>JAOWBW010000686.1:179970-564970 GCA_026119855.1 Campanula takesimana | reverse complement strand
ACATCACACTAGATAGATATCATATTCATGGAATACAATTCACTTTCAAGATGCCTTGGTGGTGAAATGGTAGACACGCGAGACTCAAAATCTCGTGCTAAAGAGCGTGGAGGAAAAAGTCCTCACTATTACCTTGACACCAAAGAAACTGACTTTCTCGCTCATATAATATAGGGAGATGCCAGAATAATGATCCAATTGGAATGATACCTTACGGGGATATCGATGCACAGAGAACACGAAGTTAGACTGAGACATTGAGTCCTGTTGTAATACAAGTAAGTAGCTAAGGCTATCTTAATCCCCTAAAGTCTAAAAGGCTGCGAATGAAGGTTAGCAGCGCAGAAGGGATGGACAAGCAGAGTTAGGAAATAATGAAACTTGCTATTATGTCCACAAGGAAAGGTTTTAAATGGGAAGCAAATCTCGGATCTGTCAGGCAAATAAAGAAGAGCGTGTTCCGCCTTTTCTTATATCTCATCTAGAACGAAACAATTGGGGAAACTGTATTCTTGCTACGTCCCAGCTGGTCTATTCTGCACTCCCCCAGCAGCATTCGTCCGTCTGAACATTGGGACAGTAACGAGCAAAATGCCCCACTCCTCCACATTCATAACAGAGTTACCGGATCTCCTATGCAGCAAGCTCTGCTGGCCTGGTTGAATAGGCATACTAGTGTAATCTGCACTTTCACTTGAAGAAGATGCTGGAAGTCGCGGGATCGGATGAGCGAAATAGAAAGAAGAAGTGTGCCAGGGAGTCCGCAGTAGGGCCTTACTCCAAATGCGGAGATGGGAAAGGACCTTAATAAAGGACTCTCATTCAGGGGTGAACATATTAGGATAAAGGGTTTCCCTTCATCTAGAGGGTTCTGTCCACTCAAAGCTTGAAGGATGAAAAGAGCAAAGGCTCGGTCGTAGTCGTTGGAACGAAAAATGTAACAATGACCAGTCATTTGTTAAGCTGGCTTGGCTTACGCTTCCCTCCCTCGAGGACAAAGACCTTCTCCTTCTTTCATAGAAAAAGTCTGTAGAATGCTGCTTTACTTACTATCGGTTGTTCACATTCAAGCATGAGTTAGTTCAGAGTCGGCAAGGGGAAGAAGAGAAAGGGCAGTAAAGAGAGAAAGAAGAGAGAAAGATGCCTACCCGTCAATCTTTCTAAAAAGCTCTTCCTTCTTGTTTAAGCCAGTAGCTAAAAAAAGCCTTTACCTATAGCTCAACCTCTAACGATCATAACCTTCTTTTTCTTATTTCCTTCTCATGGCCTATGTCATTAAAGAGAAAGCTATGTTTAAGCACTATCATGGGGTTGATACCTGAAGCCTATTCAAGGTGCCAACAATGCCCTTCTTTTAGTTAAGGATTAGGCAATGAGTCAATTCTATATAGCCTATTTCTTACCAATCCTCTTTTTCCCTCCTCCAGGAAAGGAAGCGAACGAACGAGACTATGCCGAAGGCAGATCTCATTTCTTTCCTATCTTTGTTTTCATGGGAATACCTTCACGGTCATACCTTCTATCTTTCTATGAATATTTGACAGTATGATCTTTCTAAGAGGTGGACTAGACCTTAGTCCTCTATCTTTCTTTCACCTTATCAATCCTACATACAAACACGCGACCTTGGCGGCTATAGCTCTATGCCTTGGCTAACTAAGGGAACTAACTCACTAAGCTGGTAGGTTAGAAAGAAAGGAGAACAATCTAAACGGATACGATAAATGCGGAAAGGAAGACTGTCGGATGCTCTAACCCGGAGTCATATAGTGGGGAAACTAAGATGGGACCTTCTCTATATAGCAAGACTCTCCATGTAAGATGGAACTCCTCCTGAGATCTAAATAGCTAGAACTTATTCTCTGGCATATAGAATGAGAAGGCTTCGATGCTCATGTTGGTACTAGGATACCAAGACCCTTAAAATGCCGGTGAAAGAAAGGAATAAAGCAAAGCTCTTCCGGTCGCTACGAGTGGCAAAGAAGCTCTCGAGGATAGGAGAGGAAGTTCCTCAACACTTACGTTAGGCGGGAGAGCCTATTCATATTGAAGCCTCTTCCGAATTAATGCCAGAAGGCAATCTACCCCTCGGAGCTTCAACCTTTCCCCTCTGTCTCGTGAGGAAGAGATCACAAGGACCACGCTTTCGGGCATGTCTCGCAGCTGGACTGCTCTGAACATCAGTCATTCACAATGAATCATTCTCGCCGCAGCTTCACTCGAGCTCCGGTCTTCATTTGGGATTCCCTATTGAAATAGACTTTTCTGGTCCCTTAGATTAGAATTCGACTTCCAACTGCTCTTTACTTCTTTCTTAGATTCCCTACCTTCCTCCACTTGGGAGAGTTACCCACTTTTTGATGCTAGTTGTTCAGGAAATTCTTATCTTGATCCTCTCTGAGGACATTTCTGAATCGCTGCAATAAGGCCTCTGGCCCAATCTCTTCTTTTATCTGGTTGGTTGGAAAAACCATACGATTATAAACCACTTCTGGGTCAATATGAGCATACCAACGGAAATCTTTCTTTTTCTATGCCTTTTTTCCGGCCTTGAGGATGTGATTGAAATGCTTTCCCGGAGGGGAGGATCGGAGTGTGATTAAAGCACCTTCCTACGTTGCCCTGAATGAAGATTTTGATTGCCATTACCCCCTACCCCCTAACGGGATATTTCACCCGCTACTATTAATGATATGCCCTTCGCTCTTCGCTTCTGGTTTATTCCCTGGCATTTTTCCCTTACTTAAGTTGCGAGTTCCTCGCCTCAACCTATCTATTTGCTGTAAACATTCTTTAGTAGCTGTTTCGAAGGCAGAAGACAGAGATCCGGGATTCCCACTCGGCAGAGCTTCGAGTTTCCGCTTTCTTATTTCCTCAGTTCAGTGAAGTCAGAAAGGTGCTAACCCCTATTTATTGTGAGGCTTAGTTGAAAGCCTTGGATTCCCCTTCCTGCTTAGGGGAGTTAGGAACCTCTTTTTAACTCAACTCTAATACCCAGCAGAAGGAAGAGAATTGAGAAGAACTCTTTCCTCTTTCCTCCAATTAGAGGTTAGAGATTTCACTTTCCCGCCAATCCTATCTAATTTACCATCAACTAACAGCTCCTTTCTAAGGATTTCCCTCCTATCCATAATCGATCGTATTGTCCCCTCTCCTAACGAGCTGTTTTAAACTCCTTTCCCGGCTGGTACCCTATAAACAAGAAAAGGTCTTATCCCCGATCCATAGCATCCTTAGACCTTGTCTCATCAGATTCAGATGTCGAGCATCTTCTCTTCGAATCTCCTATAGCTACTCCTTATGATATGCCAAGTGTCCTCCTTCCAAGACTTCTTCGTTTAGTGGAGCTAGTTCCCCAAGATTCAATGCAACCTTGAAAGAAATAAGGAAGAGAGCAAGAGCATAGAACAACTTCTTCAATCCTCTTAGGAGTGGGTTTAGGCTTTAAAGAAGGCTTTCAATCCTTGATCTCCTTGACCTATTCCATCTTATCCCATCTCCCTAAGGTGGAGTTAGCCCCTGCCCCGGCTAGACTTTCTTTGCTTTTCAGAGCTAGTCCCTACTCGCTCTCAGCTGCAACTCGAAGTCGCAGAATTGACTGACCTCTCCCTCATCGTAAGGACTTATAAGCCTAGAATGAGCCTCTAAGCCGAAGGCATCCATCCATTCCCTACCTTACGATAAGAAGATGGGCAAAGAAAGATAAAGTAAGAAGCTAAAGTCACTCTTCTGTGGGTCGACTAAGTAAACTACCTGACAAGAGAGAGAGTCTTATCTCAGCTCACAGCCTCCTCTTGCTTTTCCTCTCTTCTATCTTTACTTGGAAAGACTGACATTCTCACTACGCCTGGAGTAAGCCTTCACTTGCCTAGCTGACAGACAGGAGACTGACTTGATAGACTAGACCGGAGATATGGTTGCTCGCCTTTCGATCATATAATAGACTTTCTCTCTCCTAATAACCTTACTTAAAACCTTTCACTCCTACTACTAACGCTTTCCCTCACTAAGAAGACAGCGCTCACTAACTCAAACAACTCAAACCCATAGATCAAGTGCAAACAAGAAGGCTACCGCTCGGAGACCCCGCTCTCCTTGCCCGCCCCATCCGCCCTTAGTCAGCTAACCAAGAATTACAGTTGCCCTGGAATCCGGATTTCCCTTCTGAGATTGGTTTTCCCTGCCGGAGGGTCTTTGTGGTACAATTGCTCTAACCCGTCTTTTTCGGTGTCATGCCCTTTCTGCGGCTCTTTCAAGATCAATCTTATCTGACCGTGCTTCCTCCCATTGAAGATGTTCTCACTAAGATCCCAAGGGGAATGGGTTGGTGCCCGTATTTGCATCTCACTCGGGGATCTTCTTTAGTATATCCATTTCCTGGAAGCAATCACGCAGATAGTTCCATTTCAAGATCCATTTCTTCTCTTCCCTCGCATATAGCGTACAAAGTGAGCAATGATCTACTCGGGGAAGGAGAGAGAAATCGATCCATGAGCTTCATTCAAGAATATCGTATTAGATATCGAAGATGAAAGGATAGTCACTAATTCAGAATTGAGAAAGCAGCGCCCAAAAGAGCTTCGCCGTGCGTTAGGCTTCGGTCTCGCGAAGCCGGTCACCGTTGCTGTAAGATTCTTTCTGCGATTATGCTTTCTTCCGAGACGTAGATAGCTCAGTAGGGGAGATAGCAGTTGTTCAGGTAGCTCAGCTGGTTAGAGCAAAGGACTGAAAATTCTTGTGTCAGTGGTTCGAATCCACTTCTGAGCGGTCGAAGGGTCCAAAGGCCAGGAGCGCGCCGGATTTTCAAATTCAAGTGAAAGAGTCAGCCAAAAAATGTGAGCGCTCCTGCAAGATAGGGCGACTCAAAAAAGCCGTATAGCGCAGGAGGCAGATTTTGAAAAAGAAAAAGCGGTCAAGATGTTCTCGCCTCCCTGTGCCCAAAAGAATGGGCGAGTTCGGTTTGAGTATTCATCGATCGGGTGGATCTATAATGCTCCGGGGGGGTGAAACGAGGTGTAGCGCAGTCTGGTCAGCGCATCTGTTTTGGGTACAGAGGGCCATAGGTTCGAATCCTGTCACCTTGATGTGATGGGCTGAAGTGCACAGCCCGACCGCCTATGAAGGCAGGCGAAAAAAAGACAAATTTTTTGAGTCATTATGAAAGTATGAAGTTTTGAAGCAGCCGCATGAAAATTTTGAGAAGGTTGTTGGCTCAAACTGTGGTCTCCTCATGGAAGTGATCTGCATCAAGCCATCAACCAGCTTACTGCTGCGCTCAAGGAGTGGAATAAGAATGAGTTTGGAAATCTTTTCCAGAATAAGAGGACGTGCCAGGTTAGAAGGAAGTCAAAAGCTTTTGAAACTAAAAAGCCTTCTCCTTTCTTGATTCGCTTAGAAAGGGACCTTATTGCAGAGTACGAGAAAGTGTTACATCAGGAAGAGCTTCACTGGTGTCAAAAATTTCGCATTCAATGGTTGCAACAGGGGATAAGAACACACGGTTCTTTCACACGTCTACTCTCGAATTGTGACTTTGAAGAAAATGCTGAAGCAACTGGGAGGCGGATCCTGCAGCCCTAAAAGAAATGGATATTGCCTTCTTTCCAAAGCTGTATACGCCTGACGACAGCTGATATCCCTGTTGATTTCGAAAATCTCTCTCTATCAATGTTGACGCAAGATCAGAAAGACAGTTTCTCTCTGCCAATTGGTGATGAGGAGGTATGGAATGCGGTGAGAGCTATGGGACCTTTGAAAGCCCCAGGTCCAGAGGGCCTTCAAGCGATCTTTTTCCAAAAGCAGTGAAAGGTTGTGGGTAAGTCAAAATTCTATTTTTAGAAATTTTCTTTTGAGAATGACTCGTTTCCTGAAGCCACCAACCAGACATTGATTACTTTTAAAGCATTTATGACTTTTAAAGGGAGCTAAGTCCTGAAAGCCTCAATAACTTTAGACCAATTAGTCTATGTAAGACCACTGTCAAAGCCATATCAGCATTATTCTAATAGCATTTTTTTCTTAGTAGAGTTTCACCAGATTGAAATCCCATGTATGCTAAGAACTCCAAAACCGCTATTTGGATCAGGGAGCCCATAAATTTACCCTAGCCAAAGTTTCCACCCTCCCCTCAAACTATATCTCATATATCCGTTCAAAGCTTGTCAATTCTTGGTGTAATACACACTTGTCAATTCTTGGTGTAATATTTTTTTCAAAGAACGGAAGATGTTGCCAATTGCACCTCTCTAGTCCAGGTCGAATTCAAAATAAATGGCTTTTACTACCTGAAAAAAATCCCAAAAGAAAGAAAAATAAAGAAAGAAGTCCTTTGATAAGAAAGTCCTGTAGAAGGAGTCTCCAAATTTCTTGTTTAATGTCTAACAAAAGAGAGTCGCGAAGTAAAGTACTTTCGCCTAATCTTCTAGTGATAGACATTTCTATGTATTTCTTTTTGAAGTTTCTTTCTGTTTGTCCCCCAGTTGTCATTTCCTTTAATTCTCTTTCAATTTCGGGAAAATAGAGACTACGGATCCCGTCCCGTTTGAGACTCTTCCTAATTTTGTCGAGTCCCGACGGGCCGTATTTTTTTTAGAATCGATCCAGGCGGCGGAAAAATCGCCTGGACTATTAGTCCTATACAGGGTCTTAATCTCCTTCATAGCTTTGGTACGAATGGAAATAGACCGGTCAATTCTACTCGCTCCGAGATTTCAGAATAGGATTTCTCCTAGATTCGAGAGGATCCTGCTCCAATTAGAGCAGGTTGCTCAGGCAGTCTCATCCGTGTAAGAAGACGGAATTCCTCTTCCAACTCGTCCCAGAATGGGTATTATGGCAAAGAACAAGAAGAAAACAACAGGAGAAATTTGTCCAATAGTCACAAATGGTGCCTCCACAGGTTGACATCCGATCCAACCTAGTAGTAAGCGATCCGCCAAAAGCAACCAAAATATTCCTTGGTGAATCGGGCGAAAACTTGAACTACGTACATACATACTTTTAAAAAAAGGTAAAGCCAATAGACATATAAAAACGGGTGCTATTGCGGCTACACCTCCCGCTTTGTCAGGTATACTACGAAGAATGGCATGGATCGGCAGGAAATACCATTCCGGCACAATATGCGGCGGGGTGGGCATCGGATTAGCAGGTATATAATTGTCTGGATGCCCCAAAACATTCGGAGCATAAAAAAGAAAAATGGAAGAAAAGATAGCAAAAGCTACCCAACCTACTAGATCCTTTACATAAAAATAAGGATAAGAAGCTATTTTATCCATCTCAGAATGTACACCCAATGGATTATTTGATCCATATTGATGTAATGCGGCCAGATGAAGAAGACTGGCGCCTACTAAAATAAAGGGGAGTAAATGATGAAGACTAAAAAAACGATTTAAGGTGGCATTGTCCACGGAGAAACCACCCCAAAGCCAAGTCACTATAGTATCTCCTACTACAGGTATGGCGCTAGCTAAGCTTGTAATTACTGTAGCTCCCCAAAAGCTCATCTGACCCCAAGGTGGTACGTATCCTATAAAAGCTGTTATAATCATTAATAGGAAGATTACAACTCCGACACACCGAACAAATTCCCTAGGACTACTATAACTCGCATGATATAGACCACGAAAAATATGAAGGTGAACCACAATGAGAAACATACTTGCCCCATTAGCATGCATATAACGGAGCAACCAGCCCCCTTCAACATCTCTCATAATGTGTTCTACGCTGTTGAAAGCTAGATCCACATGAGGTGTGTGATGCATAGCTAAAAAAACGCCAGTCACTATCTGAATGACTAAACAAATACCAGCTAACGGACCGAACCCCCACCAATAACTAAGATTGCTCGGGGTTGGATAATCTATCAAATGCTGATTAAGTGTGGAGGATATAGGTTGTTTAAGAAAAGATAATCGTTGGTTCCTTATAGTCATTTAGTGATCTTTTCTATCGTGACAACTCTTGTGTCCCCGCCTTTGAGCGTTCTGGGGCCCTACTATATATATAAATCGGTAGAGTTCCTTCCCTTTTTTCCACCTCCGAAGGATGAAGGGTGTATACAGCAAAATAAGCGTCGAAGGGCTCATCCTGGGTTGCTGAAGAGTCGTCCGACTGCTCGGTGACCGAATCAGAGAGGTTTTTACCGCTTTATCTTCTCTCGGACTGAGAATCTTGCTGCAACAAAGCAAGCTTAGGAATGAATCTCATGGAAATTTATGTCTCTGCCCGCTTGGAAGATTCTTCTTTCTTCTTCGGTGAAATATGATATTTGCGTTGGTTTTTCCAACGAAAGTCAGGAAAGAAATAAGAAGTGCTCGATGAAAGATCATTATCTATATAATTATAAGCGAGGAGAAAGAGTGAAGATTCTTGTTCCCTTTATAGGTGCACTCTTTGAGCTTTCATTTCGGATAGAAAGAAAGGTCCGCTATTTGTTTGAGTTTTCCCTATTTTCAAGGGATCATTATTCTTCAAAAAATCCTCCAGCTTATATCACACAAATCTATCTTTTATTTCATTGCAAACCACAACTTGATTACAGACTCCTTGGCCTCAAGGGCCGACTCGACATCAGAAATCAAAAAAGAAAGTGAGAGACACATGACAGCATTATTCGGGCTAGACTTCAGACCATGGCTTAGATTAAAGACTGACTGAAATTCTTTAAAAACACATAAGATAAGGGTCAGACCACCTCCACGACAACAAAGACACTTAGAAATCTCCACCAAAGAAGTACAAAGAAAGCCAAAACAGACTACTTTGCGTCGACA
Source organism: Campanula takesimana (assembly GCA_026119855.1). Classification (NCBI taxonomy): domain Eukaryota; kingdom Viridiplantae; phylum Streptophyta; class Magnoliopsida; order Asterales; family Campanulaceae; genus Campanula; species Campanula takesimana. The sequence goes on along the minus strand of JAOWBW010000686.1, from coordinate 556,187 downwards.
GACTACTTATTTAATCTTATAGAAAGAGTCGACGGACTCGTCTAGTCTCCCAGGTGACCGTTTGCTCCCTGAATAATGAGCTGACGCTGTTATCGCTTACAAGCCCTTGACATATGAATCTCTCTTGCGACCGCCTATTGATTTAAGTACCGGTAATGCTGTCACCTATGATTAAACTACTCAAGAATCTATCTATTTCATTTCTGACTGAACTTGACCTGTCTGAAAAGAAGGTATATCGGCTCAAGATTCAGACATATCTGCTTTTTAGATTGTTAGCAGGAAGATCGCATCTCTTGGAAAAGGAAACCTCATCACATAGGTTTTTAAATAAGCAAGATCATCCCTGTATCAAAGGAAAGGCCTGAGAAAGAACAAATCTAATAAGCGAAGACAGACCGTCAGAAAGGACGATTGGCAGAGGTGAAAGATTCACTGGAAATGGTGAAGGATTTCTTTTGAATCCCAACGAAATGCCATCTCAATATTCCCGCGGATTCAATAGGAGCGCATTCTTCCTTTATTGATTCCACTTCTTCCCTCCCGCAAAGAGCTTATTCTCTTCCTCGACGTGCCAAAGCCCCTTCTAATGTCAAATTGGATGCTTCCTCTACTTCCCCTGCTACTCCTATAGCTATTACGACTGCTACTTTTCAAAGTGCCTCCTACCCCTAGTCCTACTGCTTCCCTTCCTCCAGAAGTGAAGTTCCTAAATGAAATAGGAGTAGAAGGTCTTTTTGTTTCAAAGAATCTCAGATGTCGATTCAATCGGAATTTCTTTTATAGAGTAAGATTCATCTGCAGCTCCTTCTTTCACACTTGGATTGCAACATTCCGATGCCATTGATTCTAGCACACCGGGTGCTATCATATAGTCAGGCTGCTTTCTATCCTCGTTCAAAGCCCGGTCTAGCTAGTTCTATTTTCACAACAGCCGAATCAATCTAGTGATAGAAGACGCGCTTACTGGTCTCATACCTACTGCTCGAGTGAAAGTAGGAATGCCTGTCTCTGTCTACGGACACGAAGGATCTTCCCGAAGGGAAGCCAGCCTGGCTATCGGATAGTATCAAGACAAGAGTCTCATTGCAAATCAGCTCCTCTTCTCATCTCATTTCTGTCCTAACCTGAGAACCCCTGCCCCTCTACTTTCGCTGTGGTGGCATCAAAATAGGGAACTTCCTTTATCAGGCAATTCCGGATGCTTAAAAAAAAGACCTCTTCTATAGCAAGTTGAGATGGGTCGATCACTCGCGAATGATCTGAAAGAATAGATGGATCAATTGCAGAATGATCAAAGACAGATTGAGAAGGATCCATGCTCCTTAAATAAGAATTCCAAGCTCTTTCTTCATTAGTTCTTCCAGGATGCGTATGAGTATAAGAACTGGTTGCAGAACAGAAGGGTCCGCGCTAAGATGATGAAAAGTCTTCATTTCAATTAGTCCTTTCTTCTTCTTGCTTGAATCTAAAAGAAATTTCCCTGTTATGAGACGCGATGCCGGCTTTAACTGATTACTCGACTACGGTCCTGCCCTTATGAAATGCTCTAAGTTTAAGCCCTTTCTAGCAGGCTTGGTATGAACGAAATGAAGCCCCTTTATTGTAAGCAGGAAAATCCTTTAAGATAAAGGAAGGACTGAAATGTGTAATAATAGTGAAAAGGATTATAGTAGAATCCTAAGTAAATAGAAAATGGGGAGAGCGTGACGAAGAGAATGAAAAAGAGACTTCGCAATCCAAGCATCACACCTTTTGTGAGAGGGGGCCTAAGCCCTGCATTTAGAGTAGCATTCTCCGCTATTGTAGTTGCAACCTATTTCGCTCAAGGCTAGTGCTAAAGCTTCCTTCTTACTTGACTCAAGTGAGATCTCGACTTCTTCAGATGATGAGAGGTTCTATGATTCTGAAGTTCAGGATGTCTTTGATCATTCTGTTATGGACCCATCTCAACTTGCGGGGCTGAGATCAATGATCGTGAGGGAAGCATGGGCGCAGAGGATCATGAAGGCTATGAGGGAATCGCTCAAGGGCTTTAGTTTGTCGAGCTAGAACGAGCCTCAGACAGAGGTCTGTCTACTTTTTCCCAATCTACCAAGATAGGTCCTCTCATGGATGCCCACGGGTAAGATTGCCAATCTTTCTCTGATCCTTAGATTCCGAGTAAAGTAACCTTCAAAACAAGCCGTCTTACTAATAGGATGACAGCACAATGCATTCCCTTCAAAGAGCTGTCTGAAGAACCTTTCGGGTGCACACCGAAGAAAGTGTCAGTCCAAAAAGGAAGCATTCGGACATCATCAAATTTATTTATACTTGTTTCTACTTAATTTGAACATGCAATTAAATTTTGATTCTTCTTAGTTCGTTAGGTATTTCTACTGATATAAAATCAAATTTGCATGACTTGGATACTTGTTTCCATTCAGATGTAAATAACGTTTTTTGATATCAGCGATCATTATAAAAAGAATAAAAAAATTAGTCCAAGATTTTTAAATCGGTTACATATAGAGGCCTCTGATTTGATCCAAATCTATGTGAAAAATCATGTAATAGGTTATCAAATAAATTGATATCGGGGTTACAAATAATCTATTGCATGTCTTACAACATACAGGGGAACTACAAGTTGAGAATTTATCAATTTTCTTTGATTAATACTAAAGTAAAAAAAAAAATATCTCTCAAAATTAAGGTCACCAACATTGTTGACAATGTTTGATTCGTTGTCGTGTTAGCGTTCCTACTACTAACCAATCAAGTTATCGAATTTGGAGGTTGTTGTTGTGCATAGGAGTTCAAAAGTGAGTGACTTAGTGTTATTTGTTTGCTAGTGTTTATACGTGCACTTGAGAAAACAAGTCCACCAGGGAATTTGACACCTTGAGCTCTAAAAAACATTTTTCCTTAGTTATTTGCTAGTATTTATACTTGCTTTGAGAAAGTTGTTGAGAGAGAGAGAGCCAAAGGGGCCAAATGCTCAGGTAGGCTCCACATTTGTCATATTGATTGGAGTGTACTTAACACTTTTTCACACTTAACAGATAAAAGTAATACTTAAAAATGCCTGCATAGGATGCACCCTATTATTAGCAAGTACTAGGATATTTAGCTTTCTTGGTAGAGTGTAGAACTCCTTACGTGGTGACAATAGGTTAAGGCTCATAGATTTTCCACATCTTTATAGGGTAATTTGTGAAATGATCAAATATACAAAAAAATATATGAAAATATTAATCTATGTTACTCAATCTATCTTGAAAGATGGTCCCCATCTTCCGGACCGAGGGGGATTATATTTCTTACGTCCCGTCCCGGAAAGATAGTCTCATTTCTTTTTTGGTGGTTAAAACTTTGCCCATGATTTACTCAAAAATAAGTATCCTAATGAAATTCTAGTTTGTTATTAATACATCATTAATAATAATATCAAAATCAATTTTTAATATTTTCTTTTTAAAAAATTAATTGGTCAAAAATATTAAACCTCATATATTTTTTTGGCAAAGTTCAGTTAAGTTGTCCATCCAAAATAAATAAAATTACGAATGGAGTAATCTATTCCTCAATTATAGATGCAATCTTCTATATTTATAAATTATGAGAAGTTACAATTATTAGTAAAAAAACTGCATCAAAAATACTCAAACTATTGAGGTTGTGTGGATATATGACAAATGTGGACCCCACCTGGGCATTTGGTCTCTTTGACTCTCTCTCTCTCTCTCTCAACAGCTTTCTCAAGGGCGAGTAACACAGAACGCAAGAAAAATGTTCTTGAGAGCTCAAGGTGACAAGTGTCCAGGTGGACTTGTTTTCTCAAGGGCACGTATAAACGCTAGCACACAGACAACACAAAGTCGCTCACTTTTGAACTCGTCCGCACAACAACATAAACAACCCCAAAACTCGATTGCTTGAATTGCACTCTCAATCTTCATATTGGGTTATACAAATCTGTCTCGAAAAGTTAGTCCCTCTTTTCATTGTTAGTTTAAATGAACTAGCAATAACTTCCGTTACCTTTCATTTTCTTGATGGAAATTGAAAAAATGTTACATATAATATTTATAGTATTATATCAATTACAAGTTTTAGATTCTCATTAAACTAACTAAAAGTAACCTAAATTATTACTTAAATTCAATCAAACTAACCACGAAATAAGTGCGACAAACTTTCCGGACGGAGCGAGGTAGTACTTAACAATCAAATGGTTGCATAGAAAGCACCCCATTATGAGCAAGTAGTATATTTCGTATAAAACTCTTTACTTGGTGATAATAGGCTCAAGGCTCATAGATTTTTTCACATCTTTATAAGGTAGTTTGTGAATGATCAAATATACAAAGAATATAAAATCTTAATCTATGTTAGATAGACCTTGATATCACAACCTTTTCTACTCACTTTAACCCAGTATGAAGATTGAGAGTGAAATTCAAGTAATCCAATTTTGGGGTTGTTGTGCAGAGGAGATCAAAAGTGAGGGACTTGGTGTTGTGTGTGTGTGCTAGTGTTTATACGCGCCCTTGAGAAAACAAGTCCACTCAGGATTTAGCCACCTTGAGCTCTCAAGAACGTTATTCTTGTGCTGTATGTTAGGATTTATACTTCCTCTTCAAAAAGTTGTTGAGAAAGAGCCAAAAGGACTAAATGCTCAGGTGGGGTCCACATTTGTTATAGTCACTGTAAGTTTATGCAAATCCGTATCAAAAATTTAGTCTCTCTTTTTCATTGTTAGTTTGAATGAACTTTGAGCAATAATTTAGGTTACTAAAATCAATAACTGTTATTGATAATATTTATAGTAGTGTATCAATTACAAGTTTTAGATTTTGAGAAAATAATTAAGCCTAACTTATATTCCTACTCAAATTTTATTCAAACTAACAACGAAAAAATGAGAAACTTTCCTAGACGGAGGGAGGCAGTACTACTTAGTACTGGCAGGCAATCAAATGGCCGCACAAAATGAATCCCATTATTGGCAAGTACTCCCATTGTCAAAAATGAATGACCTATTTTAGGGGGGGGGGGGGGGGAATTGTACAAAAATGAATGACCTTTTTGCAAAAAAAGAATTATCCTCATATTTTTTTTCACTATTGATTATATACTTGCAAAATTAGACGTTTAGAAAGTAGATAGCAAGATTTTCATACACTTTTGTTACTAAAATTTATAAAAAAAATTGAAGTTAATTACCCAATTTCCCATATTTACATATTCAAAAATGCAAGATTACAGAAATCCACATTAACAAAAGAAATACCACCTTTTCGACTCACCTGAACACAGTATGAAGATTGAGAGTGAAACTCAGGTAACTGAATTTTGGGATTGTTGTTGTGCAGAGGTGTTCAAAAGTGAGCTCTCAAGAACATTTTTCTTGTGTTGCCTGTTAGTACTCATACTTGCCCATGAGAAAGTTGTTGAGAGAGCCAAAGGGGCCAAATGCTTAGGTGGGGTCCACATTTGTCATATTGACTGCAGTGTACTCCATACTTTTTCACACTTTACAGATAAAAGTAATATTTAACAATGGCTCAATAGGATGCAACTAAGGCTGTAAACGAGCCGAGTCGGGCTTTGGGGTGTCGAGCTCGAGCTCGTTTAAAAATTATCGAGCTCAAGCTTTTATCGAGCTCGAGCTCGCGAACAACTCGAGTCGATATCGAACTCGAGTTTTAACGAGCCGAGCTCGAGTTTTAACGAGCCGAGCTCGAGTTTTAACGAGCCGAGCTCGAGTTTAGAATTTTTTTTAAGAAAAATATGTTCTTAACGAGCTTGTCGAGCCTAGTTCGAGCTTATTGAGCCGAGTTCGAGCCGTTCGAAAACAAAAATTCAAGTTTAATGAGCTTATCGAGCCGAACTCGAGCTTTTAACGAGCTAAACGAGTCGAACTCGGTCAGCTTGATAACAAAACGAGCTCGACAATCGGTTCGAGCTCGACTCGAGCTACACCTCAAGCTCACTCGAGCTCGAGCTTTCACGAGCTGAGCCCGAGCCGAGCCAGCTCGGTTCGTATAACAGCCCTAGATGCAACCCATTATCAGCAAGTACTAGCATATTTAACTTATTTGGTAGAGGGTAGAACTTTTTACCTAGTGATAATAGGTGCAAGGCTCATAGATTTTTCACACTTTATAGGGTAATTTGTGAATTGATCAAATATACAAAAAAATATATGAAATCTTAACTTATGTTAACATGCTCAATCTATCCTAGAAGATGGTCCCTATCTTCCAGAGAGAGGAGATTTATAATCCTTACATCTCGTCTCGGAAAGATAGTCTCATTTCTTTTGGTAATTAAAATTTTGACCACGATTTAGTCAAAAATACATATCCTAATGAAATTCCAACTTGTTATTGATACATCATTAATAATAATATCAAAACCAATTTTTAAATATTTGTTAAAATAATTAATTGGTCAAAAATATTAAATCTCCTAGATTTTTTGTCAAAGTTATGTTGACCATCCAAAATAAAATAAACAAACGAATGGAGTAATATGTACTCTATTTCTCATTTACAGATGCATCTTCTATATTTATAAATTATGAGAAGTTATTATTATTAGAAGAAAAAAACTGCATAAAAAATACTCAAACTATTGAGGTTGTGTGGATTTATGACAATGTGGACCCCACCTGAGCATTTGGTCCATTTGGACCACTCTGAGGAATTTTCTCAAGGGCGAGTAACAGAGAACGCAAGAAAAATGTTCTTGAGAGCTCAAGGTGGAAAATGGTGGATTTGTTTTCTCAAGGGCATGTATAAACACTAGCACACAGACAACACCAAGTCACTCACTTTTGAACTCCTCTGCACAACAACAATCATCAAATTCGATTACTTGAGTTTCACTCCCAATCTTCATATTGGGTTATACATATCCGTCTCAAAAACTAGTTTAAATGAACTTTAAGCAATAATTTAGATTATCTTTCATTATCTTGATGAAAATTTAAAAAAAATGTTATATATAATATTTATAATAATGTATCAATTACAAGTTTTAGATTTTCATTAAAATAATTAAAAGTAACCTAAATTATTATCAAATTTATTCAAACTAACCACGAAAAAAGTGAGACAAACTTTCCAAACGGAGGGAAGTAGTACTTAACAATCAAATGGCTGCATAGAATGCGCCCTATGATGAGCAAGTGCATATTTCGCTCAGTTGGTAAAGTGTAGACTTCTTCACCTCATGATAATAGGCTCAAGGATCATAGATTTTTCACATCTTTATAGGGTAGTTTGTGAATTGATCAAATATACAAAAAAATTAAAATTTTAATCTATGTTAGATACACACTGCCTCTGTCCAGGAAGATAGTATCACTTTTTTAGTGGTTAATTTAATTGAGCTTTTACTATAGATTTAGGAAAAAACAATATCTAGAAATTTCAAAATTAACTTTTGATACACCATTACAACTACTTCAAATAACAATGCATAGATATTCATTAGGATAATTAAATTAATGTTAAATTACTGGTTAAAGTTCAATCAGATTTGCCACAAAAGATTGGTACTATCTTTCTAGATGGGGGAGTACTATGTATCCATTCTGCAACTGTCTTAGTTTTTGTTTTATTTTTTTATTTTTATTTTTTGAAATAATGCAGCTGTCTTAGTTAACTTGTCATACTTTTAAGAATGCTTTTTAGTAATTGGCACGTTACTTATTCCATAGCAAAATTGCACTAATTTTTATTATTATTTATAAACGTGATATTTATTTTGAAACATATTAAACAAGAAAAACAAAAACAAAAAACATTTTGTCAAAATTCCTAACAAGTTTCTTATTGTTAGATTTGGGTTTTATGCAATCCCACTCCACAAGTCCAAAAAGAAAGTGACTCATACTATTGCATATCTTACTATTACATGCAACTTACATTACTAAAACGCAACTCATGTATTGTAAAAATAAAAGCTAATAAAAATTGCTAAAGGTAAGCGTCCTTATTTTGTTCAAAAATGATATAAGAAAATTAGAAAGATATATCATGTCACAATTTTAAAGTTATTCTCTTCTTTTTTTTCATTTTTTCTTCCCACCTATTTCTCCTTTCAAATTCTTCTTAGCTTTCACAATTTTTAAATCTATTTTTTTTGTCTTGTTTCCTCACCTCTCTTCACTTACGATTCATGTTAGCCCACCCATAATCATTTTTGGGATTAAGGCTATGTTGTTGTTGTTATAATACTCCATCCATCCCATACTGATAGTCTCATTTGACTATTCAAACATTTTAATAACCTATTATTTTAAGTTCCATTACTAACCTTAATTAGGGTTAATTACCACGTCATTACACCCGCTTCTTCCTTGGTTGCCTCTCATATTTTCCGCACTCTCCCTCTTCTTCCTTGGTTGGCAATTTTGGAAGTTTAATGACTAACCTAACAATTTTGGAAATGAGACTATAATTTTGGAAATGAGACTATCTATTTGGGACAAAAAAAAAAAAACTGATAAATAGGACTATCATTACGGGGCGGAGGGAGTATGTCAGGGTGAGAGTTACTTTGGAATGTTAACCTTTGGTTGGTAGGAGGCATGAAAAAATATAAGGATAAAATGGAAGGATCAAGTGGCTGTTCTTAGGGAATGGACCTATCTTTCTCTTGAGCTGTTTGGTTGAACATGAGAAAGTAGGAGGGAAAGCATACACAAACATGTAATTTACCAATATGTCAGTTCGACTTAAGAAACTTGTTTATCCTTATCATTTTAGATTTCTGCGAAGATAGTTTTTTTTTCAGTCATAAATGAAGAGAGTAGTAAATTCAGGCGACGACCTGAATATTCATTCGAGATTAGTCTGCAGAAAAGTTGCCTGAATGCCTGGGTTATCCGGAGCTAAAATTTCCAGTGCCTTGGCAAGGTCTCCACGAAACAATCGATCGAGAGCCGCCCCAAAGTTTCTTTTCTCTTGAATAGTCATTTTTCTGAAATATCAACCATGTGATCACCTTCGAAAAGCTATAAAGAATGGAAAATACACCCGAATTAAATCTCCAAAATCAGTGACATGGGACAAGGCACAATTATATCAGTATCTGATTACATGGAGTAAAAGTCATAAGAAACAATGTATATTAAAAAGATTGAACCCTCGTCCCAATTTTCAGAATCAAATAGGGGTACATGCAATGAAATTTAACAGCAGCTAGAAGGGTATTATCAAAAGAAATATACATTGTTTGGGCTTGGTACAGTTTATTTGGCTTTTACGCATATAGAAGAGTTGGTGGCATCACATAATATCTGAAATTTAGTTACACAGGCTCTGATGTAATTTATCCCACTTCAATTAAGTAGGACCTACTTGAGGTGCACCCACTTATGCACCTCATTGTTCAGTATCTGAAATTTAGTTACACAGGCTCTGATGTAATTTATCCCACTTCAATTAAGTAGGACCTACTTGAGGTGCACCCACTTATGCACCTCATTGTTCAGTATCTGAAATTTAGTTACACAGGCTCTGATGTAATTTATCCCACTTCAATTAAGTAGGGCCTACTTGAGGTGCACCCACTTATGCACCTCATTGTTCAGATGAGTTGGCAAATTAGCAGGCACAGATGATCAAGTTAGAGTAGCACACTTCATAATAATCACATAATCTCATCAGTACCTTGGTGTTAATATGAGTTGGAAACTTAGCAGGTACTGTATAATCAAGTAAGAATAGCACGTTCAAAACACCAAAATGTTTCATTTCTTATTTGAAAAAATTGAATGGAATTATTAACCTTCTCTAAGCATCAAGGATTAAGTATAAACACTTAGGCCTCGTTTAGTACCCGGATAAGGATTAAGTATTATTAATGATGGGCTAATTAATCCCCTCATTATTATTAATGGTACTAATAATCCAGTTTTTTAGAACAATACGGCTTTTGGTTGGAGCCAGATTAATATTCTCTAATCCTGATGAAGTGTTTGATAGGAAATGATAAAACACAAAATTATATCAACTTTCCAAGATTACCCCTTACCTGACCTTAATATAGGCATAGATTATGCTTAACATTTTTGAGGAAATCAAGTATACAAATTACGAACAATAAAATACTCTTTTTTTAGAACAAACAATTAAACATTCTACAAACCCGTGAATACATTTACCCCTATCTATCCACGGTGTCATCTATGCGTTAGGCCTATTCATATTCATTGATGTACAGAAAGATCTTGCTGGAAGTCTCTCACATAAAGGTAAAATGTCTCCAGCAAATGCATGCTTTGACATCCATTGAAGATATATTTCCCGCCACAGAGCCGTGATTATGGAAGCTTATGAATTGTTTTTGGCCTTCTATTCTTTTCTAGAATTCAGTTAAGGCAGTAAAATGATATGTCGAGGACTAGTTAGAAGGATATCAAGATGACTCTGCACACAACGAAGGACATACGCGCAAATATTAAAAATAAAATGAATAAAAAATCAAGCCACTTACGCATGATCGTCACTGAAAACCACAAGATGACCAATTTGTAGATTCTGTTAATCTGACTCCACAAATCCCCTGTTTTGTATTCACAGATCAATGCGTGCAACTATTGAAGCGAAAGCAAAAACAGAATTACAGAACAGAGAGGACGAATCTGGTTTCAGGATCTATGGAAGAAATAAATTGATGAAGGAGATGAAGACCGCACCTTCGGGCTTCGAGTAATCACCAATCAAGTGAGTTATAGAGAATGAAAAACTTCAATGTTGTGATGAGGCTAGGGTTTTCAGTCATAAGTTGTAACGCAACTACGCAAGGGCAAGTGTGCGAATAAATATGTAATCCGCCCCTCTCGTAGTACGGGGATTAGTAATACCACCCCTCCGCTGGGATAATTAGTGAAGGGATAAACGCCTAATCCCAATAATACGGCTAACTAGTACGCTTCCACTAATAACAACCAAACGTCGTCTTTCTCAGCTTATTAATCCTGCTCAAAATTATTCTGTGTTTAGACTGGCTACCAAACGTCCCCTTAACCATTAAATTCTCGCTGTTCAACACCAATTCTGCAAAGGCTGACATGACCTATTTGCTCAAACGCATATAGAAGGAAGATGCAATTTAACAATTTCTGTCCCTCACTAATTCCACATAATGAAATAGCCATCACACGATCCATACATATTATCAAGCATAAGTGTGACATTATTGCTTGAATAATTGCATGACACTAATGTTAATGGAAACAAACCCATGCAATGATATTGCAGCCAGACATTAGCTAAGGATAGAGCCTGCTCAATGCACAGAGGGAAAATCTCCAACTATCCAATTTAATTCAGAAGCACATAGTACTATCAAAGAGACAAACAAAGATTATAACTAAACAATGAGTTACAGAAAAATCCAAACTTCAAACTTAGTATAAGAACACACCTGCAGTTTTGCATTACAGGTTCTTTGAGTTCTTCCAAGTTCATCTCAGCCTCATAAATCTGGAATCAAGTTACGTGCAATTCAGCATAAGCACCATATGTACATCAAAAATAGAATGCTACTCTGGACTCAAGCATCCTGAAGGAAGAGCCAGTGGCGAAGCCACATTGAACCAATAGGGGTCACTTGGCCCCCATTCTTGAAAACCAACCTCACATCTGCATAGATATCGCCGACATGTTTATATCCATACCATCTTTGGCCTCCATTTGACTATTTATCGTAGTAAAGTCCATTGGCCTGTCAATAACCAGATTTAACCATTCTAGTACAAATTAATGAAAGAATCCGATGATGCATTACTCTGTTCAACCAAAAATTGTCGCCTGACAAACAGCAGGAAACTTGTAGCCACTTTCTACAATGTTATGCTAATATGCATGTTATGTTTACACTTACAGTAGAAAAGAAAAGTTACAAAATACAAGGAAATACTCCTCCCTCATTGTCCTTTTTTCACATTAAAAAAAAATAAAAAAAAAAATATATATATATATATATATATATGTATATATTTAGGGAATTCATTCATTGAGATAAAAGCAAAATTCCTCCCTAACAGAATTTACTCAAGACATAGACGAACAGAAAAGCATATGATGTGTTGTGTATGCATATCTATGTAGATATGTCATGGATACGCACACACACATATATATGTAATCACATACTTGTGTACAATGTTTAGTCCTGCAAACAGAACTGCACTATGAATCGAAAAATCAACAGACTTGGAAAACTGAGATCAAAAGGAAGAAACATTACCGCATCAGGCAACCCAGGTCCTTCAACATCCACAAGTTGCATAAAAGGCCACGCCCACTTGTGCTGAGTTATCTGAAATGTAAAGTAAGGAAGCCAGTTCAACAATGTTTATACGTATCCAACCCAAGAGACGAGCTCCCACAGTTTCAATCATAGTCGTACACATCAAAACTGGAAAATATTGAAGGGAATCAGATGCAATCATATCGTAAGGGAAGCAGGTTTTTCGTTTATTTAAATTTGGCAGCCATCCTAATAATTACAGCACTTATTTGACATGAAGCATTCAGAGAACTTGGGACTGCAACCAAATGCACCACTCAAAAAGTTGAGTGGTTCAGAGTACTCTACCATTAGCAGTCAAACTCGATGTTATAAAAAGTTCTGTGAGTTAAGCAATCAATGTTACATTCTTCTAACATAATGAAAATATCATTAATTGCTATTGATGCTTTCTGCCATAGCAACACAGCTGTAGTTGGTATGCCTGACACGTGTCTTTATCATGCAAATAGGACTAACTACCTATTTAAGAAATCCCCGTCAAATTCTTATTCGCAATAAAGCCATTATTACAGCAAACACAGAATCCAATTATTTCCATCTTGATGGAATCAATATTGGAATCATTTATCATCTAACGACGACTTCAGAGAGAAAATCTATATATCCAGAAACATTAATGGCATGAGTTTGATTAAATCACTATGTACAAGCCATCTTCTCTTTATCCTTCATAAGCAAGCAATATACGAGGTCAAGAAGAACTGCTCGCCCCCATCCACTCTTTCTTCAAGATGCATACAAGTATGTACATACTTAATAATATACAATGCCAAATCGATGGAATTTGACGGTCCCAGGGAAAATATTAAACAACCAACAAAACGGCAATGTAAAAACATGCTACTACTCAAAGCAAATCTGCATATAATGGCTTCTGGATCCAAATGAACTAACCATTTTACTCTTACTCGACAATCAAGGCACCAAGCACTAGTCAACAGTTTTTCTAAATGGGTGATAGGTCAATGAATAGAACAGCAAAAGGCAACATACGTCTATAAGGATCAGGTTAACTATTAAGCTGTGAATGATCCTCAAAGGAGCTTCACATGGATAGTAAGTTACAAATCCAATAATAAACAAACTTAATCAAATAAATGCCCGTACGACGCAACAATATTCCATCTGAGTTTTACTCTGAGAATTGATCTATCATCTCTGGAAGCCCTCCTTTTTCTACAAGAAACTCTTTTTATCTTGACCATCTATATAGAAATTGGTGTGGGATGAAGCCGAACCACACTTTTGATCCCCGTACATAGCTTAAGCTTTGGTTTAAATCACTCTTGTATTTTCTAGCACTTTTAACCACTGAACTAAAGATATGCCTTCATTATCGCTCACCCCCTAACTCCATTTCCACCCCCCCCCCCAAAAAAAAAGAAGAAGAAGAAGAAGAAGAAGTTAACCGACTCAGAGCTCAACTCCGGTTATTCTTCTTCAAATTTGTGAGATACCATGGCCAATTGAGCTCCTGAGTATACGAATTTGGAATATCCGCAAAGGATTTCCATTAACATTTGTTAACTTCAGCTTTTTTTTTGATGGTGTTAGGGGGTGGGGGCTAATAAATGAGTATCTATAGTACAGTGGTTGAAAGTGCTAAAAAACAAGAGAGATTAAACGCGAAGCTTAAGCCAGGAAGGGCTGTATACACCCCTGTGTCGGACCTACTTTTGACAGACTGTATTTATTCAGTCCCAAATATATTCTAGTTGCCATTGAATTTAAGCCCTTCCTAGCTTCTTGCCCCTTCTGGAAGTACTTACAGAAGATGTTATGCGGACTCTAGAAGCTCTAGCCCCTTCCCTTTCTAAACGATAGATAACTATTATTCTAGTCTCAACCTCAAATTCTTTAAAACCACCATCCCTAGTGCTTGTATGCGATATTTTCTTACAGGTGTTTGGGTCATGAGTTGTGGCCTAATTGCAATTTACAAGCGCCACATTATTTCACAAATGACAACATATACAGAGGCCAGCAGTAGCTTGAGTGATCAACAACAGATATACAGAACTTAAGGACCCAGGACAAAAATATTTAAAAAAATTATACTATATGACAAGCCTTATTCAGTTTAGAGCACTCACCTTAACAATTAATTCATCAGCACAATTCATAACATTCTCTACTCCATTGTCTTCAATATTCAAAATTGATAAATTCGCCATTACCCTTGAGTATAACCAAGAATATGTTAAAACTCTTACAAAAAACAAATGCCATAATATTAACACAAGAGAGATGAAAATAAAGATGGTTTATCATGATCAATCCAATAAAATCGTGTGAGCACTCCTCTTCTATTTTCTTAATGAGCCTAGTTATGGTACTCATGACACTTCTCTTCAATGTGGTAAAACAAGAGAAGAACCACGCAATGACCAAATATCCATGAACGCTCTTATCTATTGGTACTCAATGAAGCCCTACGGACAAAAAGGAGTACATATTGACCAGGAACTTTTAATTGACTCCAATCAAACAGAATACTAAGTAAATACCAAACCCAGTCAGTTACTCGAACCTATCTTGTGATGCATAGGAGCATATTTATCCCTACCTCAAACCTATAAAGAGTATGATATCATGAACCTTACAGACTCAACATGGCATATTAAATACATCAATGATCTATGTTATGCATGTCCACTGCTAAAACATTTCCTTCGAGGTGAAGAGATAAAGTCAGTGCAACACAACCAGTAGTTATACCATCATCACCTGACATTCGATGGTCGTAAGAAGTTGTCTTGTGGTGGTCAGGGTCCAAACATCCCAGCCTGTTACTTAGAGTAGGAGATAGAACAAAAAACACTTCAGAATTTTCCCACTTAAATTACTCTGTTCAATAGAATCTATAGTGTAAGCTGGATGGCTTGGCTGAAAGCTAGAACCAAGCTTACGTAGATATGTTATAACCAAAGAAATGATTCAAGCTCTAAAAAAAAAATTCGTCATCAAAAGTAGGGAAGTTTCATGGTTACATACTCCCTCCGTCCCTTAATGTTAGTCCCCTTTGACTATTCAACAATTCTAACAACACAATTTCATTTCCATTACTATCCTCCTCTCTTCTACCTTTGTCTTTCATCCTCCCTTCACCATCTCTCTTTCTCACCCCTCATCCTTAGTTATCACAAGGGCGATTGGAAAGTTCAATGAATTTAACCCCTCAATTATGGGAATGTGACTATCTTTAAGGGACAAACGGAACAGGTAAATGGGACTATCTTTCCAGGACGGAGGGAGTATATATATTAAGTTTTCTTCTCCGTACAATATTATTCTGGAAATTTTGACTTACTAACTGTGAAGAGTTGGGAGCAGAGAAGTGAGACATTTTAACACAAAGAGACATGGAAGAGAAAAGGGAAATTCAATGGAAAGTCATACAAAGAAATGCTATTCAAAAATGAATGATCAATATTTCCATACTCTCCCTCTCCCTCCCTCCCTCCCTCCCTTTCTCTCTCTCTCTCTCTCTCTCTCTCTCTCTCTCTCTCTCTCACACACACACACACACACACACAATTAGTCTCATTGTAGAAAAATTAAGACTCTCACTGCTACTAGCAACAAAATCCATCATAACAGACCTTAATAATGCATAATCTATTCACAGCCTAAAAATATAACCAATAATCACAAGAGTAAATAATCAATTAATTGGGGATCATATATTTTAATTAGGATGATTCTAAGCAATTGGAATTTGAATTTTCTAAAACAAAATAACATGGAATTGTTCAATAAGGTAACCCTAATCAGAATGCACATAATCATAGTTGTAATCGAAATCCAACAGCGGAGAGACTTGTTGCTCATAACTCCAAACAGTAGAATAGTACCTGGAGAAATGGTGGATGGAGATGACGATGGGCAGAGGGGGAGGCAGAAGGATCAATGAACGGACAGCTTGTTACGGCCGGAGAGTTATGAAGTGGCGACGGCCGGAGAGTTGTGAAGTGACGACGACCGGAGGAGTTGGCTGTAAGACTATGATCATCAGCGACCCAACCCAACCCATCAATAAAATACTATATTTCTTTCTCTTCCACCTACTCAACTATCAACTCCAACCCAACCCATTTCTTTTTTAGCAACCCAACCCAAATCATCTTTTATTACTACTTTTTATTTATTTTTATCATATATTGTTAATACTCGTTTATTTATTTATTTATTTATTTTGATCCTAAATCATAAATTGAAATTAAACATAATATTAAACTTAATTTTTGAATATACATGAAAATAATAATATTAAAAAATGAAATAAAAGTACATATTTAATTATCATCGCCAAATTTTTGCCATATATGCTCAATTAAATCATCTCGAAGATCTTTATGAGCTTCTCTATTACGAAGTTGTTCCCTATTTGTCATATATGCAGATAAGCTTGCAACTCGCTGTGTAGAGTATTGAAAATGTTAGTCATCGTCTTCTTCTACCACAATGCTTGTTCCATCCCTCTGGCGATTAGAAGATCGCTCACCATTTTCATCTACCTCTCTATTTTTTCTTTTCTTCCGGCGATTAGTACGTCTATCATTTATAAATTCAGTGGGATCATAATAGTTTCGATATGTATCTCGTTCATCCTCTACAATCATATTGTGCATGATGATACAAGCCATCATAATTCTTCCCATTAAATGACGATCCCATATAAGACATGGGCGTTTGATAAATGCGAAACGTGATTGGAGAACTCCAAAAGCTCGCTCAACATCTTTTCTAGCACCCTCCTGGTATTGAGCAAATATCTTGTGTGTTTTGGACTGTAGGAGAAGTAATTGATTTCACAAATGCAGCCCAATTTGGATATATGCCATCAGTGAGATAATATCCCATACTACGTTCGCGACCATTCACAACGTAACTAATTTCAGGTGCTCGACCTTCCAAAATATCATTAAAAACAGGAGATCTATGTAGTACATTAAGATCGTTGCTCGAACCTGGTGTTCCAAAAAATGCATGCCATATCCATAAGTCATATGATGCAACAGCTTCCAAAATGAGAGTTGGCTTTCCACTTCTGCCAGCAAATTGTCCAGCCCAAGCTTTAGGACAATTCTTCCACTCCCAGTGCATGCAATCAATACTGCCCATCATGCCTGGAAATCCACGTTTTCCCCCAATATAAAGTAGCCTTGTCAAATCTTCTTCATTAGGTCGCCTGAGGTATTGGTTACCAAAGTTTGAAATTACACCTTCTACGAATCTCATAAGAGATTCTATTGTTACAGTTTTGCTCATTCGCACGTATTCATCAACTGCATCAGCTAATGTCCCATAAGCTAAGACCCTCATGGCTGCAGTACATTTTTGCAGCGATGAAAGGCCTTGTCTACCTTCAGCATTTCGCCTTTGTTGAAAGTATTCATCGTTCGCAGTGATTTCGTTCACTATACGAAGGAAAACATGTTTACGCATGCGAAATCTACGTCGAAATATATCTGGAGGGTAGGTTGGATTATTGGAAAAATAATCGTTGTACAAACGATCTTCACCTTCCTCCCTTTGTCTTTCTATAACCCTCCTTCTAGTATTTTTAGAAGAATTTGAAGGGTGTGAGAATGAAGTAGAATCACTAATTATCACATCTTCGATGATGCGATCAATTTGTCGATTTTGTTGAACAACTCGTTTTTCCCATTCATCAATTTCGATGAAATTGGAAGAATCAGAACTAGAACTTGAATCTGGGGATGGGTTTTCATTTGAAGACATTTATGAAGTTGAGTGGATACGAGATTGAACTATACTTGAAAGGAATAAAACAAGACTAAGAAAAATGTTCTGGTGTAAGTTTGATATAGATTCAATAAGGATTTATAGAAGTAAAATACACTCATGTTCTTCAATTATTGATGCTCTTCATGTGAAAAGAAAAATTAAAATGACAACAATGACAGCACTACTGCCATTATTAAAGCTACCCATGCGTGTTAATAAAGCATTGACGGGACAAGTTATAAGCTACAATCCAAAACTTTCTTGACCATATATTTTGTATATATGAATGTATCAGTAAAAAAAGGACAATAATGAAATTAAATATGTAAGTCCTTTAAACATTGATGGGACAAGTCATTAACTACTTTTCAAAACCCTCTTGGCATTCAATTTGTGTATGTGAATCATATCAGTTGATGACTAAAATTAAAGTAACATAAAAAATTTGAAGTAAAATAGAAATTCATTTAAAATACCACAACTTCAATTACATGAAAATAGGCAAAAATACATAAACTTAAATTACATGAAAAATGAATAAACTTAAATTACATAAAAATAAACTACAATCAATTTTTAAGCATGATTTCCATCAGATGACGTTTCATTTCTTCTTCTTCTTCTTCTTCTGTCGACAATTGATCTTTTCCCAACAATGTATTCAAAATCATAGCATTCATCTTCTTAGTTTTCCTTTCTTCATTCTTACGCTCTAATTCAATTCTTTCGTTTCTCAATTTATTCACTACTTCAACTTCATTGTTTCTTGTGAGTCATAAATCACGAATTTCTGCAGTAAACTCATCAGAAATATGAGAAGATTGGGATACCTTACTTTTTCCTTTTCTTTTAGCCGAATATCTACCTTCAGGACGAGAAATTGTTGAAGTATAACTGACTGGAGTTTCAGGGTTTGAAGGTGTTGAATTCTCTCCATCTTCATCTGTCCTAGATCTTTTCGAGCTACTACGACTTTCTTCATTACTCTCTTCATATTAAGAACGAGCACGTGTTGCATCACGAGTCAAATTTAACTCCCACTTGGGATGTTTACTCATGACTTCTTCAAATACATGCATGTTGGTAAACTTGCTACCACCGGCTTCATAAATTGTGTGAGCTTCCGCCTCTATATCTTTCTTGCTCATTCCACTCCTTCTTCGACTATATGCTTCTCTGTATGCTCCAATCCATTTGCTTACATTTTCGCTAAGTCGTCTATGAAGACTCCTTAACATTTGCTTATTTCTTATGCGCAATTCCTCCGGATTTTCTTGACGAGCTTGTTCATACAATTCTGCAACTCGCGCCCACACCGCTTCACGCTTCTTGTTATTTCCCTGCACACTATCTTCACTTACAAAACATAACTTGACATTAGGGCTACGTCTTCTTTCACAAGCCAATTCAATGATTTTGGCTCTTTTTGAGGATTTGTGTTTGTTTGTTGAAAATCTTAAATTTAGAGAAATATTTTGAGAGTTTTCGACAGTTTCAGATGTAGGATATGGATTATGATTTGGAGAAATTTGAAAGTTTGGATCATTTTCAAAATCTGATAAATTATGTGGATTTGAAGAATTCTGAGAGTTATAATAATATTGAGTGTTTGGATAATTTTCAGAGTTAACATGTTCAGAATTTGGATAAAACGGAAAATTTGGATCCATGTAGAAATGATATTGAATTTTTTTTAAGATAAAGAGTTGAAGAAAATGATGATTTTATAAAGAAAAGAAGAGTATTTGAGATTGTGCACTAAAATATGTCAAGACTAGTCTCTATTTATAGAGAATGAAAAAATAAATTTTTTACAGTTTTTTTTTTTAAAAAAAAATAAATAATATAATTACACTTATAACAATTTCAAATCTATAGTCAAATGAATCATAAAAAAGAAATACACAACCAATGCAATTTGAACACATGGCATAAAAGGATAGAAGAAATGGGTTGGGTTTGTGTTCTGTCGGCCGAACGGTTCGGCTAATTATCCCAACCCCCAATATCTTTTTTCTTTTTCTTTTCATCAAAATCCTTGTCTTTTTCCCACCCAACCCAACCCAACCCATGGCCTCTGATGGACATAGTCTAAGAGACCCTTCCAACGCTCTAAAATGGAGTTGTACTCCCTCTGTCCCCCTATCCCCAAACTAAGTTATTACTTTCCTTTTTTTTAGTTAGTCCCAGATTAGGGTTTTTAATTGCTTTATTAAAATAAACAACTGAACTCACTGTTATTCTCACAACATAAACTTTATTTCCATTTTCTCTCTCCCATTTTACTTTCATACTCACGACATTTTTTTTTAATCTCCGTGTAAAGTCAAACTAACTAAGAACCTTAGTCCGGGACGGAGGAAGTACTATTTTACAGAATAATTCTTTTAATTTCTTACTGTTCAATAGTCAGTTTTTTCTAACAGTCGTTATTTTTTTAACGAGTGTTAATTCCTTAACCAAAAGAGGTGAAATTGTTAAAATTAAACTATTTGTCTTAAAATCTAAAAATAAAAGATGATTTTTTATTTTATTTAACACATAACATTCCCTTCCCTAAAAACAAAACCCTAGGTTCCTACTTTTCAGACTTTCGGATGTGCCGCCCCCGCCATACCCCTCTCGTTTCCTTTAGACTATTTTTTTCTCCAGCGACGACACCACCCTCCCCCCAACTTCCGTATACAGCAGGACCGGTAGAATAATACTAGGGGAACAAAAAAATCACAAAAATTTGCTCACAAAATCTGAGGTGTCAAGATTTTATTGGAGTTTTTAATTAGAGTGTGGCGGGTCCATTATCGATGCAACCAATAAAATATCGCTACCTCATGTTGTGAGCAAGATTTTGTGACTTTATTTTGTGCCCCTAGCATTGCTCGGCCCGGTAGGCTGTGTAACAAGTCCAATTGCACATGACCCAAATTTAATGTAATCAATATATATATAATAGACACCGTATAATTTTACTCATGCTTAAGCTGCCTGGATGGCAAGCCGTTTCATTCATATTTTTTTTCAAAACCTTAATTGGAAAGTTTGGTTTCTTTTAATAACATATTTTAATTTTAATGAATTATTTGCTTATTACTTCAACATTATTGCAATCATTTTGTTGTGTAAATTTTTTAAATACTAAGGGCCCCAATTTTCACATTTAGCACATGGCCCTATAATTATTGAGACGGGCCTGATCTTCCTTATTTTAAGCCACTATGTCTTCCGTTTTCATTGTTCAGCCATGATATTGCCGATTTCGATTAGTTTTGGTTTTGATTCCGATCGGTTTTTAGTTGCCGAAGCTTAGAAAGAACTTTGTGCCTCGACCTCAAGTTTTTTTGAATAATGAAACAGAGAAGAGTTGTTGTTGGACTAGATGTGCTTTATGTTTTTGAATTGCTGGGTTTATGAGAAAATTAACAAGTATGTGAGAGTTTTGGTTGGGATATGAATTTTGGGAGTTGTGTTAATGGTTGAGCTGGTAGCGGTGTTGGGTGGTGGTGCGGCTTCTTGATTGATTTGAAGGAAATGAATGCAATTCGTTTTTTTTTTCTTTAAGAAACTGAAAATGTCAATGCCTTGGTTTTATAAAGTGTTATCAAAGGTGTTGGCATTCCAACGATAACACTTCGGACAACACACACACACCCAAGTTAAAACAATTTTCAAAACGAGTTTGCAGCGGAAATTTGACACAGAGAGATAATATTTTCACAAGTTATATAAATATATAACTTGTGGTAGCCTCAAGGCCAAAAAAGACTTTTACTAGAAGTATTTCTCTTAAGTACAAAGTCTAAACAACTCCTATCCTTTAAAGAAAATAAGCGTACAAAATGTGCTAGATACAAGAACCCTCAATAAAGAAACAACACTCACATCACAATCAAAAGGCTAGACCAATTTAGCCTTCAACAAATAGTTTTTCAAGAAACTAGATTGTGATGTTGGAATGAGTGTTATAGCATCACTAGCATTTGGTCTATGGCTATGGGTGTTTAATATTTCTCTCTTGTATTTGTAGAATGGTCCCATCAGCCCTTTATATTTATATAGGCCTCCAAAATGTGGTGGCTACTCCATGTTGCACAAAATCCCTCTTCTTGGTTGTTGGAGATCCATTTCCTATTTTTTAGCTCAAAATAGATAATGATCCCTAGTTTGTAGGAACCACTACCATACCACATGGACTTCTTGTACTCTCCTTGCCTCTTAGACTTGTACCCATGTTTTTGTTCAGCAAATATGGATGACCAAGTCTTCTCCCACGTTTTTCTTCTCTTCTTCCATGAGTTACGCATAACTCTACACTTATGTATAATTCTTCCTTCAACTAACTCCTTATTTGTAGCTCTATAATTTTGATCAACGTTGAATGTTCATTTTGACTTACAAATAACATTAAACTTGTAGCAAATATTAAACATTAATATCTAATAATTTTGTGAATAAATGATGAAACTATTACAAATCCCGTCTGGGGTAACACTGTTGGCAGCACTTGTGGTAGCACCACATTTCTGCACTAACAGAAACATTTTTAAAACCTTAATAATCATGAATATATTTTTATTTAATGTATTTTTCTATGGATTTTTTTTTAACTTTTGACTATTTATATTTTTAATTAATGTTAAATGATTATTAGTAATATACTTTCATACTTTTTAAATTAATATCACTTAAATGGTAAAAAATAAGAAGTTAATAGGTAAGTAATACTCGTTAGAAAAATAACGTTTGTTAGAAAAAATTGTCGATTGAACAGTATTTTGGTTAATTTTGCTAATAAAATCATAGTACGCATCATATTTAGTGTTTAAGCGGTACAGAAGTAAAAATGTTATTCTGAGATAGTACACGAATCATTTTGACAATAAACTCCTCTAAAATGCAAGTGGAGAGCCCAAGACTGCCTCGACAACCCAAATTATGCCACCGGCCCATCACCTTGTAAGTTTTTAGTTACTTATAAAGTCATGATATTATTACTAGCTAGTCTTCCATCCTAATCAGAATTACCACTTAGGACACATAATAAAATGTTTACAACCTAGTCCAATGCCAAAATAAATTATTTCTATTGAGTCCATGAATATTATAAATGACAGAATTACCCCTTATCCAAACAAAAACACTCTCCCCTCCCATTTTCTCTCGTTCGACACACTCAAACACACAAAAACGCTATGTCTCTTTTCCTCTCTACAATCCCATCTCCTCCCCTTCCCACTTTTGGCGACCCCTCCCCTCCCCACCTGTGACGACCCTTCCTTCCCTATCTCCAGTCTCCCTCTCTCCTTCTCACCTCCGGTCGTCCCCTTTCCATCTCCGACCAACACAAATCTACCTTCCTTTCACTTTATCTCTCTAAACTCAACTAACCACCCCATTATTCCTCTCTCTCTCTCTCTCTCAAACACACACACACATTTCAACTCTCCATCTTTATATCCAACATGCCCACAAGATCTGAGAGTTCGTTGGAGAAAGAGGAGGCTACGGGGTGTGGATTGTCAGCGTTAACTCTTCTATTGCTATCCGAGCTTTTATATTCGTCTAGAAAACTCAATCTATCTCTCGTCCATCCTATTCTGCCGGCGATTGAAGACCTCCCTTCTTTTGTTAATCTTACAGTTCCGACCACTCCCATTTCTTCTTAGACCAACAGCACTGCCACACACACCTATACCTCCAATCACCTGCACAAATCCCGACAACCCTGTGATCCACCCCCACTACAACATCATTTTTGTGACTTTTTTGTTCCCCTAGTATTATTCTTATTGTATACTTGACTTCACACAGACTAAAACACAATCAAAATAATTATAATTAAAATACCTCACCTTTTCCATTGCAAACTTCATGCAAGAATTCTCATCATTTCCAGTTGTTCAATTTTGTTGACTCAAATGAAATTATTGTACTATTTGGTCAATTTTGAAATCAAAATCTGTCAGTTTCCTACCTAGAATAACCATTACAATTCAAGAACACCGTTAACAAGTTTTGTTAACGAATTAGGATAGGAGTTAACTTTTTCTATCATAGTCATTGCATTTACTTAAAACAATGTTATTTGATTCATTAAAATTTAGTAAGGGTTAGTTTCTAAACTTTCTCATTAGAACATCCCTGTCCATTTCAACTTTAGTTGTTAATATATGAGAAAAAATTGAAGTTATAAATGAAGTACGAGGAGGGTTTTCTGAAGAAAAAAAGAAAGAAAGAATAATACGATAGTAAAAGAGAATTACACTTAAAGTATAATGAATTAAAAGAAGTTTAGCGAAATCATAATGTTCAGTGTCTTTGAAATTTAAAACTGAGTCATCTAGACAAGTGCATACTACCTCATGTGAAGAATTTTGTGAGGTCACAATTTTCTCTTTTGAGTATGAGCACGATGAGTCACATTACCCAAAGTGAAAATTTTAAAATACTTTTTTATTCAATGAAAATTACTTGTCATACTCACAAATGTTATTTATTTGCTATTCTTTCCACATTTTCTCTCTCTCTCTCTCTCTCTCTCTTATCTCACTTTTCATGCTCACAACACTTACTCTACGATTATTATTTTTTAATATATATAATCTATCCTCAATTCCTTTTATATAATTAAAGTAGCATAACGAACGTATTCATATATGAAAAATTGGTATGATACCTCATTTAAATACTAAATATTTTGGTATTTTTGAACGCACGTCATTAATGGATATTAGTAGGGGACACCAATTAAGTAAAAGCAAGCTAACCAATATTTTTCTCCCAACATACTAAGCCTATTAGATATAGTCATGCTTTAACAAAATTGATTTTACCCTTATAATTTTGTGTTGTGAATTATTTAACACAGTTTGTTATATATTTTATAAAAATATTTGGGAGAGGCTATTACCACTACATATTATACTTATCCACTACGTATCCTTAATTTTATGAAAATTAATGAGTGTGTCGACACAATTACCCCTAAATATACTTACCTTCTTGATGTATCTTCAACCAATTTCTAAGTCAAAACATTTCCTTAAACTTATTAGTAACATATTTTCCATCTATTTTTTATTTATATATCTTTTCATTAATCACCAATTAATATAAATGTTCTTTCCTTTTTGATATTCAAAATTCATTATTCTAATAATATGCTAATATAAATCATTTATGTGCAAGAAACTAGAAGAAAAATATAAAATAAAAAAATTGTATGTGAATTTCACCTAGTTCTTATTATAAGCAAGAAATTAAATATCTTTTTTTTTTCAACTAGTTTAATTTTTAATTAAATGTAATAAGAAAATTCCTCTAA
Source organism: Campanula takesimana (assembly GCA_026119855.1). Classification (NCBI taxonomy): domain Eukaryota; kingdom Viridiplantae; phylum Streptophyta; class Magnoliopsida; order Asterales; family Campanulaceae; genus Campanula; species Campanula takesimana. The sequence goes on along the minus strand of JAOWBW010000686.1, from coordinate 530,794 downwards.
TAAGGGGAAGAAGAAGAAGAAGAAGAAGAAGAAGAAGAAGATTAAACAAAGTGGTGAAGAAGTTATAAAATTTCGACAATAAATTATATGATTAAAGCATAAAACTTGTAGGTGAATTTATTGAGAATATTTTACCATTATTAATAAAAATAAATTTAATATATGGAAATAAAAATATTAATTATTATTTATTAATATTATCTAAGTAATCGATTTACTAACAAATGTGGTTCTTCTAGCATATGAACCTCAAAAGCCTCACGCCATGGTGGTCGGCGTATCATTAAATAATACGTTCAAATACTTCTAACTACTATAAGTGCATTTTATATTATGTCAAATTTATTTTTAGTTTCATTTGTTTGTAAAAAGTGAATGGAAAGATTAAAAGATATAAGTACAGGTTATTTAAAAACAAGTTAAATATTATTTAAATTGGATAGGTTTACTCTAAATAATTTATATATTATTAAATAAGATAATTATTTTAATTGCAATTTGTGTTATTACCTTCATAAATGAAATCTTTGTTTTGCAAATGTAGTGGCTAAGCAAAATTTGTAGTGTATGATATAATCATAAAGTCTTTCATTAACTCCTTAAATTATGCAGGGATGTTATTGTCTATTTACAGCAATTGTAGTGGATAAGCAATTGTTGTAGTGGCAATAGCTACTCCCAAATATTTAATTTTAATACTAATATCCATGTTGATGAAACAGTCAAGTGATTTCTTCAAACTTTCAAAGGGTCATATGAAACCGGGATGAAACTACAATCATTTTAGGCCAATCGACTTTTTTAACCACTGTACTTTGATTTAGCTTTGCTTTTAACCATCGTTATTTTTTTAAGCACGTTTAACCTCTCTACTTAAGTTACGCGCTCAATCTTCTAATCGACCCTAACTTCATCCAAAATCGTTAGAAAAATCTAACGAAAACTAACGGAATTTAACGAGTGTCCAGTTTATTCCCTTGTCTCTCCCATTTCTCCTATTTCATCCTCCTTAACGCCCACTCTGTTTGCTTTGCCTTCCTCCGCGGCACCACCTCCCACGACATTCCCACCTCGGACAACCCCGCCACCGATTGTTTAGTCAAGAAAACCCTCAGATTGTTCGTTAACGGCATAGTCGCCAAACCCCTTCAATATTTCCTTCAGTTTCTCGCACGAAAGCCCATCCCCTGTTTGCCTTCTATTTTGTATGCAGACTATATTTTGCTCGCTCTTTGCAATTTGTTCTTCCGTCGTCTCCCAGCAATCATATCCCTAACGATGATTCCGTCTACAAGTGGGCTGCCAAATTGAGTCCCGCCATCGACCCCTTCGTCATTCTCACTACTTCCTCTATTAGGGTTGGAATTGAATTCGATTTTGATGAACAAGAACAAGTAGACCCAGTTTGGCTTGACGAATTGATGAAAAGCAGAGCCCAATTAGCGTTGGACTATTTGCACAATGCAATTGACTGGCGTCTGTGTGGTCCTAATTTTTGGATTTAACGATATTGGGGATTTAGTGCGTTATTTTGGGTCCAAAATCGTTAAATTCCATTAGTTGCGTTAGATTTTTCTAACGGTTTTGGATGAAGTTAGGGTCAGTTAGAAGATTGAGTGCGTAACTTAATTAAGTAGAGAGGTTAAACTTGCTAAAAACAACGATGGTTAAAAGCGAAGCTAAACCAAAGTACAGTGGTTAAAAAAGTCGATTGGCCATCATTCATTTTATGGGCAACTGTCCCTATTTAATTTAATTTCAGATAACAATTTTTTTAGTGAAAATTTTGCACAACATTATCAAATTTAGGGTGTTTAGTGCAAAATGCCTCCATTTATGTCAAGGAAAATAGTTTCATATAGAATATTTCCCCCTTTTAGTTAGTGCAATTTTCACGGAAATAATCTTGCTCTCCTTTCAAAATATTTCCGACTCTGCCACTTATATGAAGGAGGTTAAAGTGAAAAGAAGTGCCATCATATACGTACAATTTAGTGAAGTGAAACGTATTTACCACGAGCATCCTTTTTGGCGTGTGGCGCGGAAGCGTTAAAAATAAATTAAAATGTGGGGGCCACACTAACCAACTAAAAATGAGCCACAATTACTGGCGGAGCTAGCAAGAGGCTAAAGGGGCAATTGCTAACATTGGTTTCGAAAAAGAAAAAAATCTATTAGTGAAAAATTTACAAAAAAAAACAAAAATGGAGTTTGGTGCAATTTGTTGAATTTTGCCCCTTTAGATTAAAAGAAATAACACACTAGATTTTTTTTCCCCATTGACGGAAATACAGTTAAAAAATTATTGTTGTGCAATAACTGCCCCTATTGATGACAATTACTGGCTCCGCCACTGGCGACAATGGTTGTAGTCTCCGCACTTAAAATCTTGAGTCACAACATCTTCTCTTTAAAAGGCTCCTTAGTGTAGTCTAACTTCTTGTTCTCTCTTCATCCTTTCTTTATCCGTGTGTTCGACTAAGAGCATCTTATAGCTAGAGTTGGGTAGCTTATAGATTATCAAGATACAAAAGCTAGTTGGCTTGGTAAGTACTTCAAATTTAACTCTCCATATCTTTAATTTATATTACTCTGATTTCATTGTTGTACCATTTGAAGTTTTAACTCTATAAATTCTACATGCATGATTTAGTTTATCAACTCACTCTCCATCTATCTATGGATATTTTGATTTAAATTTATTAGCATTTTAATTTTGCTAGTGTTGTTTTCTTTTTCTTTAATTGTATCATGCAATTAGAAATGAGAATCTTTTTATGTTCGATCATTTATTTATACTCTTTTTTACTTAATTTTAACATGCAATTAAAATCTGAATCTTCTTAGTTCGATTAGCTATATCGGTTGTTTGACATGAAATCGAACTTGCATGACTTGGATACTTGCTTCCATTTCAGATTGAAAACCACCAATGTTAGATGTAAATATGTTTTCAGATATTAGTGATCATTGTAAACGATTTCATTCATTCTTTAGGTTAACATTTACAAAAAAGTTCAAGATTATTAAATTAGTTACATTAAGTAGCATCTGGTTTCATCCAAATCTATGTAAAAAGTTATGTAATACGTTATCAAATAAATTGATTGTGGAGTTACAAATAATCAAATGCATGTCTTGCTACATAAAGGGGAATTACAAGTTGAGAATCTATCATTTTCTTTAGATTGATATTAAAAAAAAAATTAAAAAATTCACTAATTTTAGGTCACAAACATTGTTGAAAATTTTTAATTGGTTGCTTTGTTTGTTCTCCTATTACTCATAAATTGATCATCCAAACAATCAGATCTAACCGTGTACGTGCCCAAATTTTTTGAGATGATTTTGTGCCTAATGCATTTTTGTTTCCTTTTATAAGATTTTTTTTATGTGAATTCAAATGTTGATATCAATGAAAAGAAAAATGTAACCTAATTTAAGTTCACACCCTTATTATTTGGTATAAAATGAAAATTCACCATTTTCTTCACCTTTTTACTTTCATTAATAATTACAGACGGGTGGACAATGATTTGTTTTTATACAGAAAAACCATCAAGGTTGGGCACTGAAAATAATCCAAAATTGTTTTGAAAACTCTTTTAATGGTCGACAAACATTGGTGCAAAGCTTGGTGTTAGTAAATAAACCAGGGGGGATTATGGTGTTTCAATTTTGTCAATAGTTAGGGGGTATAAAGACAAGAAGTTAGTAATTTGAGGTTTTTCGATAGAATCATTAGAATTCGCAGTAGAGTCACCATGTGTTGATCACCTGAGGTTAATTGAATATTGATATTACTCTAGAAGGGTAGAATGAAAGTTTTGAAATTTAAAGCGCTAAAACTAAAAGAGAATTGTTATACACACCCCTGAAAATAATTGTTTCCCGAAATACTCCACCCACACCATCATTTCCTTCAACCACCACACATCTCCCACACCTTCATTCATGACATTACTCTTCTATGTATTTTCAACTCGAGTAAACTGCTTTTCTGCCCCTCGTACTATGACCCCAACATCAATTTGACACTCGTACTATTGAAACAACAAATGTATGATGCGTACTATTGTTTTATTAGCAAAATTAACTAACTTACTATTCATTTGTTAAATTTTTTTAACGAACATTATTTTTTTAACGGGCATTAATTTATTTTAACAAAAATTAATAACTTAACGGAAATTTTTGAGGGAAAAATTGAAAACTCATCTTAACAAAACTAACTTTTGTTATCTCCATCATCTTCCCAAACCCAACATCCACCCCACCCTTTCCCAGCCCAACACCGCCACCACCGCCCCTCATCACCACCGCCACAAACCATCACAACCAGTCACCACTCCACCTAACCAACTCCACTATTTTCAATTCGTCATTCACCCAACACAACAATCATATGCATTTTACTAGAGAATTTACTAGTAGCAATTAACCTGCTTTTATACAATACCTTCAAAATGAGACAGGTAGAAAAATCGGTCATATCTGAGGCGGTAGGCGACCGGATCTGAAGTGTTTCGAGTGCAGAGAGAAAAAGCTCGGAGAACAGAGATGATGGCGATCTGGCCGTTCGCCGGAGAAAAACGAAAACGACGTCGATCTAGAGAAAAAGTAGATCGGAGTTGTGTGTGCGATGTGGCTATGGTCGGAGAGAGTGCCGGAGATAGAGAAGATGTCGGAGGTGATGGTTTGGATGACGACAGTGCAAGGACGGGTACGATCAACGGATCTGGACAACAGTCGGCGACTGGAGGAGATCTGCAAGGTCGCCGGGGTTAGGGGAGTGGTGGTGTCGCCGGAGGTGGGGAGGGGTTGCCGGAAGTGGGGGTGTCGCCGGAGGTGGGGAGTGGTTGCCGGAAGTGGGGAAGGTAAAGAGAGAAAGTGTGTGTGCGTTGTGTGTCGGGGGAGGGAGGGGAGGGTGGGTTTTGTTTGGGTCTTAGGGGTAGTTCTGTCATTTAGGTAAATTAAAATTGTATTAAATTATTAACATCCGTTAAAATAAATTAATTCCCGTTAGAAAAAATAACGTGTGTTAGAAAAATTTAACGACTGAATAGTAAATTGGTTAATTTTGCTAATAAAACAATAGTACGCATCATACATTTGTTGTTTCAATAGTACGAGTGTCAAATTGATGTTGGGGCCATAGTACGAGGGGCAGAAAAGCAGTTTACTCTTTTCAACTCTAACTGAATAGTTCTCCCTAATCTTTTCCCATCTTATCAAAATAACAATAAAATTACCCTCCCCACAACCTTCTTCAGGAAGGAGGCCCCTCCTCTCTTCTCCCAGTTTTCGACCCACCCATTTCTTCTCTTTCCCTTACATTCCATGGTTTCCATAAACCCTAGCTTTAGTTTTTCTTCCTCTCTCTCTTACACACACAAACTGACACACATATAAACAAACAATTCACATCCACGTCTCTACCTCTCAGTTGGGGCCCATTCTCTCTGACAATTCAACTTCCCAAGCACACTTTCTCTCTATTCAATCGGTTCACTATTGTTGACCTTTATGATGTTCAACCATGGTGGACCAAACACCATAACGAGTGTTAGATAGGCACCAACCGAATACCTCTCACGGTGTTCGGTCCACCATGGCCAAACACTTAAAGCTCGGTTTTTTCTTTGATATATATATATATATATATATGACGTACAGAAGGAGACTGGCGGGGACTGTGCGGTGCCATGCAGAAGAAAGCGTAGGGTGGGTTTGGGGTTTCATAGTGAGTTTGAAGAGGAATGAAAAGGGGGAGAGAAGAATTTAAAAGTTAAATTGGCCATTTTGAATCAAAGTTGATTCCCTGGGGGGTATCTAGAATTCTATAATTTCAAGTGACTAAAATGTACAGTTGAGACATATTTTGTCCATTATGACCACCCTTCATACACCAAGTGGCAATTGTGCATAAAAACGCATGGAAAGAGATGAAGAATTCCCTCCTCTCCCTCCCTCCCTCCCTCCCTCCATAGATCAATTGAAATAATGGCACTTGATCGCAAAAGTAAAAAAATGAGACTATATCACAAAAGTAAAAAAATGAGACTATTATTTTGAGAAGAGCGGAAAAAAATATCGAAAATCGAATTTAACTTGACATTTGTGGCTATTTTCAATTTTGGACAGAGGGAGCATTATGATCTTATATTATAGTTGGGTTCTCTACTATGTGTACGTGTTTTATGAAAAGCTTGCTTGGATCAAATTAGCTACGTTATTTACATCTTATTACAACATTTCAGTGTTACACACATATACACATACACACATAAACATTGGAAATTTGGGCATAATAACTATATATCTCCTTGGTGTTTTCTTATTTCCAGAACAATATTTGGGTTTCAAACAATCCTAAGCAAGAAGATCTTTTATCAACATCTTGGTGATTTACTAATGGGCCTCTCAAAAGATAATCACTCATCATCACTCTTTGCTTTAACCTTCAACGAGATCCAAACCCGAAGCGGGATGAATTTCGAAACAATGAACATCGATGAGCTCCTCAACTCTGTCGCGAGCGAAGACTTTCAAGTTTCGTCAAACGTTGACCAAAACCCTCCACCATTCTCCGTCCCAACTCCCCTTTCTGGCAAGACAATTGATGAAGTTTTTGCCGCAATTCAAGAAAATAGTCAACCTCAGCAGAACAACGGCGGGTTTGACTTTTCGAGAAATGAGTACGTGCAGTTGGAGAGGCTTGGTGAAATGACCCTCGAGGAGTTTCTCATTGCAGCCGGAGTTATTGTAAGGCCTCCGTCCCCTGACCCCCTCCCCCTCCCCATGCAGGAACAGGGTATCAATCTGAACGATCTTCCTCCTCCTTCTGGGGGGAACTTTTTTAGCAATGGAGGCTCGGGCGTGAGTGTGGGGCCCGCTATGGGATATAATGTGGGGTCCGGAAATAATGGGAACGGGGTCACTAATAGTTTGATGAGCGACGGATCTTCGCCTTTTAATAACATGTTTAATGTAGGAGGAGGGAGTGGTGGTGGTTGCAATGTTGGGGAACCGTCTAGTATGGTTGAAAATGGGAAATCCAATAATAATGTATCAATTAGGGAGAAGAGAATTTACAGGAAGAGAAAGGTTACTCCAATTCCTATGGTAATGGATCCGGCTGAGGAGCGTAGGCACCGTAGATTGATCAAGAACAGAGAGTCTGCTGCAAAATCAAGAGCTCGCAAACTGGTCACATTCCATCCTATTTACCTATATACACACATATACATACGCAAAAATACACACACACACACACTAAATGTCTGGTTTTTCTGCTATTAAGGCTTTAATGCTGCATTTTATTTTAGAAAACGCGGTTTTCTTACTCTGACAACGTGTATAAATAATGTTGCAATATAGGAGTAGTTTTTTTTTTCCCTCTCTAGTTGTTGATTTAACAGGAAATGAAAACATATGTTTTACAGGAATATACAATACAGCTTCAGAAAGATCTGGACCAAAAAAGACTGGAAAACAAAAGGCTTAAATTTGCTCTGGTGAGTTGGATAATCCTGAACCGTGTTGACTTAAATATTTTCTGTAATATGCAACTCCTCGTAAAATCCTCACCATTGAAATCTACTTGAAACAGAAACAAGCTGAAAAGAAACTCAAGCAAGAGGTACACACACACGCACACTCGCTCATATTTCATTTTCTCTTGTGATTACTTATACGCTCGTTTTATTGCATTTGGTAAACAGGAAGATGCTGAAAAGGAAGCGAAAATGAAGGGAGGTTTCGGATCACTTCGGAGGACCAAAAGTGCCTCATGGTAAACTTACATAACTGTAAGCATGCATGTTTCTTGTTTTAAAGTAGTATGATAACAAAAATAGTATGTAAATTATGAACAAAATAAGTTGAATGCTAAGCAAAATGGATTATTTTGTACTTATGTGGCAGGTGAAGAAGAAGAAGCAACAAATGGAAGGAGAAGGAGCCATATATGTTGAGGAGTGAAGGTTGCAAAGGGCATTAAGTTTGTGGCATGAAGGTTTTAAATAAATAAATGTTAGGGGAAGACTTAATTTCTAGTATGTCTAATCTCATGTTTTTCATGGGCAACTTTGGTTATTTGCTAGAATAAGACTATGTTATGTGTAATGTAATAATAGTAGGCTGGTTTCAGGAATCTTTTGAACAAGTATGGTTTTGAATTATGGATGTATTTGATCCTTTTAGTAGTTATTTTCAAGGCCTTTTAAAAATAGTGTTTGGTATCGAGCGCTGGTCTGCAGCGATTGATACGCAATAATCTTTTACCTGTAGACGAATCAAACTGCCAGTTTTTGAAATGAACTAATTTTACCTGAGTAAACTGCTTTTCTGCCCCTCGTACTATGGCTCCAACATCAATTTGACATCCGTACTGCTGAAACTACAAATGTATGATGTGTACTATAGTTTTCTTAGCAAAATTAACCAAAATACTATTCAATTTCTAACATGCGTTATTTTTCTAACGGGCATTAATTTATTTTAACGGATGTTAATAATTTAACAAAAATTTGAAATAAAATTTACAAATTTCAAGTTCGTACCAGATATTTTTTATTTAAAAATATAAAGGGTAAAAGTGTGAATTATTAAACTACAAGACCTAATTATCAATCTAATGATAAACAAAGGAGCAAAAATAAGTAACTTACATTTACAAATTAATCCCCACTAGACCAAAACTGGTACAGACAAAACGATCTCCCTCCCCCCATTTTAATCACTCCGTTTTCTTTCCTCTACTTCCCGTCACCATCCACAGCCGGTCGCCACCCTCCCACGCCATCCCCATCCTTTCAGGTCGCCTCTACCCCTCTTCTATACCATCGCAGCTTGCTCCTATGCTGCCGCCTTCTCCGGTTAACCCTAAGATATAACAGCTCTAACCCCCAAATCTAGTAGCCCTAACCATCCACATGAGATCGGCGTCCTCCATTCCCAAATAAAATATGGATGTCGCCTCCTTCCCACCCCCAAACCATCCACACTCCGCGGCTGGTCTCCTTCTCCAGAGGATCCTCAGATCTAATGTTGATGGAAGTCGGAGCTTAGGTCTCTAATCTGGGTTTATCTCTAATTTGGGTTCATTGATTTTTGAATTGAGTTATAAAGCAGATCTGTGACTGTGTGTGTTTGTGGATTGATTTTGAATTTGAGTATCAAGGAAGAGAATTGAATCCGGTGTTGGTTTTATGTTGGTGGCGGGGTGGAGCTTTTTTGTTGATGGTGGTGAATGGTGAGGTGTTAATGGTGGTGGGTTTGTGGTGAAAGAAATGCGCTGTTGGGTTGACGGTGGTGGATTTGAGTTGATGGTGGTGCGTGGGCGGAAGGTGGTGGTTGGTGGCTATGAGATGTAATAGTGGTGGGGATGAAGGGTGAGGTGTAGGGATGGGATGTAGACTGGGAAAGGTTGTTTGGTGATGAATGTGTACAAAATTAATTTTAGGAGTATTTTTCTTTTCAGTAGAATATTTAGTTAAAAGGCACTGGTAAAAATAAACATAAAAATGAGTAAATGACTGATATGTAAAAAGGTTTATATTTGATTGTTAAATTATTAACGTCCGTTAAAATAAATTAATGTTTGTTAGAAAAAATAATGTTTGTTAGAAAAAACTGACGGTTGAATAGTATTTTGGTTAATTTTGCCAAGAAAACTATAGTACGCATCATACATTTGTTGTTTCAACAGTACGGATGTCAAATTGATGTTGGAGCCATAGTACAAGGGGCAGAAATGCAGTTTACTCAATTTTACCTGGTCTAAAGTTGGCAGACCAATGTTTTACAGCTAGATAGTTGCTATTGATAAACCACGGTCCTCCAGCCAAAGCAATCGAATAATCGTCTGGGTACAGGGTAACAACCTGAACCAAGATCCAAAACTCCAATATCATTTTTAATCCTCCATAAGTTTGAAAGCCTCTTGGCCAGGTTGTGAAATCCTCCAATTAGCTTGATTTAGAATGGTTTTAATCCAATGGTTTCCTGAGCTGCTGTAATTCCTCCGGTGAAAAGGTTAACCAAGGGATATCTGAGTGAGTCTTCCATCTCAGGTTCGGTTGCGGTTGGAACCTCCTCAGCTTCTAGGTCATCAAACCAAGATGGAAAAAACATATGCCTTGATTGCTTTGCCAGAAAGTTTTCACCATACCCGCATCTCCTTTTTTCAAAAACTTCCGTTCTTTCTCAATCTCCTTCCCAGACCGTCGATCAATTTTGATAAGAATTTCAGCAAATTTAACAGTTTGATAAGAATTTCAGCAAATTTAACAGCTATGTGTGAAGCAAGGTTCTAAAAAACGCTAGGCGGTCGCAGGGGCGCCTAGCGCCTAGGCGGGGCCGAGAATTCAAAAATAACTATAATATCCTAGACGGGACCTAGGCGTTTCATGAACGCCTAGCTCCTAGGCGGGCGTCTTTTAGAACACTGGTGTGAAGTATGGCAATCAAGAACGGGCGCATACCCGTTTCCAGTCTGACCCAGGTGGTTCATAATAATGACTTCAGCAGTAAAATTAGCTGATTCTTTAGCTGGATCGTCTTTAGAATTAGATGCGACATAACCCCTTCTTAAGTCTTTGACTGCACATTTTGACATTAAATCCGACATTGTCTCCGGGAAGGGCTTCTGACAGAGGTTCGTGATGCATGTCCACGGATTTGACTTCGGTTGTCAGACCTGACTGGCCGAATGTTATGACCATACCTGCACTGCAGTGGCGAAGCCAGGATTTTTCAGAAAGTGGGTTAAGATTATTTTTGATATAATTATTGTAGTTGAGGTATTCAAGTTTACCACAAAGGGGGTCAAAATAATAACCCAATGCAAAGTTTACCTAAAATTAAGGGGGGTCAAAATGTAACTTCATCATTTTTAATAGTAAAAAGAAATTTCAATTTTTTTTTTTAAGATGGTAAAATTGACACGTTCCATTTTATTTGAAGGGATCTAAGTGACCCTCTTCCCACTAAGGTGGTTTGCCATTGCATACCTGGCTTAATGATAATGGTTGTATCCGACCTTCTTTAGGTAAGATAAGACCTCCTTCACGATTTCATCTTATCTTGATTTCGAGTATTTAGGGGTCGTGGCATCCATCTGCAGAAAAAGAATAAAAAAACTGAAAAACCAAATTAATAAATTAACATATGGAGAAAATTTGAGCACACAATAATGTAAAAGGAAGAAATTAGTATGTAGTATCTCCCATGAAATACAAAATGAACCAAGTAAGATCTTGAAATATACTATGAACCAGGCCACATCAATCCATGAAAGGTTGCATCTTGTGATACTAGGGGTACTACAGATTTCAACTGCCCTTGAAGTCCATTTGTTCAGTGGTCAAGATTAGATCTTTCACAAATGGGTGTCCCCTGTTGGATGTTGGAAGGACGACGGGTGAAAAGACAATTATACCCTTAATGAATAAATCTAAGGGTCCAGATTATAACATACCGAAACTTTTTAGCAATTAAACTGTACGGACACCGAATCCATATACATACGGTGCAAGAAAAAGAATTGGTAAGGGGCAAAACAACTAACCTTGTAACAGCAACAGATCATCTGCCTAACACCAAGTGTGAAAGCAAGCAATGTATGCTCACGAGTCTGACCATCTTTTGAAATGCCAGCTTCAACTCCTCCCGTAGTCGAATCAATAATAAGAACTGCACAATCAGCTTGAAAAGTCTCAGTAATCATGTTCTTGATAAAATCACAATGGTGATTCCCCAAATCGGTTGAGATTAAAATCTTGACCGACATGGGGTATTGTCGACCATCCCATCCAAGTGGTACAAAGGAAGTGACGGTAGTACTTGCTCCCTCCGTCTATGAAAGAAGTCACATACTTTCTTTTTGAGTTTTCCCCAAATCAAGAATCAAACCAGATTTATTAATTTTCAATCTTTCTTCTCTACAAAATCATGATTCTCTCTGAAGTTCCATACACAATAGAATATGATTGTAGTGCAATTTCAAAGAAATTCATACAAAGTGGAGTAAGAAATTACGCAAGATTCAAAAACAGCAAGGTAGCAGTGCAAACAATGCTAAGGATTCTCCAGACAGAAATCGATGCTATTAGATAACTAATTACACAAAAACACAGAGATTTTGCTGATTAAGTTAGCATAAAGGTATAACTAAAGCGGGCCAAGAAACAGAAAGAGCTCAATTCACACAGAAATTCAGAAGAAATCAGATGAACAGGTTGGGGGAAGGATGACAAGTGAGAAGTTGAAAACCTGAGTGGAAATTCTTAGGCGCGCGGTGGAGCTTTTGAGCCATATGAAGACCAGCATATGAAAAAAGTAGAGCGATAATCTTATGTTGACATCTTACGCGAATTTCTAGCTAAATAAAAACTTTTCATTCAGGAATTACTACCAACACCAGTTCCATATAAAGAAACTGCAGAACAAATAGAACAAGACATATGTAAAGCTTCCTTAACCAAACAAACATATCACACATCACTCACTTATTCAACACAAAAACAGACTCATGTGAGCGAAAGACAATGGCAGCCATGCACGCCACCGTCTGTCGAGCACCCAGTTCTCCGACCAAGTCCCCGACACAAGCAAAACCAAACAACCAAAACAAAACACACAACAACTGAGAAACACCAACTTCTCATTACATATAAATTCGCACCTTTCCTCAGACCGAGAAAGTTGCTGAACCAGCACGGTTCATTTTCCAGCTTTCTTTGCAGCAGCTTTAGTGACCTTAGCACCCGAAGGTTCCTTCTTCTCCACACTCTTAATAACCCCCACTGCAACTGTCTGCCTCATATCCCTAACCGCAAACCTCCCTAACGGAGGGTACTCAGAAAACGTCTCCACCACCATTGGCTTAGTGGGGACCATCATCACCATACCCGCGTCTCCGTTTTTCAAAAACTTCGGTTCCTTCTCAATCTCCTTCCCAGACCGTCGATCAATCTTGGTAAGAATTTCAGCAAATTTAACAGCTATGTGTGAAGTATGGCAATCAAGAACGGGCGCATACCCGTTCCCAATCTGACCAGGGTGGTTCATAATGATAACTTGAGCAGTGAAATTAGCGGCCTCTTTAGCTGGATCATCTTTAGAGTTAGAAGCAACGTAACCCCGTTTCAGATCTTTGACAGCAACATTTTTTACGTTAAATCCAACATTGTCTCCGGGAAGGGCTTCTGACAGAGCTTCGTGATGCATTTCAACAGATTTGACTTCGGTTGTCAGACCTGACGGGCCAAATGTTATGACCATACCAGGTTTAATGATACCAGTTTCAACACGGCCCACTGGCACAGTTCCTATGCCTCCAATCTTGTAGACGTCCTGGAGGGGAAGGCGAAGGGGCTTGTCTAAGGGTCTCTTTGGCTCGTGAACTTGATCTAGGGCCTCGAGAAGGGTTGGACCTTTGTACCAATCGAGGTTTGTGGACCTCTCGATCATGTTGTCACCTTCGAATCCGGAGATGGGGACAAATGGGATCTTTTCAGGGTTATATCCGACCTTCTTGAGGTAAGATGAAACCTCCTTCACGATTTCATCGTATCTTGATTTAGAGTATTTTGGGGTTGTGGCATCCATCTGCAGAAAAGGAAGAGAAAATTGAAAAACCAAATTATCAAATAAACTTATGGAGAAAATTAGAGCACAAATTGCTGTAAAAATAATAAATAAGTAGTACTACTACCTCTGTCCCAAATTGAATGGCCGAATATGTTCTTGATCTAGAGCAAATTCAGTAACTCATTTTGGGACGGATGGAGTATCTCCCATGAGATACAAAAAAGGACTCGGTAAGCTCCTGTACTACATGAACCTGGTCGCATCAATGAAATGTGGCATCTTGTTATACTATGTACTACAAATTTGGGGCTTATGTAGTTCAACGGTATAGAAATCTATTTGCTCAATGGTCTAGATTATCTTTCACAAATGGGATCCTCTTGATGTGAGGATGAGTCAAAAGAAAATTTTACCTTTAACGAGTGAACTAAGGGTCCGGATAATAACGGACTAGTCCATATTATAACAAAGTGAGACTTTATGCAGTTAAACTGCACATGTCCCGGATCCGTGTACAGACAGTGCAAGAAAAAGAATTGGTAAGAGGCTAAAGGAAACAACTAACCTTGTTGCAGCAACAGATCATCTGCCTAACACCAAGTGTGAAAGCAAGCAAGGCATGCTCACGAGTCTGACCATCTTTCGAAATGCCCGCTTCAAATCCTCCAGTAGTCGAATCAATTATAAGAACCGCGCAATCTGCTTGAGAAGTCCCAGTAATCATGTTCTTGATAAAGTCCCGATGGCCCGGAGCATCAATGACAGTACAGTAATACTTGTTGGTCTCAAACTTCCACAGTGCAATATCAATGGTGATTCCACGTTCACGCTCAGCTTTGAGTTTGTCCAGGACCCACGCGTATTTAAATGAACGCTTGTTCATTTCAGCAGCTTCCTTCTCGAATCGCTCGATGACACGCTTATCGATACCTCCGAGCTTGTAAATGAGATGTCCGGTGGTTGTTGATTTGCCAGAATCGACATGGCCAATGACCACAATGTTGATGTGAACCTTCTCCTTACCCATTATAGACAGTGAAGAACTAGGAACTCTAGATTGAAAGATTAAAAAATATCCATCAGAATTATAGTTTGAAGCTTCTTTAACTAAAGTAAAGATTTTTCTGAGAAAAATACCGGGCACTTGCTAAATTACTTTTTATGAAACCAACACATCCATCAGAGAACAGAGCATTTAGCAGAGACGAATTGCATATATATATATATATATATATATATATATATATATATATATATATATATATATATATATATACATCCAATTACATTAATAGAACATTCCATCTTACTTAATCGGATTTGAAACAAATAATACACCAATCCTATTTACACACTTGTATTTTTTGTTATAATAATAAAATTTACTTCTTATTAAGGACAATTACGCCTGCCTGGATGGATAAATAATACTAGTCCATCCAATCCTAATAAATTCCACAAATCCTTTTTTTTTTAATGATGAAAATTAAGTGTTCAATTTCATTTTCCAAAAGTTTTAGCAACCCAAACATACTATCACAGAGATACAATTCACACACAAATATACACGCATTCAGTGGTAGTGGCGGAGCCAAGATTTTTAATAAAAGGGGCAAATTATATGATGTGTAAATTTGAACAAAAGGGGGCAAAAATACTAAGTAGTGCAATTTTTTTTCCATTGGAAAGGGGGTAAAATTGAAAAATATCTTAATTTTAGTGGTAAACTATGAAGGGTCACAAAAAAGTCACAAAAACTTGCTCACAAAATCTTAGGTGTAATGATACTATTGGCGTTTTTAATTACAACCAATAAAATATCGTCTCCCCATTTTGTGAGCATGATTTTGTGACCTTATTTTGTGCCCTTAGCATTAGCAGTGCTCTTTTCTAAATTTATAAGGGAGAACATTTGACAATTTTAAAAATTAAAAAGGGGGCAACTGCCCCCCCCCCTCCATGTTAAAACTCTAATAATAAAATTTCATTAATATTGGGATTGTAAGCAAATAATGGGTAAATTAAATCAAATTAAGAGGTAAGAGAAATGAATGATCAATAAGTAGGAAAATGAGATGGAGATTTATCTGACCTTTGAAGTTTGAAGAGAAAACCCTAGGGCTGGAAAAGAGAAATAAAACAGAGAGCGATGATTCTCACTATCGCTCCAGAGTGCTCTTTATAAACAAAAGAAAAAACCGACTTAATTAATTACTCCCTCCGTCCCGGTTTAAGGTTTTTACTCTCCTTTTCGATATGTTTCAATATAAAGTTTTTAGTCGCTTTATTTCTTAAATGACAAAGTATAAATAGTGTTTTGGACAATGTCATTATAAAGGTATACTCCCTCCGTCTCAGTTTAAGGTTCTTAGTTTGACTATGCACACTTATTAAGAAATTAAGGCAAAAACAAAAGGAAATGAGTCAACCAAAAGTAGAGAGTGAAGGATATAAATGTCCAAAATACTATTTATAAAACAAGTGTGTGAAAGTAAGTTAGGTAAGTAATGGTTTTTTTTGTAATTAAATGAACTTTTTGAGGGCAAGATTCTCCATAGCACTATTCATTCTTTTCTATTTATGGAATAAAGCAACTAAAAACCTTAATCTGGGACAGACAAAAAAGGAAAGTAAGAACCTTAAACTGGGAAGGAGGGAGTATTAAAAAAAAATCATCACTCACCCATCTACTTTTCACCACCTTGCTTCATAAATCGACAATTATATCCTCCATATATTACTATTGTTGACTCAAATTTGTCTTAGTTTAGTTTCTTAATAAGCGTGTGAAGTGTGAAGTCAAACTAAAAACTTTAAATCGGGACGGATGGAATAGTTTACTATTAGTATTAATCTATAATGAAATGACCATATAATCCTTATGATTCGTGGGATGCAAGGAATAAAAATCAATGGGAAAATGACTCAATCGCCCTTTTGATTCGTGGCGTGCAAGGCATAGAAAACAGGACGTTGTCAATGTAAGGTGTAATAATGAGATGAGGTCCATTTATTCTAGATGGATGACTAAGTTCTTTCATATCCTTTGAGCAAATTGCAAATTAGTTACCTGAGTTTGTCGTCAAGTGTCAATTAGTTACCCAGTTTGTGTTTCGGTCAATTTAGTTATTGAATTTGTCTTTTTGTTACAATTAGGTGTAAAATCCGTTTGTTCGTCAAAAAACTAACTGAAGCATGCTCATGTGCAACTTACATGACACACTTGGAGGGCATTTTCATCTTTTAACCCAAAGGCTTACTGCACATGAAGCTCGTCTTCTTATAAGCGTCAACAACCAAATTGAAGGCAGCCATGAATGGCCCCTTTTAGGGGATTTATTTTCTTCATAAATACATCCAATTGTTCACCTTTCCTTCTCCTCATTCTTGTTTTTCATCCCCCAATTTGACTAAAGCATAAACCCTAGTCTGTATTTTCTTATTTCGAGTAGGTCGATTTCAAGATCTGATATTTATAATGGACTGTCATGTGGATTAACTGCTATGGAACGGACTTCTTGGACAAATGCAAACGCAGGAAAGAGGTTTGCTATCTGTGCAAACAATGGTGTAAGTCTTTAATTTTCATTTTCATTTTCATTTTTTTGTTTTTTCTTTAGTTTGAAAAATCATTGTCATTATTTCTATTAAAATGGCTTCTATTTTGATTTGCAGAGCCGGAACTGCCATTCGAATTAGCGGTAAAATTCCCGCTTGACAACCATCCGTACCCATTCTAATTTGTGGACGAAAATGCCCTCCAAGTGTGTCATGTGAGTTGCACATGAGCATGCTTCAGTTAGTTTTTTGACGAACAAACGGATTTTACACCTAATTGTAACAAAAAGACAAATTCAATAACTAAATTGACTGAAACACAAACTGGGTAACTAATTGAAACTTGACGACAAACTCAGGTAACTAATTTGCAATTTGCCCTTCCATTTTTATCTTGTTTCCGGGTCATGTGCGTTGACTATTGATCTCATGTCCTTTTGAGTGGGACACTGCAATTTTTTTTTTTTTTTTTTTTTGACAAGCTAGTTACATTTCATTCATTCAAGGCAATTGACATCGTGTTACAAACTCCTATTAAGTCCATTACAGATCTATTGCCTAGTCTAGTACGATTCAATAAAGTGATATTTTTATTTTTACTTTTCTAAAGGTAAATATTATATTTATAAAAATATAATAATACTCCCCCTCCCCCCCCCCCCCGTCTCGGTTTAAGATTTTTAGTTTCACTTTGCACGCTTATTAAGGAATCAAGACAAACTTGAGTCAAGAATAGTAGTGGGTGGAGTATATAATTGTCCATTCATAATGCAAGTGGGTGAAAAGTAGATGTGTAAGTGATGAGTTTTTTTGTAATATATGAACTTTATGAGGACAAGAATGTCCAAAACACTATTCATCATTTGCCATTTAAAGAATAAATCAACTAATAACCTTAATCTGAGATATACCAAAAAGAAAAGTAAGAACCTTAAACTGGGACGAAGGGAGTATGAAATTTGATGATTTTTTTAAACTACTCATTAGTTAGGCACAATCATTTCATTGCCCTGGGAAGTGCAATGAACCATTTGTTTTTCACATTGAGTAGTGAATGTTTTACATTGTGTAGCAAACGTTTTATAAAATGTTGTACTCCTTTCGTCCCATACTGTGACTTTGCACAGGGATTAAGAAAAAATAAATGTTGTTAGTTTAGAAAGTAAAGTATGAATGGGAAAGTATGTGGGGAGTTTTGTTTTGAGAATGACAAATGGGTCTTGAAGAGTATGGGTATACTCGTCATTTCTTTGATATCTTTGTGATTCTGATTTCTTAATTAAATTGTGAATATCTTAGTTATAGGTTATTTATATTTAGTTAGTTATTTAGGATTTATTTCACTAACATATTGATATTTATCTTTGGTAAGTTGTTGTTTATTTTAGGAGTGTATTTGTAGGTGGACTCTCACAAGGAAATGATCATTGGTTGATTAAAGATCACGTGTGATCAAGAAGCGGCCAAGAGTTATTATAAATACAAACGACATCTTCCTTTCCTACTTACGGATTCAAAGTATTCCTTGAGAGATTTCAGAAGTATAGAGAGTCCTTGCTTTCTTAGAAGTTCTTCCAAAAAGAACTCTGAGTGTTTGAGTGTTTTAGTGAGTTCTAGAGATCTAGAATAGTTTGTTCTTTTAGTATTGTTTTGTTTCTTTCATTCATCTTGTACTCTGCAAGATCATTTCGTATATGAAAGTTTTCCAGCAAGTTATTTCTTGCTGAAGTGTTTAACTCTGTTTCTCCGCTGCATTTTCTGATTATTGACAAGACAACTGTCTTGACACTTGTGAGCACAACTGTACTCACAAGTGGTTGTTCAGAACAGTCCTAGCCGCCTATTTCTTACAATTGGCACCAGAGCCTGATCTCGATACACTGAGATCGATCCTAATATGGCCAATATGGACTGTCCTCATACTCGTAAGCCGCCTACTGTGATACCCGAGAATTTATGATTTTTATTTTGAGTTTTAGTTATATTTTGGGCTGTAAATGATTAATTTTTATTTGTGTTATTATGATAGAAAATTTTAATTGGGCTAATGGTAGTAGTTAGAATTAAGTAATTATTTGGGTGAGATTTATATTTTTTTTTTATATTGGGCTTTTATTTATATGGATCCATTATGGTTTAAAGTGGGCAAGTGAGTTATATTTTAAATATATTGATTTGGGCTTGGAATATAAATTAATATGTGGATTAGTGATTATATATAGGTCTAACCTAAACCTAAAAGAAAAAATGGGGCTCCGCAGTTGGTAGATCACGTAGGCGATGGAGGCGACGCGGATTCACTTCCATCTGCAGTGCTTTGGGTGGAGAATTGTTAAACGGTGTAACAATAGTATCCATGAGAGAATTTGCATGGAATATGATGGCGTGCAGCATGTGGTGGAATTTGGGTGCCATGATACGTGAGATTTGAAGTTTGCATATCTCTATATTATAATACACCTCAAGGATAACCACCTATTGACAATAGACAAAGAAGGGCCTGGATTGTTTTGCAACTTCCTCCATCCTACTCCTGTTATTAAATGGATTTTTGCCACTTTAATTTCAGTCCTTAGATCTTTTGTCGATTGCTCTAATCAAACGGATGAGAGTTGGCGGTTTCTGTTTTCCTTATTCCTTTTTTTTTTTTTACGCTCTTACGAGTTTCAGCGATGGAATCACCGGCCTCCGTGACGTCTACCTTCATGCGCGGTCAAATCCTCTCCGACAACGACGAAGCCAAAGGCGATGACCCTATTATGTGGGGTATTTGTCTCGCTCTACCGGCCACTCATTCGCCGTCAAATCCTCTCCGGCAATTTCGTCGCTGTACAGCCCATTCAGGTATAACTTTTGCAATTCAATCCTATTTTGTTGAGAAATGTTTGTTTGGTTAAGTGCTTGGAAGGTGTTTGTTTCACTCCACTTCCTCCGACTTCTAATCCTTTGTTTGGTTAAGTGCTTCGTCTCGCTTTCTCTCTATCTCTTCCGATTCAAATTTTGATTTTTCTAGGTGTTCAAAAGGCCGTTTACGGCTTTCATACTGGCAGCTTCTTGGGGAGCCAAAGTTGCAAAGGTGAGGTTTTATTGTCAATTAAGCTAAGGGATTTTTAGTTGATTTTTGGGATAGGTAAATTGTGGATTACAATTGAATTAGGGCATGAGGTTTGTGAAATTCTAGCTATGTGCTGGGGCATGATAGTGAAGAGATTTTTTAGTTTCCTGACAAAAACACATCTCCTCCTAACTCTAATGTTGTTGTGCGGTTACGGCGGAAATTTTCACCATAGGGCAGCCGGCACCAATTCGCTTACGTCTGCGGCGACACCAATTCGTCTTTGTATATCTTTAATTATCTGTTTCTGCTTATTATTGTATCCATGATAAATCTGACCGCAAGTCTAACATACTGAGTATTAGTTTTCCAAATTCAATTGTTTCAATCAAGGTCGTGCTTTGATTGCATATAATTAATAATGAATTATATTGACTCTTGCTGCATCTACTTATTTATATCTTCAAGTTAATTTATATTTCTAGGGGAGAGGTAGAGAAAGGGAAGTATGGAAGCGGTCATGGCTCATGCGGCTGAATATATCTTAAAAGGCGAGTGGGATATGGAATCACAACGGGGGGTTGGGGGTGGTGGGGAAGATAAGAAAACGAGGGTAGCATGCCTATACTGATTTAACAAAGAGCCATCGCAGCTTGCATTTCTCATCTACTCTGTCGTTTTTGCAAGTGTAGCCATCTATTCATTCATGAAATGTTCATTTTTTTATTTTTTATTTTGATACAAATGGATCGTTCATTGTGAGGTAATCCAACCCAATATTTCTCTTCATTTTTTGTTAAATTGGTTAATCAATGTTCACGATTTAATGTTAATCTATGTTATATGGATTTTGTTTGTTCCTTTATTTGTTACTTATATACATCAACAGCAAAGGCGAATAAGGAGAGTAGCGTCCTGGTCAACGTGCTTAGCCAAGAATAGAGTTCCTGATCTAATGAATGCACAAGATCTCAAGAAAAGGGTGGTTTTGGGTGAGATTGAAAATCACCAAAATTTGCTACTGAACCAGCTTTTGTTTTGTGTAAATGATGTTTACTATTTCTGTTTAAATTCTTTAGGTTTGGGACACTTCTCAGGGTCAGGTGCGTACTGAATGATCAAGAACCTTATGTATATCGCTTAGTTCGCATTTGGCTTGCAGAGTTCTAGCAAGTTTGAGCATGTTAAAGTTGAGATGCATCCTGTGGAGGGCTAAATTTGAAAACCTTTGAATTTCAGATAGTTGTAGTACTATTTTTTTAAAGGGTAACTTTTGGATGCTGATGTTTTTTTAATTAATAAAGCATTTGATTAAAGTGTAGATGAGATTAACCATTGAACAAAATCAAGGAATCAAACCGTGGTCTTGATCTATTTGAACCAAGCCATTCTTTTATTTTTCCTTTGCCGCCCCATGAATTATAAGATAAATTACAACTTCAAGTCTTATATTTCAAACTGTTAATGTGTGGGTACTGACATCATATTTGTACTGTAACCGTGCCACCGGCATGGGCATAAGTACTAGTATACTATTGGTTGGTGTCAATAAATCAGTGGTGCATGATTCAGAGTACTTAGCAGTTATCAATTGAGGTAAGAGAGACTATACAGTGTCGATTCCGTGTCAGTTTTATCACGTGATTATTTCTTTGATATCCGTCCTATCGTTGTGTTCTATTTTATTGATACGTATTCGATTGTTCAGTCCAATTTGTTAATTGCTTTGATATTGATATTGTATCGAAAAGTATTGATTTTATTGAAAGCATGCTATTTGTATTTTGGTTCTCAAAGGAATGAGATTTGTTATATGGAATGGTTCTGGTGTAGCTAATTATGTGACGGTCGAAGTGGAATTTGTTATTGTGATTGCGTTGGTTCGGCTCCGAGTGTGGGCGCCAACGATTGAGATTGAATTTGTGTTTGATTGTTAGACTACTAGACACGAACATAATTAGTGCATCAGACTATGAAGTATAATCGATTGGTATTCGAGTTATGAAAATTGAGTCTTATTGGTACATCCATATTTATAATTTCATGGAAATTGTATATTGTGATATGTGTTCCTTTGGCTTCTGTGATACTGTGTATCCCCTTTCTTACTGGGCCCCCCAGCTCACCCCCTCCAGTTTTAGTTTTACAGTTGACTATTGATCGAGGTTGGAGATCGAATAATTGGGACGGATCAGTTTATCGAGAATTCAGGGTGATTAGCGAGATTTTGTACATTGTTTTAGCGATTTTGAGATGTAATATTTTGGATTTATTGAATATTAAGTTTATGAAAATTCGGGTCGTTACACCTACTCTAGATGGTTCAAACTATACCATTTGGAAGGAAAAGATGATCATGCACATCAAAAACATTGATCATCGTGCATGGGTCAGTATTCTAGTGGGATATACATCCCCTACTATGGAATTAGTTGATCCAAAAGCAAAAGGTTCTGTTTCTGATGAAGAAAAAAAAAGAAAAGATTTTTGTTCCAAAAGCAAAAGGTTCTGTTACTACTCATTTAGGCAATATGCTGACGTGTATCCGTACATAACTTGAGAATCAGGGTAACACTGTATTGTGAGAGTGGAAAGCTCCTCCCCGTAACTGATTCATAAGTCATAAGCCTTCAATGGGAGTGTTCTAAAGGCTGCATGATTGAAGGTGAATCTCATTGAGTTTTTGTGATTTGAACCGAGTCATGAACTGAGTTGACCTTACTATGTCACACCAAAATTGAGACAATCTTCACTTGTGTGTTTATGCATATTTTATTTGTTTTTTTTTTCTCCTTGGTGTTCATATCAGCAAATTGAACTGTTCTTCTTCCTGTTACAGATTTAATGATTTCATGTGTTTAACGTTAATCCAATAAACATGATGATCAAGTTTTGTGCAGGTTGTGTTTTTTTTTCTGGGTTGGTGTACCTTGTTGAACAAATGGATTCTGTGGAGCTATGGCAAGGATCTATTCTGGGTAAAATAGATAATCACAATATATATCAAGATCTCATTGTTAAAATCAAAATCCCAGTCTCTTTTGGAATTTTAAAAGGGTGTCCAACTCTAACAAGAAGTCACACGGTTTCCTCCCTCATCCAGGGCACCAAGTCCTATGTCTGGGTTCATTACCCTTCTGGAGATTTGAACTTGTCAAATCAAGTGTTTACTCACACCTCCCCCTATCATATCTCCTGTCAACCGCCTCCCCTCTCTTCATTTTTTTTATTCTTCTCTCATCAGATTAACTACTCTGGTAGCTTTGATTTCTTGTGCAGAAATCATTCCATGGCTTCCTCGTCTTCTTCTGCTCCGACCACCACCACATGCAACGCCATTGTTGCAGATTTTATCAATGTCCCGCAATCAGACTTAGCGGTTGATCCGCGGTTTCTGGGGTTGCCCGAGCATGCCATAGATGTTGAAAATCCTGCTCAGGTCACCTCCTTGGCTAAAGCACGCAAAGTCATGGCAACCGGGTCTCGCCGCTCTGGTCGATTGGAAAGATTGGGAACTGGTGGGGCATCGTCTGGATCCTTCAAGCCAAATGTCGCTAGGGCTTCAATGGAAGCCGAGGCTAAAGCAAAAGCGAAGGCACCGGCGACGGCTGGTCCCCGTCGACAGTTAATTTTGAGTGAATCAGAGGAAGAGGAACCGTCATCATCTCCATCTCCGACGCCGGCGACTAACAATGATTCCGGTGATGATGTGCCGATTGTAACCCTAATTCCAGCGAAGCTACAGAGGGTCCCAAAGAAGGCCACCCCGTTCAAAGCAGCCATTCCATCTAGGGTTCAGACAAGAAGTGCCAAACGCAAAGTTCTAGAATCTTCGATGCTGGAAGAAGGCTCATCTTCTCAACCAGATGATTCCAACGACAGGGATGTTGAGTTTGATTCTGATTCCACCTTATCTGATAATGATGAACAATTTTCAACTCAAAAGGGCGTTCTGAAAGCCCCTGTTTCTGGGTCCTCTGCTGGTGTCAAGCCAGTAGATAGGCGATCTGCTCTATCAATTCGAGCGTCAACTGGTCAGTCAAGTGGCTCTAGTGGTTCTGGGATAGCAGTCAAGCCAAAAAGGGTACGTAAACCATCCGCTTCTATTCCCCTGGTCCCCTTTGACTTATCCTCTCCCCATGATCCTAAATTCTTCTATCCTGAGTCTGCTGAGAGATACTCAAAGTATGTTTCTCAAAAATTTACCGTTGAAAGGAGAAGGGATGTGAAGGTGTTTGAAAAGCTGTGCAAGAAATCTTGTGAAGTCTCTGGATTTTCCTTCACCATTCTCTCGTAAGTTGGTGATTGAATTTTATGCCAATATTTCTCAAGATGTGGCTTTAGATGAGTCCCCCAACTTTCTCAAAACCTTTGTCAGGGATAGGGTCATAGATTTTTCTCCCTCAACCATAAATGAGTTTCTCCAAACCCCCAACTCTCCTATCTCTGAAATATCTCCAAATATGGATGAGGTGGTTAGGGTTCTCACTGGCCACACCATTTTCTTTTGGCCCCCTGAACTTCGGTCTACCTATCTGTCTCAGTTATACATTTTTCTTCATCATATCATGCTCACCAACTGGAAACCTTCATCCAACCTCTCTGTTGTTACTCGTGAACAGGCTGTTTTACTTTACTCTATTGGGGAAAATAAGTTTAATCTTGGTCAAGTCATTTTTGAGACCATTGTGAGCTATGCTGAGTCTCTGAGCACATCCTATCGTCTTCCTCACCCTTGTCTCATTTCAGCTCTCCTGGGAACCCATGGAATTGTGGCAGCACAAGATGAACTTCTGGTTTCTCTACCTCCAAACATCATTCAGCCCAAGACTATGTTTGAGCCATAACGACATGATGACTGGGCTAAGCCAGTTGATACCCCAGTTGACACTCCATCTGTCACGCCAACTGTGCCCTCATCTGTCCCCACAAATCTGCAGTCATCAGCCATGCCAACACCAGGCTCTTCTCAAGCTGTTCTTCAGGCTCAGATTGACTCCATCAGTGCCCAGTTAGCTGCTCATAAAATAGAGGTCTTAGCCAAACAGATTATTATCTCAGGATTGGAGGATACTTTGAAAGGTCTTCGAAAATCTTTGGATGGTTCCTCACAAAAAGGGGGAGAGACTATAGAAGCAGGGGGAGCTAGTATCGCTGGGAACAATGCAGGGGGAGCACTCACAGTTGCTGGTTCAAGTGCTGCTAGAGTTCGAGATGATATAGACATTGAATTTTCTTTTGAAAGAGAAATGGATGCTGAAGCTGAAATCCTTGGAGAAGATTTGTACTCTGATGTTGGGAACAAAAACAATGCTTAAGTTTAGTTTGTTTTGGGTCTGTAATCTTTCTGATACTATGGTACCATCTTAGGAGTTTAGTAATTTTTTTTGTTTGCATTGCCTTAACTTGTCTTATGCAGATTTTGTTCAGAACCACAAAGATAGGGGGAGATTGAAGAGTATGGGTATACTCGTCATTTCTTTGATATCTTTGTGATTCTGATTTCTTAATTAAATTGTGAATATCTTAGTTATAGGTTATTTATATTTAGTTAGTTATTTAGGATTTATTTCACTAACATATTGATATTTATCTTTGGTAAGTTGTTGTTTATTTTAGGAGTGTATTTGTAGGTGGACTCTCACAAGGAAATGATCATTGGTTGATTAAAGATCACGTGTGATCAAGAAGCGGCCAAGAGTTATTATATATACAAACGAAATCTTCCTTTGCTACTTACGGATTCAGAGTATTCCTTGAGAGATTTCAGAAGTATAGAGAGTCCTTGCTTTCTTAGAAGTTCTTCCAAAAAGAACTCTGAGTGTTTGAGTGTTTTAGTGAGTTCTAGAGATCTAGAATAGTTTGTTCTTTTAGTATTGTTTTGTTTCTTTCATTCATCTTGTACTCTGCAAGATCATTTCGTATATGAAAGTTTTTCAGCAAGTTATTTCTTGCTGAAGTGTTTAATTCTGTTTCGTTTTTATCCGCTGCATTTTCTTATTATTGACAAGACAACTGTCTTGACAAACTGTACTCACAGGTGGTTGTTTTTCCAGAACAGTCCTAGCCGCCTATTTTTTACATGTCTCATTGTCTATTTAATGTATTAAAGTAAAGTAAGAACTTTAAATTGTGTCAGACTAAAAAAGAAAGTAAGAACTTTAAAACTAGACATATATTATGATTTTTACTCCGCTGTAGCAGTTCCAAGTTCTTTGTATAGATCTCAAATATGTTAAGACTTATCAACTACTCCCTCCGCCCCGATAGAACTCCACTTTTTACCCAATAAATGAATGTCTTACTTGTCAACCCTATTCATTATTCCTCTCATATACTTAAATTGTGGTCCGTACTTGTCATACCCACTAACTTTTTTTCTCAAACATTTAAATTATGGGTCTCACTTGTCATTTTCACTCACTTCTTCCTTCTCACAACCCCTTATTCACTCATAACTATTCTTAATTCATGTATTATTCCTACTGTTAGTAAATCAGACCCAAGAGATAGTAGAATCAACAAGTAAGAACACAGATTTTACGTGGTTCACCAACAACCTATTGGCTACGTCCACGGGCAAAGGGAAACATATACTCCCTCCGTCCCGTTTCAAATTGCAAATACTAGGTTGGCACGGGGATTAAGGGAAAAAGTGAAAAAGGTGATGTGTTGTGAGTGTTGATAGTTGAGTGGGAGAGAGAAAGTGGGGTAGAGAATAGTGAGTGGGTTAGTTGTTGTGGATATGGCCCTCCACTACCCAAGCAAACCCACAAGAACAATAAGAGCGCACAAACAAAGCACAAGAAATCAAAGCAAGAAAAGACACAGAAATTGTTTACCCAGTTCGTCAATATGTTTGACTACGTCTGGGGGCACTACCAAGCCATGATCTTGCACTATAATATATTATCTTGAAGTTACAATGAGTTTAGGGTCGGAACTTTACTTAAATATGTGCCCAGGAATACAAACCTAACCCTAGATGGACAAAGGAACCCGAAAATTGGCCTAAAATCCGAACCAGTTTTTGCCTCTCCCGACAAGTGGGCGGTCGCCCACTTTGGTCCTGGGCGGTCGCCCATAAAACTGCTCTCCGGATTGAACTGTCTGATTAAGTGGGCGGTCGCCCACCATCACCTTGGGCGGCCGCCCAAAGCAACAGTCCCTCCGACGATTTTCTTCCTTTTTGCTCCGAAGTCTAGTCCCGGTTGGTCTTCTATTCCAACATTAGTGGATGTGAGTATGCAAGTGGGTTAAAACTTGCCATTTTTGGATTTTGCAATTTTAGTTGGGACACCCTTTTTGGCAATTTTTGCAATTTGAAATGGGACGGAGGGAGTATTATTATGGCGGAGAAACAATTACAAGAAGATGATCATACTAATCTATGTTTGCATGAATTTTGATCACAAAATTCTTAGCTATGCAAAACCCTAGATCTAGAATTATTGATCTTTCTTTCTCTAAGAGTAATTGAACTACTGAATTAATTTGGGACAATGGGAGTATAAATAATACGTATCCTCAAATTCCCTAACAAATTCGGCCAGCACAAGAAAAAAAAAAAAAAAATCCTAATTGCTTCCTAATTCTAACTCCTAAGGTCTAATTGCCTAAGGAATCTCCACTTTCCACGTTGGTGCTCCGATACGCTTAAGTAAAAGAAAACAAGCCAAATACTGGTTGTCACCCCAAGGCCCAACGGCCCATGCGCAACCAAACAAAACTTGGAGATTAATTCTTGCAGGCAGACTTAGGCGTAATCCTTGGCATCTGTGAGTACACAGAAATTGTCGCCTTAGCCAAGAGCTTTAGCTCCAACTCTTTCCGTCCCGGAATTATGAACTTGACAATTTAATCCATTAAATTAGATGTCTCCAATTTCAAAAGCATTAAACTTAACACCTACAATAGTGAAACTTTTACCACGGCGGAGGGAGTATTACATTTATTGATAGACGGATTGAGTACTCCATCAGTTCCATACTTATTGCTACCAAATGGGAGTGCACGAAGATTTAAAAAATATGTTGGAAAAGTAAGTATTATGAGTGGGTAGGAAAAAGAAAATAAATTAGTGGATAATTGTTGTGAGTGGATAGGAGAGAGAAAAGTGAATATTTTGGGTAAGTAGTAATAAGTATGAGACGCCCAAAATATAAATAAGTAGCGATAAGTATGAGACGAATGCATTGAATTAATACGATCGTCAACAAAATTACAACATAACGTGATCAATTATGATTTAGACATACATTAGGCTCCGTTTGTTTGTGAGAAAATGATTTCCAGAAAATGTTTTCCATATTTTCCAATGTTTGGCAAACACATTAAAAATATGGTCAAATGAAAATAACTTCCAGTCAACAGAAAATATTTCCTTTTCCTCCGGAAAATGACTTCCCGACTACGACCTCGGTAAATCATTTTCCAAACGCGCTTTCCCATCTCTCGCTCTCGTCTCTTGAGTCTCTCTCTCTTCGCAGGTAATGGTTTTTCTCTCAATCATTCTCCTAATTTCTTCTTATCTTCCTCTCTTCTATGTTAATTTAGGGTTCTATTAGATCCTAATCAACTTGATTCACTCAAATCAGAAGGATTTTTGTAGGGTTTCATTTTTTTTTTTTTTATTTAATGGTTTCAAGCAATTTTCGCAGATCTATATTTGCCAGAAACAATTCTCAAAATCTAAGGTATACATCTATTTTTCATTTTGTTGTTATATATGTGATTTATTCCGGTTTTGTTTTAGATTTTTTTTTGTTGGGTTTCAATGTCCAATTTGATTTTAGGGTAAATCGGTGAAATTTTTCAATATTACTGAATCCTTTTGGGTAAATTGGTGTTTGTGTTCTTGGTACTTGATTTTTGCAAGCTAGGTGATTTGGTTGGTTTCTTTTGTAGTATATTGTTTTTGTTTTGTTTGTGGGAATGATTGTTAATATGTTTGTGTAGATGGTAAGTAAGTTTATCCAAGCATCAGTGTTAGGTGCAGCTGCTTCGGTTATGGCTGTATCTACAGTAGTGCTAAAAAGAAGAAAAACTTCAATTTCTAAACCAAGAGAGGCTAAAGTTGATCAAAAAATTGCGAGAGAGAGAGAGAGAGAGAGAGAGAGAGAGAGAGAGAGAGAGAGAGAGAGGGAGAGAGAAAGAGAGAGATTAGTTGTATTTTATGTAGAGGCGAGCAATACTGTATAAGCAATGCATTGGAAAGGTCGGGGGGATTAGTAATTCCTAAAGGTACAATGACAAATCACCATATTTTTCTTGTTTTGTAGTTTTTACATAGAAGGTCACCGTCTTATTAATAAGTATATAAATTTTTTGTAGGGAAATATTATCTTGGCAATGCAGGTTATGGTATTCGAAATGGGATCATTTTTCCATATCGTGGTGTTCGATATCATTTGAAAGAGTTCAGTAATGATAACCCACCACAAAATGCAAAAGAACTTTTTAATCTCCGTCACTCTTTTTTGAGAACTACTATTGAGAGGGGTTTGGGAATTTTGAAGAAATGCTTTCGTGTGCTTGATTCTGAACCACATTGGTCTTATGACGTACAAGTAGATGTCGTGTTGGCTTGTTGCGTTATCCACAACTTTATTATGGGAGTAGATCCTAATGATATCATTATCAATGACCCAACTTGTGAAGTAGGGTCAACAAGTCAAGGTGTAAGGGGCCAATTAACACAACGACAAGAGATGGAAGAATCTAGAGAGTGGACGACTAAGAGGGATAACATAGCTAGGGACATGTGTGTTAGAGGGAAACAGATATTATTATGGCGAAGAAACAATTACAAAGAAGATGATGATCACACTAATCTATGTTTGCATGAACTTTGATCACAAAGTTCCTAACTATGCAAATCCCTAGATCTAGAATTATTGATCTCTCTTACTTTCTGAGTAAAATAAGGTACTGAATTAAATTAGGACGGAAGGAAGTATATATATATATATACACATGTGTGTATATAATTCCTAACGCTAAGTCATTAGGATTGTCTGCTTGTTAGCCACGCCAATAGAAGACCAAGTAAGAAACCAATTCTTTAATTTCATAAGTCATTAAGGACTCTTAATCCTTATTGACCCATGCCACTGACTTCTGCCAAATCACGCCAACTAAAAAGCTTAGCAGACTTTGGCCTACACCAAACTCTCGGCTTTTATGGCCTTTGCTACAAGCCTTAGCCATACTACTTCTGTCTCGAAATTACTCTTTCTGTCTCAGAATTACGAACTTGTTAATTTAATCAATTTAAATTTACGTCCCAAAATTCAAAGGCATTAAACTTAACAATCTCCACATTGACTTTGAATCTCCCCTAATAATTCAGATGCACGAGCTATAAACTCCACCTTGAGCTACATCCCTCGTACTAGATTTTTCAACCTTTGCCTCAGTTTGTCTTTCGTCAAAGATACTAGATTTGTGCACCATATATCTTCAAGACACCCAGAATTTGCCTCACCAGACAAACAACCTTGTCCTCTGGACAATCAGATTTTCTGCATGCAATGTATCCTACGGACACTCAGACGTGCACTACGGGCACTCAGAAACGCCCCAACGGGCGATTAACAGTCATTCAGTTGTGGCCCATCCAGTCGACATTGGATCATGCCAACCATGACTGATTGAACCGGTGTGTGTTGATCTTCTAGCCATGGATTGCCCAGTTCAATCCGGCCTAGAGTAAAACGATGCTCCACTTGCTCGCCAACACCCTCACCATTCTCAAAACCTTGGAAGATGAACAAGGAACCTTTTCTTTCTCCCTTCAGAATCACATCTGAACCTTTATAGACATCCAGAACTCCACCTTCACCCTTGAAACTGTATCCCTTCTTGTCCAAACGACTAAGCGATATCAGATTCTTTGCAACTTGTGGAAAGTTTCTTACCTTGTTCAATGTGAGAGTTTTATCACCTGAAGTTCTCACCCTTACGGAACCAATTCCAACTACTTCGCAGTCCGATCCATTACCTATATAAATACGGTCTCCATCTTTCTGCTCGTACGTTGCAAACTGCTCCTTGAGCGAACACATGTGATAAGACGCTCCCAAATCTAGTACCCATGCAACTTACTTGCACGCTACTTCTTCGGTCACCAGGGCATAATCACAATCCTTATCAAGATTGTCACTGCTTGCCGCTGCAGCAGTCGACTCAGATTTCTGCTGCTCTCTCTTCTTCATGAGACAATCGGTTTTCCAATGCCCTTTCTCTTTGCAAAAACTACAGATATCTCCAGGTCTCGGACCCCGTCTAGAACCTCCGTTCCTTCGACCATGCCCCCTGATGCCTTCCGCAACCAAACCTGATGACTGAGATTCTGTACTAGTACCACTCGCCTTTCGGCGCAGTTCTCTAGTCTTCAGACCAGACTTTACTTGCTCCAGAGTAATTGTCTCTTTGTTCAGACATGAATCAACATATGATTCATATGACAACGGTAGAGACACCAGAAAAATTAAAGCAGCATCCTCATCCTCAATTTTCACCTCAATATTACGCAATTCAAGTAATAAAGCAGAAAATCTATCTAGATGATCCTTGATAGGCGTACCTTCAGACATATGGAAAGTGAATAGCTTTTTCTTCATATAGAGCTTGTTGGTTAGAGACTTCGTCAAATACATCTTCTCTAACGTTAGCCACAAGCCTCCCGTTGTTTTTTGATCCGCTACTTCCGCTAAGATCTCATCATCAAGACTCATGATAATCATTGAATGAGCCTTCTCATCCAATACTACCATGTCTGCAGCCTTCTTCGAATCCTCTGCTGTGGGAGCGACATCTGCCTTACCTTTTGGATCCTTGTGATCCCTGATTGCAATAGCCACTGGAGTCCACAAACTTTGTCTTCACAACATGGCTCTCATCTTGATCTGCCATAAACTGAAACTGTTCTTCCCATCAAACTTGTCGATTTTCTGGTCCATCCCGGAATCCATCTCTTTCTATCGTAGCGGAATGCCCTGATCTTCCTTGACTAACCAGGCTCTGGTGCCACTTGTTATCTGATACCACTTGTTAGTAAATCAGACCCAAGAGATAAATAATAATGAACACAAATCAACACAGAATATACGTGGTTCACCAATCTCAGTTGGCTACCTCCACGGGCAAAGGGAAACAGATATTATTATGGCGAAGAAACAATTACAAAGAAGATGATGATCACACTAATCTATGTTTGCATGAAATTTTATCACAAAGTTCCTAAATATGCAAATCCCTAGATCTAGAATTATTGATCTCTCTTACTTTCTGAGTAAAATAAGGTACTGAATTAAATTAGGACGGAAGGAAGTATATATATATATACACGTGTGTGTATATAATTCCTAATGCTAAGTCATTAGGATTGTCTGCTTGTTAGCCACGCCAATAGAAGACCAAGTAAGAAACCAATTCTTTAATTTCATAAGTCATTAAGGACTCTTAATCCTTATTGACCCATGCCACTGACTTCTGCCAAATCACGCCAACTAAAAAGCTTAGCAGACTTTGGCCTACACCAAACTCTCGGTTTTTATGGCCTTTGCCACAAGCCTTAGCCATACTCCTTCTGCCTCGAAATTACTCTTTTTGTCTCGGAATTACGAACTTGTTATTTAATCCATTTAAATTTACGTCCAAAAATTCAAAGGCATTAAACTTAACAATGTGGAATGACTATGTTGCTACTATCTAGTTTTTTTTTTTTTTGGTTAATTTGTATTATCACTATCTTGATTGTGGAATGACTATGTTGCTACTATCTAGTTTTTTGTTTTTTGTTTTTTTGTATCATCACTCTTTTTTTGCTTGGTTATATTGTAGAAATGAGCAAGGAAAAGGAAAAAAAATATTGATAACATGTCTTCCCAATTTCGGTGGTCACCACCAATGGAGCGTGTATTACTTGAAACACTTGCGGAGGAAGCTCAATTAGGTAATAAACCTTCCAACACATTTAGACACTCGACTTTTGTTAGAGTTGCTACACTAGTGAAGGAGAAGTTTATTGGATCTTAATGTGATCCCAAGCATGTCGAGAATCGTCTAAAGACAATTAAAGGTTTATGGAATACAATCACAAAGCTTTGTAACAAAAGTGGATTTGGATGAGATGACAATATGAAGATGAGAACATGTTCAAATGAAGTTTTTAATGAGGAAATGGATACAGGAGCTTTTGCGAAATCATTTAATGATATTAATGTGGAAGGTAGCATCGAGAATAGCTCCGCTCAAGATATTGAAGGTAATGAGTTTGAAGAGGTTACAAAGCCTAAGGAACCTTCAAGTGGAACGTCATCAAAGCCAAGGTCTCACCGAAAAGGTCACGTGAGGATGGGGATTCAACATTTGATCTATTAGTTGGACATGCAAGCGCTATTAAAAAACTTTCTGATGATAAAGTGAACACATGAGATCTTTATAAAGAGGTTATGAAAGTTGAAGGTTTTGATGAATAATTTTTTGGCATTGTGTTTGACCACTTGAAAGCCAATAACAGCTTGGCTAAAGGATTTATGGTCAAGAGCGAAAACTTTCGAAGGAAGTGGATTGAAAAATTCATGACCAATGAGTGGCAAGGATACTAGTTTGGATTGAATATGTCTAAGACAATTATTAAAGTTGCAAAATATCTTTTGTTAATTTAGATTATTCAGACAACTTTTGTATCCATGCATATCATATCTACAGTCAATGAGTATGCACTATACTTTTGTATCCATGCATATCATATCATGGTTGCCCTCTATTATTTTTTGCTCTTTAAAATGATTAAATTTGGAGTTGGTGATTCATAAATTTGTGCAAGGTGTTTTGGGATGGAGGGAGTATTGATTTTACCTTTTGAAAGTCATGAAATTACCAAACACCAGAAAATATTTTTCGAAAGAGTTTCCAAACAAGGTTATTTTATTTTCCGGAAAACATTTTCTTTTCTTAGAAAACATTTTCCGGAACTCATTTCCCCCAAAACAAACAGAGCCTAAGTATTCCGTGGCATATCTAAGGCAAGTCACATGGGTGCAAGTGCACCACTTATGGCTCATTTGTTTTTTTATTTTGGTTTAAAGTGTGAATCATTTACACTAGGGGTGTCAGCGGTTCAGACCAGATCGCGGTTTGAGACCGAACCGAAAACCATACGGTCTGGTTTGGTTTTTAAGTACGAATGGTTTGGTTCGGTTCTAAAAATTGCTAAACCGCGTGGTTCGGTTTGGTTTGTGGTCTGACCCCTCCAGACCAAACCAAACCGAATCAAACCAAACCAAACCGCGAGACCGAACCATCAAACCAAACCGTCAAACCACATATATTAGTCATCTTTTTGTATGCTAAGTAACATCCACCTCTGAAATATTTTTAAAAAAAATCTACATTACCTTAGACAACTTGTATCTCGTTTTGCTCCCCCTTCCAGTATAAGATAAGTTAAGATGACTTATCTATGAGTAGGGCTTTTAAATTTTTCTTGTGATAGATGGCACTGTTGTTGGGATTGAGCTGCTACCTATTTTCATTATCTTCCTTTGGATTTTCTCTATTAAACAAAGTCTAATCCATGTTTTGAATCGTAGTATGAACATCGGTCTGAACGGTAGTTTGAACTACTATCTAAACCACACTTTAGACCATGGTCTGAACCACGGTCTGAACCGCGGTCTAAACCACATCGCTGAACCGCGGTCTGAACCAAACCGAAATAAACCATGACGGTTTGGTTTGAAATTTTTCGTGGTTCGGTTCGGTCTGAAATTTTCTCAAACCGATGACTAGTGGTTCGGTCTCTAAAATGTTCGAGACCGAACCAAACCGAACCATTTACACCCCTAATTTACACATATAAAATTCAGTATGTTTGTTTTTATTTTTTCATTAGATTTAAATGCTACTTAATGCCTGTTTAATTTTCAAATGTAAAAATGTCACTCATTTGCCTCTGAATTAATTTTTTTCCATTATTTATATATTCATTCAACGGATTAAACAATAATTTGGTCCCTAAACTTGGCAGCTTTTTATTAATTTGGTCCTTCATGAATAAATTTTATTAGTTTGGTCCCTTATGATGGCTTTTTTTGCCAGTTTGACCCTTCCTTCTGTGAGATTTTTCAAAATGCTGAATATACCCTTGAAACTAATGATAGTTTGTCCCAAAACTTGGCGCTTATATTAATTTAGTCCTCCATGATGGATTTATATCTTAGTTTGCCTCTTTTATTTATTTTTACTAATTTTCTACTATTAAATTATATTTAAAAATTGTTTATAATGCGCTAAAAATAATTAATTAATTTCAAAGAGTCTCAAATATTTTTCTCCTTTAATTTTTTCAAGTTATTCAACCTTAAAATTATCTCTTTGATGGGTTTGTATGTTGACAAAGTTTATATGATCATTTTTAAAAAAAAATTAATAATATAACGTTTAAAATATAGTGAGTGAAATAAAACATTTCAGTAAAAAATAATTTTTTTAATAAATTCAACAATTTCACTCAACCGATTCACATTGAAACCATTTTTTTTAATAATTTGGATTTAAAAAAGTAAATTGATCATTATTAATTTCATGGATTAAAGGCATCATTTTTTTCATTTTTAAATAGTTAATTACCGATTCCTTAAAAATAAGATTGAAAATTAGCAAGAGCATATAAATGGGAAAAAAAATCCATCGTGAGTAACCAAACTAATAATAATACCAAGTTTATGGACGAAATAATTATTTTTTCTCATTTACATGCTTTTGCTAATTTTCAATCTTATTTTTAAGAAATCGGTAATTAAGTATTTAAAAATTAAAAATGATGTCTTTAATCCATGAAATTAATAATGAAATTCCTTTTTTAAATCCAAATTATATAAAAAAAAAAGGTTTTGGTTTGAATGTGTATCGGTTGAATGAAATTGTTGAATTTATTAAAAGAATTATTTTTATTGATCCGTTTTATTTATCTCACTATATTTTTTAAAGGTATATTATTAATTTTTTTGAAATGATCATATAAGCTTTGTCAACATACAAACCCATTAAAGAGTTAATTTTAAGATTGAATAACTCAAAAAAATTAGAGGAGAAAAATATTTGAGACTCTTTTGAAATTAATTATTTATTTTTAGCGTATTATAAAAAAAATTAAATATAATTTAATAGTAGAAAATTAGTAAAAATAAATAAAATAGGCAAACTAAGATATAAATTCATCATGGATGACCAAATTAATATAAACACCAAGTTTAGGGACCAATCTATCATTAGTTTCAGGGGTATATTCGGCATTTTGAAAGATCTCACATAATAAAGGGGCAAACTGGCAAAAAAAGCCATCATAAGGGGCCAAACTAATAAAAGTTATTCATGAAGGACCAAACTAATAAAAACTGCCTAGTTTAGGGATCAAATTATTATTTAATCCTTCATTCAACTCATAATTCCAAAGATACTCAACCAAAATGTAAGTTTTGATAGCTAGGATGGTCGGACAATTAACAGAGTATGGTGTGAATCGTAGTATGTAGATGCGACAGATTACACCAATTGACTTGAAGCGGAATAAAAATGTAAAACGAGATATTTAACACATCTACAACAACTTGTTGTAGACAACAAAACTTCTCTTTATTAAAGACTATTATGATCGATTACAAAAAAGGAATCAAGAGAAGAGACCAAATATATATATATATATATATATATATATATATATATTAAAGTTGGTGAGAAGGGCTATGGCTTTGACACATAGACAAACATAGGTTAAAGCTTCATTTGTGTGAAGACACATCATCACTATCCTAAATGTTTGTGACTTTTGATATTCTCATTATTAGCTAATACTATTAGCTCATAATAATAGTTATGATATGAGTTAACTATTAATATTAATAGTAATAGTTAACTATAATAGTTACTATACAAGTTAACTATTACTATTAATAGTATTAGTTAACTATAATAGTTACTATAGTAGTTAACAATTACTATTAATAGTATTACTTAACTATAATAGTTACTATAGTAGTTAACTATTACTATTAATAGTATTAGTCAACTATAATAGTTACTATAATATATAACTATTACTATCAATAGTATAATTAACAATAATAGTTACTATACAAGTTAACTATAATGATTACTTTACAAATTAACTATTACTATTAATAGTATTAGTTAATCATAACAATTATAATATATATTAATTTTTGCTATTAATAGTATTAGTTAATCATAGTAGTTACTACTCCCTCTGTCCCATAACAATGGGCACAAACTTCCATTTTGGGCGTCCCATTCAAATGGGCACATTACTAAAAATGGAAAGAATCTTTACTATTTATCCCACTCATTCTCTCTCTCCTACTTTACTTTTACACTCACAACATTTACACTTTCTCTCTCCCACTCACTTTTCCTACTCACAACATTTATACTTTTCTTAATTCTTGTGCAAGAGTCATTTTGTGCCCATTGTTATGGGACGGAGGGAGTATATAGGTTAACATTATTATTAATAGTATTAGTTAATTATAATAGTTACTATAAATATTAATAAGTATTATTAATAATATTAGTTATTGATATTATTATATAGATTAATTTTTACTATTAATGGTTTTAGTTAAGATGATGTTTACTATTTTAGCTAACTATAATTAAAAATTTATTTTTCATATACAATATATTTATATTATAAAAAACTGTTATGCTACTTTATTAAATAAAAAAGTAAAATGCAAAAAAAAAAAAATTAGCAAATTAGTTACCCGTGCCCACTAGTATGAAAAAAAAAAAAAAAACTAAACACTCAAAACAAGTTCTATGGAAGAACTTGTGTTACAAAAGTGTAACACCCGAATTTTCTTAATGTATCTTGAACATTTAATGGCATTTAATATCAATAAATAACAATAATAAATACTTCAATTTAGGGTTCACAACAGCCCCTTAATTAACCATAAATTCAAAACAATAGCGGAAGCGTAACTTAAACATGTCTTGGTAGGCAACAACCTTAACCTTCAATGTACTTCAACTTACATCAAATAAATAAGCGTACTTAAAACTACTAAATTAAGAATCTTCAATCCACCGTCTTCCCACGGCTACTTTCCTTGTCTTGTCCTTCTACTTAAATCCTGAAAACAAAATTTATAGAGAAGGGATGAGCGAACGAATGCTCAGTAAGTTCATACGTGGCCTCTCCGGTTACTAAGGAGAGACGACCAGAACGAATACTTAGAATAACTTTTCAAAGATAGGTTCAGTTACTTTTGGATTCAAGGCTGCAGAACAATACAGTCTTATTACTTTTAAGATTTCACTTTCAAAGGATTATGGCACTACAATCCAAAGGGATTCATTCAAGTTTCCGTCAATTCCTTGGTAACGTACATTATAACCTCAATGCCAAAGGTACAATTTGTACACCTAGCTTCTTCAGCCAATAGTGTGGGTCGAAACATATATGGTATCCACACACATATGCTCAGGGTCTAGAATCATCCTTGTAATCAGACAATTCCTGAGAGAAGGCATGTGATCACTCATGCAATCCCTAGTTTAAGGACGAGTCTTTTCTAACTGGACTGTCCGTCAATGTCTTTTCTAACTGGACATTGGATGCCTTAACAAGTAAGTAGTTAACTTACAAGTTAAAATTAGAACATACCATGGTACAAGTATGTGATACAAGTTTCAAACTTCGATACTTAGTAGATCGATGGGGACATCACTAAGTATAGATTATTTCAAGGAACGTTTAATAACGCAGAGTTCATTCAAATACTATCATGCCATACTGATAGCTGTCTTTAGAAAGAAATACCGAATTCCAATAAACAGGAGTTCAAATACTTGTAAGGAGCGTAATCCCTTACCTGAATTGCTTTTTCCTCGCAATCTCCCCTCTGTGCAAATCTACAAGGCACGGAGTAATTTACTTTAGTACTCTCTACATTGTTAACTATTTCTTCTTAGTTAACTGAGAGATGCAGTTTAACTTCTTTACTTCGTTACTTCTTTCTTTACGTTTAAGTTTCTGACTTTAATTTACTAGTCAGTCCTTTAACTTTCCTTTAATTACAATTTAGTCCTTCAACTTTGGATTAATTGTAAATTAGTCCTTCAATTTTAATTCAATTGCAATTTAGTCCTTCCACTTTGGATTAATTGCAGATTAGTCCTTCAACTTTCCTTTAATTACAGAAAGGTCCTTGGACTTTGGTTTTTGTTCATAAGGTCCCCTAAGTTTCTCTTTTCAATCACTTAGGCCCTTCTAACTTCAAAGGTTTCCTTTTATTCCTTATAACTTTAATTCTTTTCAGTTTAGTCCTTTTCTGTTAGGAAACTAACTGAAATTTCTAATCTTTTTCTTTCTCGTTAACTTTTTAATTTTGAAGGTCTTCCAAGGGTTTATTCTATTTCCTCAAGTTACTTTTCTAACTTGTTAATAATTCTTCTAACGATTTTGCTTTCTTTCCATTAGAAACTTAACGAAAACACTAACTTTCCGTCTCAATTCTTAACCTTTTCAATCAAGAATCAACACCCACTTGATATAACCAAAGCCGAATCATACTCATTATGGTTCATCGATTTTTGATCAACTTTTCTAATTCTTACAATTTTTCTAAGTTCCCAAACATCAATCTTTATTCATAATCAATAACACAATTCATTAAAATCAACAAAGCAATTTTTCAATTGATCTAGGCCATTCGGCCGAAACATATTCAAGGGAAATCCATAATTTTTTCTTCTTTTGATAAACCCAATTCAACCTCAATGATTTATGTGTTCAATCCCAAGTCATGGTATAATATAAATCAATTCAATCCATGATTATATAATCAATCAAAAAGAAAAAAAACGAATTTAACTAGTATCAAGATTACTACTTTTGTTTTCTCCATAGCATCTAGATCACTCCATTAACCTTTAAAATTTTGATCATAAATCCTTAGCATACAAACCCTAATACTTGTATTCTTAAAAC
Organism: Campanula takesimana; assembly: GCA_026119855.1. NCBI lineage: Eukaryota > Viridiplantae > Streptophyta > Magnoliopsida > Asterales > Campanulaceae > Campanula > Campanula takesimana. Next base: position 490,562 of record JAOWBW010000686.1, on the reverse strand, counting down.
ATGCATAACTTATGTTTTAAACATCCAAATCCAATGAAATAAATTTTAGGATGTGAGTTTCGATATTACCTTGAGTTAGAACGGATTAATCTTCAAGAACAATGGCTGAAATTTTTCTTCTTCCCCCTCCCCAGGATCGGCCGGCGGCTTCTTGAAGAACTAGGGTTTTGTTTTTCTTTTTTTTTTTTTTTTTTTTTTTGAGTTTATGATTATAATGAATTTCCTAAGTTGACTAACTCATTTATTTATACCTTGGGTTGATTCCTATTTGGGTTGGGTTTACTAATACAAATTTTGGCCCATCTAATTATTTGGCCCACTTCTTTCAATTACTTTATATCTTCTAATTATTGTTTAATTAACTTTGTAAAACCGAAAAAAAAAAAAAAAAATTAAAAAAAATCCGGCTATTACAAAAAGAATTCTCTCACTAAAGCACTCAAGAAGACTTGAAAAATCAGAATTTTTCTCTCATAAATCGTCAAGAATAAAATGGAACGGCTTTTCTCTTTAAAAGATGTGAAATCTCAAAGCCGTGTAAAGATGGAATCTGTAGGAGTCTTGGAGAGCAATCCTTGTGAAGATATACTCCATCATTTTCTAAATTATAACTTCCAAATCTAAGTAAAAGATATCTACAAAATATCATAAGAGATACACAAAAACTAGGATACTAATTAGTAGGTTAGTAAATAAAAATAATAAAAAAGATATTTACCAAATAAAGAAAGACATGAATCCCTAATATAAGTCATCCAATACTTAGCAAAAATATGACAAAATCATGTGCTAGAAAATAGCCACGCTTACACAAAACACTATAAACCACGATTTAAGAAATATTTCTATCCCATCTAATGTCGTAATTCTAATTTTACATGTGAATTTAGACGAATATTCAAACAACTTGAATAATTCAGAAATCAGCTTTCAAGCGTTGCCTCTTATAAATTCCGCCAATTTCAAATGTGAATTTGAATTTTAAGACATAACACTTACAAAAACGTCACCTTAATCAAATAGTTTATCTAAGTCACTTGTCTATAGATTTTTAACTTTATGAACGTGGGTTCGACTATACATTTTTAAGGAGTGTTTTTATGAGTGTTACTGCAGATCTGGAAATAAGGAGTGTTTTTATGCAAGGTGAAAAATTCACAGATCTTTGAGGAGGAAACCGTAGTTGTGTTTTGATTCCAATATTTGTCTTTTTATTGACTGATTGAGATAGATGGAGGGAGGAGTCGGATGATGAGTGGAAGGATTGAGGAGGAAGGAGGGGAATGGGGGTTATGGGAAAGGGCTGGTGGGAGGAGGATTTGATATTAGGTTTTGTGGAAGATGAAGTGGATGAATATTGGGGGATGTATCGAGACATGATATGTTTTTTCCTTTTTTTTGTTACTAAGATATAGGCGTATTCTTTTATTAATAAAAAAATAAATAATTTTATTGTACAATTTTTTTTATTTGCTAGTATAAAAAAGTTATTTATTATTTTAGATAATAGATAATAATTTACTTTAATTAATAATGTTTGTATATTTAAATAGAAAAATAAATTAAACATATATTAAAAGTTAAAGTGAGAATGACCGGAATAGCCCCCATATGACATGCACATGACCCTTTTTCGTTAGATTTCTAACGCCGTTGGGGGGAGGGGGCAAAAGTGGGACGGGGGATACTTAAGGTGCCACTTTGGGACAAAATCCGCTTGAGGGTGCAAAGTGGGAATGGGTGGATACTTAGGGGGGCTAAACATATTTTGGCCCATTTTAATGTCGAGTAAAACTAAAATTACACAAAAAGTGTTACAAATTTTGCCCGTAAACAGTGTTGTCATTGTTTTTAATTCTACTCTTTCCGTACCATAATGATAGTCTCATTTAACTATTTTAAACAATTTATTTTATTTCTTTTTCATCATTACCCTTGTTAGGTTTAACTTTTACTCCATTACTATCTCTTCTTTCTTTGCTGTCTCTCATCCTCCCTTTTGTTACTCTTCTTCCTTGATTGGCGACTTCAGAAGATCAAAACAATATCAAAGATGACGCTATTTTTTTTTGGAAAAAACAAAAAATGGTAAATAAGGCTATCATTAGAGACAAAGTAATTCGATAAGTGCAAACCTTTTTCTACGTGTTCATCCCAAAATAAGTGTTGATTAATTACAACAGTTCTTAGGGACGGAGAAAAGTATTAATTAATGTATCAAATTTGAGATAAGAGTATTCACAATGATTAAAAAAAAAAAAAAAAAAAGTGCTTTTTGTATTATTTTTTTTTGGGTTCCCCCACTTGCCACGTCGGTATTAAGGTAACAAATAAAACCGCTAAAATTTTGTTCATTCTTTTATCCTTAATAAAAAGAAGTCATTAATATTACTCTTTTTATTCCGAAACAAATGCCAACTTTTTATTTCGTTTGTATTAAAATAAAAAATAAATGTCATTTTACTAAAAATAAAATACTCCCTCTGTCCCAGAATGAGGATTAATTCCACAAGGACCCTAAACACAGATAAAAAAGTTATAAAAACCCACTCCATTTGCTAAAGCCCACTAACACCCAAAACTCAGATCAAAATTCCATCAAAACCCACCGTCACATTGACAGGGTCAAAATTAATTTCTAAATATCAATTCTACCCCTATCCCCAAATAAAACCCAATCATTCTTCCTCTCTCCTTACATTTTTTATTTCTTCCCCCCCCCCCCCCCGAACACGCACACACACGAACCGACGGCTCTCCCTCTAAAACCGTCTCCGGCAAAGGCAACTCCGGCGACCTCTTCATCAACCGACGGCCTCTCCTTCCAGATCTGACTGGATCCTCTTTGATCGTGCCCGCCTCCTTCCCTCTCCCTTGCGTTCACTGCACACCTCTAGATCTGCTCTCTCAATCTTCTCCGGCAACATCCCGCCGGCGTTCGTCTACTTCAGCCGGATCTCTCCCTTCAAGCCGAATGTATGGGGTCAAGTGGATCTGTTTTTCATCTTTATACCGCCGGAGTCGAAAATTGATGAGTCGTAACTGGACTCATGTTAGGAATAATATTTGTTGTGATTAAAAAAGCGTTTGTAAGCTTTTTGATGCCGATTTGTTATTTCCGAAACTAAATCAATCGCACATCTATGATCTGTCCCGTTTGTTTCTCAAAGTGAAAAAATACGAAGAAATTGTGAATCTGTTGTCGAATTGTACGGTAAACAGATAGAGCTTTCTTCTCTTCCGATCGAAACGATTTCTGACATGCGAATCTGACATTTTTGGATCAATTTTGAGCCCAACTGAACTTGCGAATTGTTACCTGCCATGATTTCCCTTGATTTACTGAGTGGGGATGGGAGAAGTTCGTAGAGAGAGAAAGAAAATTGGGATAATGGGGCTGGAGAGAGAACGTAATGAGCATTTGATGTGGCATATGACGTAATTAGCCAACTCAGTCGCTTCCAATTTCCGGACTTAAATTTCGATGTACTAATCATTTTCCATCTAATTATAAGAGGAGAACTGGTCTTATACGTCGGTTATAAGAGTTTGTCCAGATTTTGACAAAATTTTTTTTTTTTTTTTTAAAAGTTGGAAAAAGTGAAAAAATTTACTCTTATAGTCTAATTTTAAGAGTAGAGCAGGTCTTATACGTCAGTTATAAGAGTTTGATCTGATTTGACAAAAAAATATTGTTTATTTTTTATTAAAAGTTGGAAAAAGTGAAAAAAAAATGGCTCTTATATTCTAATGATAAGAATAGAGCAGGTCTTATACGTCGATTATAAGAGTTTGACCACATTTGACCAAAAAATATTATTCATTTTTTTTATTAAAAGTTGAAAAAAATGACTCTTATAGTCTAATTATAAGAGTAGAACTGATCTTATACGTTAGTTATAAGAGTTTGACCGGATTTGACCAAAAAATATTATTTAGTTTTTTATTAAAAGTTGGAAAAAGTGAAAAAAATTGACTCTTATACTCTAATTATAAGAGTAGAGCATGTCTTATACGTCAGTTATAAGAGTTTGACCACATTTGACCATATATATATATATATATATATATTAAAAGTTAGAAAAAGTGAAAAAAATCGACTCTTATACTCTAATTATAAGAGTGGAACTGGTCTTATATGTTAGTTATGAGAGTTTGACCGGATTTGACCAAAAAATATTATTTATTTTTTTAATAAAAGTTGGAAAAGGTGAAAAAAAAAGAGTCTTATAGTCCAATTATAAGAGTATAACTTGTCTTATAAGTCAATTATGAGAGTTTGACCAGATTTGACCAAAAAATATTATTTATTTTTTTAATAAAGTTGGAAAAAGTGAAAAAAAATCGAGTCTTATACTCTAATTATAAGAGTAGAACTTGTCTTATACGTCAATTATGAGAGTTTGACCGGATTTGACAAAAAATATTATTTATTTTTTTATTAAAAGTTGAAAAATGTGAAAAAAATGAATCTTATAATCTAATTATAAGAGTAGAACTTGTCTTATACGTCAGTTATGAGAGTTTGACCGGATTTGACCAAAAAATATTATTTATTTTTTTATTAAAAGTTAGAAATGTGAAAAATGGCTATTATAGTCTAATTATAAGAGTAGAACTTGTCTTATACGTCAGTTATGAGAGTTTGACCGGATTTGACCAAAAAATATTATTTATTTTTTTATTAAAAGTTAGAAAAAGTGAAAAAATGACTCTTATACTCTAATTATAAGAGTAGAACTTGTCTTATACGTCACTTATGAGATTCACTGGATTTGACAAAAAAATATTATTTATTGTTTTATTAAAAGTTGGAAAAAGTGAAAAAAATGACTCTTATACTCTAATTATAAGAGTAGAACTTATCTTATATGTCACTTATGAGAGTTTCACCAGATTTGACAAAAATGTATTATTTATTTTTTTATTAAAAGTTGGAAAAAATGAAAAAATGACTCTTATACTCTAATTATAAGAGTGGAACTGGTCTTATATGTTAGTTATGAGAGTTTGATCGGATTGACCAAAAAATATTATTTATTTTTTTATTAAAAGTTGGAAAAAGTGAAAAAAAAATGACTCTTATACTCTAATTATGAGAGTGGAACTGGTCTTATACATAATTTATAAGAGTTTGACCGGATTTGACCAAATAATATTATTTATTTTTTGTTAAAACTTGGAAAAAGTGAAAAAAAATGACTCATATACTCTAATTATAAGAGTAGAAATGGGTTGAGGGATCCGAGCCGGAATGTGGGCCTGATTGGTGAGGCATGAGTGGGCTGGGATGTGGGCTTGGGCAATGAGGGTATTTTTGTCCTTTAACTAGCTATGGATTTATATGGAATTTTCATCTCAGCTTGGGTTCTTATGGGTTTATGATCTGGTTCAGGGGGCCTAGGGTCCAAAGCTCCAGAATGATAGTCCCCTATTTTCATGGGTTTTACGAAGGAACTTTGAGTAATAATTGAGGTTACTTTAAATTATTCTAATGAAATTTTTGAAATTGTTCTTGATACACCATTATAAATACTATTAATATCAATTTTTAGATTCACATTAACATAATTATAAGTAGCATTTATAACTGCTCAAAGTTCCCTTGTGGTAACAACGAAAAAAAGTGGACTATCTTTCTGGGACGGAGGGAGTATAAAGTTTTGTGATATTCCTATACTACTCATTCTAATAATCACAATCATTGCAATATTATAAGAGGTGTCACTCTATTTGATATAAATAGGTTAGGGCAATCAAGAAAACATAACTAAAGCTTAAAAAACATTGACTTATCAACTATGACATTTATTCCGGGACACAGAGTCATCACGACTCAAAAATCTCAACACTAACCTAAACTGAACCTTCTAATTGCTACACTAATAACTGGTGTCTGCAACAAAAAGCGAGTGATCCAAGTTTCCCTAACACAAAGTCAACCTAGCCACACAACATTCAAAGTCAAACCCCACCAAAACATCCCACCGTAGCCACTCTAGGGGTGTAAATGGTTTGGTTTGGTTCGGTTTGGGGGATTTACGGACCGAACCACTAGTCACCGGTTTGTGAAAATTCCAAACCGAACTGAACCATGAAAAATTTCAAACCAAACCAAACCAAACCGCTATGGTTTGGTTCCGTTTGGTTCAAACCGCGGTTCAACAACGTGGTGACCGCGGTTCAAACCATAGTTTAGACTATGGTTCAAATCACGATTCAAATCGCAACTCATTATTACATTTGCTTTAATTTTCCGTGATCACGGAGGAAGTGCGAAAGATGTGGGTCTTGAAGAGGAAAATCGGATGAAGAGAAAGACTGGAGGAAGAGAGAGGACGGAGGAAAAAAAACACTTTAGGATATAGATCGTGGAGAGAAATTGGTAATTTATGTATCGCAAATCGCAAATCGCAAACACATCAAGAAGATGAACCATTCAACACATTACAAAGTGTTCAACAATGCTCACTTAATCCATTACTCACATTTCACAACACTTGTGTTCACAAAGGAACCAATTCTACCACTTTAGTGATCCACAACAACCATCTAACTACTTTAGGACACTACCCAAAAACTAGACCAAGATTGACCTCTAAATCACTTGGTTTGAATAACTCTCAACTTTTCAGATGACTGGGCGGTCGCCCAAACAGGGCTGTGCGGCCGCCCAAAATACTCTGTCCCAAGAGTAAAACCTTTCAGATAGATGTGCGGCCGCACGCCCTTTTTGGGCGGCCGCCCACATCACCTGGCAGACCAAAACTTAACCAAAGTTCACTCCTTTCGTTTCACAACCCAAAATTACTTGTACTTGTAACACTTAACATTTGCAACTAATACAAAGACTACAAATTCAGTCTTTAAACAATTCTAACACCCAACAAGAACCATTTTCATACTACTCCTTCTGTCCCAAATTTACAAGTATAAATAAAACATACCCCAACATATTATTTCACAACTTACTAGGCATATATAACATGTTTATATCCATTTTATTAGGTACAATAACATTACTATACTTTCACAATACTACAACACCCATTTGTATTAACATTTCCACATGTACCAAATCCGTCCCAAAACGTCGTGCTTAAATTCGGGATGTTACAATCTTCCCTCCTTAAAAAGAATTCGTCCGCGAATTCTACTTAATCTAGCTCTCAATTATCTTATTCGAATACCTCAAGATCTTATCCCCGAGCTAGCTCACAAGCCTTAAGGTCGGGGTACCGCTCTGATACCAACTGTCGCGCCCCGACCCGTGGTCCTACTTGGCCCCACGTTCGGGACACGCACGGAAGACGTCATAAAACATTTTAGGAAATTTTTTGAAATATACTTTCTATAAAAATGGTTCACACAACCAACTCGATACTAAAACATGACTTCAAGTCACAAAACAACCTTTCACAAACAAGTACTAAGCCACTTGGCTACAACTACTAACTTTACTTACTTAATTACAAACACGAACATCTACTAAAAGAGATGATACCACAACTGAGTCACGGGTACACTACCCAAAATGTATTACATTTACATAATGTATCCTTTACTTACACAACATTTCCCAAAATGTCTTACCCAAAGATCTCCTCGACGTCCTCCCAGTGTGTGTGAACTATCCCTTGGGCTCCTTCTTATCTAAAACGGTAAACAAATAAAGGGTGAGAATAAATCTCAGTAAGTTACTAAAATGCAACTACATTACATGCTAATATGGTACACATAAAGGAACAATGCCACAACTGATCATATAGCACATAAAATGAGAGGCTCCCTATCGCCAACCGTCCCATACCGGTTGGAAATAACGACCAACTCATCATGCAACACATAAAGCGGAAATAAACACTCATACGTGGATACTGAGCCAAGGTTCTCAAACCAAACAATAGCCATCTGAGAGGCATCAACTGAGCAGCATCGAAGAGCTGAAACGGGTTCCGGAACCAAACAACAACAACAACAACAACAACAACGGGGAAAATGACACAAAGTCATAACCCAAAGTGCCCAACCTTTGGCCCAAGGAAGGGGGTTAAAAATGGGAAACCAATGATAGGAGCCTTATAATGTACTTGGCTCGTGAGACCATTATAATCCCTATCACTGCCCAACACACACAAAAGTACCAGCTGGACTTTACACGCAAGCACCATATAGAAATACTTGCTTAAACAACAATCAGGGACAATGATTCCAATGTAGGGAACCATGCCAAACACATCAAGAAGATGAACCATTCAACACATTACAAAGTGTTCAACAATGCTCACTTAATCCATTACTCACATTTCACAACACTTGTGTTCACAAAGGAACCAATTCTACCACTTTAGTGATCCACAACAACCATCTAACTACTTTAGGACACTACCCAAAAACTAGACCAAGATTGACCTCTAAATCACTTGGTTTGAATAACTCTCAACTTTTCAGATGACTGGGCGGTCACCCAAACAGGGCTGTGCGGCCGCCCAAAATACTCTGTCCCAAGAGTAAAACCTTTCAGATAGATGTGCGGCCGCACGCCCTTTTTGGGCGGCCGCCCACATCACCTGGCAGGCCAAAACTTAACCAAAATTCACTCCTTTCGTTTCACAACCCAAAATTACTTGTACTTGTAACACTTAACATTTGCAACTAATACAAAGACTACAAATTCAGTCTTTAAACAATTCTAACACCCAACAAGAACCATTTTCATACTACTCCTTCTGTCCCAAATTTACAAGTATAAATAAAACATACCCCAACATATTATTTCACAACTTACTAGGCATATATAACATGTTTATATCCATTTTATTAGGTACAATAACATTACTATACTTTCACAATACTACAACACCCATTTGTATTAACATTTCCACATGTACCAAATCCGTCCCAAAACGTCGTGCTTAAATTCGGGATGTTACAATTACTAGTACATTCTTTAGAAAAGAACTCGAATAATTCTTGTTCTGATGATAATGATGATGAGGAGGAAGAGGAGGACGACGATATGTCATTTTCTTGTGAGGTGGTGGAGTCGTTATAAATCTCAAGGTCGCAAAGAGAGAGCGTCTCATCGTCATCATCATCCACATCTTGTAGCATTGTCATGTTTTCTTGAAATGATTCTTGATGATTAAATGACAGTAGGAAACATGTTTGTAGAGAAGGTTTTTTGCAAGTGAAAGTGGGGGTTTTGGGTTTAGTTTGTGGTTTCAGTGAAGATATGTGGCTAGTGTGTATATATATATACATGCAAATAAATACTAGTATCATTTATAAATGACTTTTACTTGATTTGTTGGGAGATTTAGGGTTCTAGATGGCATGTGACTTGGAGTAGTAAGCACTCAAAGAAAGGGATGTGAGACTGGGAACTAGTAAATTGTGAGTTAGACTTGGTCTTTGTCCATCTAGAAAGACAGTTGAAGGAAATGGAAAAAAAAAAAAAAAAAAAAAAAAAACGAGTCATGGTTGATATCTAATGTGTTGTGGTTAGTTTGGGATGAAATCAGGATTTTAATGAATTATGGAACTACTAAAAAAGATTATTATTTTTAAAAAAAACATAAAATAAAATGGAGAATTATGGAACTACTAAAAAAGATTATTAATTTTTTTTTTAAATAAAATAAAATGGAAACTGTTGCAGTGTGAGACTGCCGTTTCATTAATCTGCTCATTTTGGGCCTTAATGAAAACTGTTGCAGTTTGAGCCTTACTATTTCATTCATTCAAAACTCATTTTGGACAAATAAATAATTGATCCAATATTTTCATGGAATAGAACGCAAACCCATAAACAAATTTTATAATTTGACAAAATTGCCCTTAAGGAAATACTCCATCTGTCCCAGAATAAATGTTATAGTTGACAAGTCATGTTTTTATGCTTTTAGTTATATTTTCTTGATTGCTCCAATCTATTCATATGGATTGAATGACACCTCATATGCCATTGCAATGCTTGTGCATATTAGAATGAGTAGTATAGAAAGATCACCAAACTTCGTACCTTATTTTTAGTAAAACGACATTTATACAAACAAAAATGAAAAGTAAACCATTTTTTCGGGACAGAAGGAGTAACACATTATTTCCTTCACGCAAACACATTTTTCCAACAAGTCCTCCCATAGTTTTCCAATTCTTCCAGACTAAGCTGACTTCTTTCCTTCAACTTTTATTCTTCCTTCAATTCATAACAACCAGTTATCTGGAAGTCACAACCTAATAAGCAAATTTTTCATATATAATAGGATCAATCTAAGAATATAATTTCATATTTTCTCTATAAAATTACTCTTATTTTCTAATACCATTTAAAGAAAACTCTAATCCAAACTAGAAACATGCTAAACTAGATGGATCAAGAAGTAGAGGAAACACCAAGGTCCTCTTGGCTCAATGGTATCTGGGTGTGTGTGTGTGTAAGGCTTTCACTTAAATGGAGGTCGCAGGTTCGACTCCCTCTAGGAGCAAAGTGGACTTACTGGAATAGTACTTCTAATAATACTCCATCTGTCCCTAAATGAGTGTTTTTTTGGAACATAACTTTGTCCCTAAATATTTTTTTTGGATTTTTTTTTTTCACCATTTTCTTTATACGTGCAAAACTAAATGTTTGGAAATGAGATTACAAGATTATATGTGAATCTTTGCTAGCAAATTGTACATAAAGTTGAGATTTTCAGTGTAAAATGAAATTTGGACACTCATTTAGGGACAGAGGTAGTAGTATTTAACTAGCTTGATCAATTCATTTTCTGTGGAAAACTAATTCCATATAAGCATCTATTTATCTGAACAATCATATTTTCTGAAGAAATTATATTCCCTCTGTCCCAGAAAGATAGTCTCATTTTGACTTTTTATAGTAAACAAAACTAAACTTTGACCAAACATTGGTGGCAATTAATTGATTACAATGAAATTATAAAAATTGTTATTAATAAATCACTTAATGATTTATCAATTACAAATTTTAGAATTTCACTAGAATGATTAGATTGTCACCAATGGTTGGTTAAAGTTCATTTTTGTTGATCATAAAAAGTCAAAATGAGACTATCTTCTGTCCCAAAGGGAGTATATAATTGGGGGAAATTTCTGAGAATGCCCCTGAAAATATTATTGTCATAAGGGCATCTCCAATGGTAGGTACCAAAACCAAATTTTGGTACCTACCAAAGGAGTTAACATCTCCAATGAGGCAAGCTTGAGGTACCAAAATTTGAGTAAGAGTTAAGCAAGGTACCAAATTTGATACCTTGTTTAACTCTTTCTCATTGTTAAAGTATTACAAAACTTGTAAATTTTCTTCATTTTTTAATTTTTACCTCTTGTGACTTTATTTTTATTATTAGTATTATTAATATTATTTTATTTTTATTTAAAATTAAAAAAAATATTTAATTTTATTTAAAATTATTTATATTTAATTATTAAAAATATTAAAATAGTTAAATATTTTAAATATACAATAAAATTAATAGTATAAAATAAAATTTTGATTTTGATACCTAGCATTGGAATTACTATTACATTTTATATAGGTATCAAAATTTGATTTTGATACCTACTATTGGAGATGAAAATTTGGTACCTTATGAATAGTACTCAAAAGTACCAAAATTTGATTAAATTTTGGTACCTTTGCTTAACTCTTTCCATTGGAGTTGCCCTAACAACATATTTCAGGATCATTTTTGTCATCCCATAAAATTCATATGGGCCGGCCCATTTATTGCCAAGCAGGCCTAGTCAAGCCTGAAGAAGCAGCTTGAATTGCACTACTCCTCCTATGAGATTGCAATGCTTGTGCCTATTAGAACGGGTAGTATAGAAAGATCGCCAAACTTCATATTCTATTTTTAGTAAGACGTCATTTATTTTTAGACAAATGAAAATAGAAAGTAAGACATTTATTCTGAGACAGAAGTAGTATTTTTTATTTTTCAATTCAACTCAATTGTATAAAGATTGGGTGTTGTTCGTAGAAAAAACAAAAGTCTCATGTATTAAAAAGGGTCCCATGTAATTCTTATATTCAAATGATTAAAAAAAAAATCCCACTACCACCACCTACCCAACCCCACAGCCTCCACCACCACCTCCTCCGACCACATACTACCACCACCACCACCACCACCACCACCTACCAGCTATAGCGATGAAGGAGATAGTGGGGTGGCAGAGGTCGTGATTATGGTGGTGTGGGTTGGTTGGTAGTGGTGATGGGGCTACAATAAGGTGATTGTGGTGGCGCTAGTGAGGTGATGGTAGCGGAGATTGTGGTGATGAGAGTGCATGGGCGGAGTACGATAGAGGTGGTGCTTACGGTGGTTATGGAGGTGAAACTGTGATGGTGTTAACGGCGGTGATCAATGGTGGTTAGAAACGGGGGAAATTGGAGTGGTTTGAAACAGTATTGTTCTAAAAGACGCCCTAGGGCGCTTAGGCCCCGCCTAGGCGCTAGGCGTTCATGAAACGCCTAAGTCCCGCCTAAGTCTGATTAGACCCCGCCTAGGCGTTAGGCCCTGCTGCGGCGCCTAGTGACCGCCTAGCGCTTTTTAGAACCTTGGTTTGGAATAAAACTAAAATCAATATTCTCACCCTTTAAAAATATAAATTGCATATGATCCCTTTTACTTATGTCGAATTAAAATCTCTCTCCGTTTCAAAATATTTGTCACTTAGAAGTAAAAATTTTATTTTAAAATATTTGACACTTTTCTATTAGACCATCTCCAACAGTTTAGTGCAAAAATTGCACTATTCTTTATAATAGTGCAATTTTCACACCAAATATTTCCAACAGTTTACTTCAAATTTTATACTAAATAAGAATATGATAAAAATATTCATTAATGTTTCACATATATAAATAATAGTAGGTTATATAATTTTATATTGTAAAATATTTTCATATATATCAAAAAGAAAAACAAAAAACGGATATTTAAAAAGAAAAAGAAGAAGAAAAACGGGATAGCGCAGCACTATCCCTTGCACCAAATTTGAAGCAAGTGTTAAAGTTGCTCTATTAATAGAGCAGTGTTTAGAGTTCCGTTGGAGTACAACAATGCTCTATTTTTGGAGTTCTAGAGTACCGTTGGAGATGGTCTTATCAAGACATTTTTACTGTTTTATCTCAATTATACACTTATTAATGATTGTGAACAGTTTCTTGTACAAGCATTTACTCACCTAAGAAATTTGAGTATTTTAAGGGCAACTGAGTATTATCAACATTCATATACTCCCTCCGTCCCAATTTAAAGTTCCTAGTTTGACTTTGTACGGAGATTAAGAAAAAGTAAATGTTGTGAGTATGAAAAGTAAAGTGGGAGAGAGAAAGTGGGTAGGGAGTTTTTGTTGTGAGAATGACAAATGGGTCTCACTTTCTATTTTAGGTAATGAAACAAAGAACCTTAAATTGGGACAAACTAAAAAGAAAAGTAAGAACCTTAAAGTGGGACAGAAGGAGTATTATATTTCTTCATATGTGTGAAATAGTCTGAAGCGACATATATTATGAAACGGAAGAAGTAACATGTTTGGTTAGGCATGTGCTTTGCATATGTTAACTTAACTGAATTATTTCTGATATTACCCTAAAAAAAACCCTTATTTGCTAACATTGTGTAACTTAGACCTTATTTTCGTATTTTCAATTATCAAACCCCTATTTACGAATGAACCCAAAACTTTACGAATTTACACCCGTTTAAAACATATGAAAATAGGAAGTGTATATGTTTTTTCTTTCTTTTTTGGTAAAAGATTATATAAAAATAGAGTGATTCTAACATACTCCTATAGATAAACATAATTAGTTACCCATCAAAATCACTTCTCAAATAAAGTAATTAACTTTTGTCATTACAATTTGAGACTAAAATTTAATAACCAAGTAAGCATCTATTATGTGAAAGCAATTTCTCAACTAACTTGGCTTTCAATCCAATTCCAAACCTACTTTTGTCCCTTGTCTATAGATGACACCAGATGGAGCTAATGCAATGCAACCATAGCCTAGCCTTGCTAAGCAACCAATGTCCCAACCTTTGGTTTCTTCTTCTTGTTTTTACAGTGAGAAAGTTTCTAAACTACTTTCTCTAGAATCTTTAGAAACCTATGTTGGGATCTTGTTAATTCTTTCAATTATTAATAATTAATTTGCATCATTTTAATTAGCAACTAATCCACTTCTAGTTTTGGTAATGACGATATTAGATACGCGTTTTGGTATTGAACATGATGTCATTTTTTTAATTAGCATAATATCGCAAAAATTATACTCCTTCCGTCCCTCCGGAAATTGCAAAACTTACCATTTTGGGCGTCCCATAGAAATTGCAAAATCCATAAATGGAAAGTTTTTAATACTTTTTAATTAGTGGGTCCCACTTTTCATATTCACATCCACTAACCCACTAACTATTCTCTACCCCACTTTCTCTCTCCCACTCAACTATCAACAACACTCACAACACATCACCTTTTTCACTTTTTCCCTTAATTCTTGTGCCATAATTTTTTTTTGAAGTTTCCGGCGGGACGGAGGCAGTATTTGAAATCCCTAACTTTTAAAACCACATTACTCACATTTTAAACATGAAATATACTTCAAACATACATCAATTAAGTGGAATGTTCAAAAAGAAAAAAGTTGATTAAGTATTTTAATTTAATTTGTTTAGTTCATCTTCAACTCCTTTTTTCAACTAAAATGGAAGACCATTATATTTTCCTTTTCCTGATAAGCATGCTAACATAGAAAATTACCAAATGGAATCCCCCTAATCCTTGTCCCCACACCCTTTTAGTTGTTCTTTATGGATTATCCCCTACTTTCCCATAGCTTTTGGTTCTTCCTAACTATATTTAATTCATCAAGAAGCCAACAAGAAGCCTCAGCCAAAATTCTTCTTCATAATTAATCAATTCTGATCTATTTATGTTTAATCTATTTATAACATAATTAAGCATATAAACTCCTTAGTCTTATTTCAACATTTGAAGTTTATATTGTTCACCAAAACAGCCCTTTATTGTCACTTCTCCAAAGGTTTATGATCATGATTGATAATATGAAAGTCGTAGAAGAAGAAAACCCTAATTACCCTAGCTTGAATGTCGACTGCCTTGAGGATGAAGCAAACGACGATACATTCTCCCTCTCAGAGTTTCTTATGTATGGTGGAACCTCCAATGATGATGAAGTTCCATTGATTGAAGATCAAAGCTTCGAGTTCTTCAATTCGGAGGAATGGAATCATAATCATACCAACGTCAACAACAACCCTAATCTTCCACCTGAAAACATCTTTTTTTGTGGAAATATTATTCCTACCAAAAAACCGATATCCGAAAACACCCGAAATCTCAAGGAGAAATACCAATCAAGAAGAAAAGAGATAGAGAATTCGAGTTCAATGGAGAAAGTACAACTCCCAAGCACCAAGAAAAGGATAGAAAACATGACGAAAGGTGGTGGTGGTGGTGGGAAGAATAATAATGTTATGGCACATAAAGTGACCATTTTGAGGTCATCAACAAGGTGGCATTTGTACGCGTTTGGAATGACTAAAGTGCCCATGGAGATGGAATTGAGCGACATAAGGAACAGGCAGAGCCGTCGGCTAAGACCCATTGATCACCAAAGCCGTTGTTCTTCATCAATTAAGTTGCTAGAGATGAATGAAAAGGTTAGTGTTGGTTGCAGTGATAGTACTACTAGAAGTGGTGGTGGGAAAGGGTTGTGGGGGGTAATAAGGGAATTTGGTTGTAATGACCATGCGAACACTGTGGTTAAAGCGTCGCTTGTTTGCATTCCTAGGGTTTAATTCAATAAATTTCTTGTTTCTGTAAATCTAATTAATAAGCAAGAGTTGGAATTCTTGCTTTTAAATCCATGTACACGTAAATGTTATTGGCATAGAGAAAGGATGAAGTTTAATTTCTATCTTGTCAAGTCCTAAAGTCTAGAATCGGTCTACATAACAGTTCAACGGTTGTCTTTTGATCCCATTTTGAGGGTTGAATCGTCTTTTTATCACCTCGCTCCCACTCACAAGGGTAAACTATTTGACAGAGGTTAAATATGAATCTTCAGACCATCGACACTACCACGCAGTCTGATGGTGGCAGACGGGGGGGGGGGGGTGGTTATTCAATTCCCAATTAACCTAGCATAGGTTGCTCTAACATACTTTATTTAGTTGAATGGTACTAACTGATACACCCTTTGTCCCAAAATGAGTGTCCATTTTCAGAAAAATATTTGTCCCAAAATGAGTGTCCATTTTGATAATAACTTTGTCCCTAAATGTTTTTTTTCGAATTTTTTTCACCAGTCTCTTTATGCTCTTTATACTTGTAAAACCTAAATGTTAGGATTACAAGATTACATGTGAATTTTGCCACCAAATTATACAAAAAGTTATGTCCCTTAAAATGAAATTTGAACACTCATTTAGGGACAAAGGTAGTAGTAATTATTGTTTTCATTATTCATGTTTTTTGTTTCCTAAAATCTATTGAAGTTTCAAGAATTTTAATAGAAACATGACCATGGTATTATCTAGGTAATACTCTCTCTGTTCTGGAATAAATGTCATAGTTAACAAGTAAATGTTTTTAAGCTTTTGGTTATGTGTTTTCTTGATTCCTCAATCTATTCATGTGTGTAGAGTGACTCCAGCTCCTATTTGAATGGGTAATATAGAAAGATACCAAACTTCATACCCTATTTTTAGTATGACAACATTTATTTTGGAACAAACTAAAAATGACAAGTAAGACATTTATTCTGGTCCCAGAAAGAGAGCACACAAATAAGATTGATAGATATGCAGCTGAAGAGAAATTAACTAAGAGCGTACGAGTCCATGACATCAAAAAAAAATTGTTGGCAGGTCTTTAAATGAATAGAAAAGGAAGAAATGATGGGGGGAAAAAGAAAAGACCTAGATTCTACTAACTCATACTCCCTCCGTCCCAATTTAAAGTTCTTAGTTTGTATTTGCACGGAGATTAAGAAAAAATAAATATTGTGAGTATGAAAAGTAAAGTGGGAGAGAGAAAGTGGGTAGGGAGTTTTTGGTGTGAAAATGACAAGTGGGTCCCACTTTCCATTTTAGGTAATAAAGCAAAGTAAGAACCTTAAATTGGGACAAACTAAAAAGGAAAGTAAGAACCTTAAAACGGGACAGAGGGAGTATAATCTGGTGGGAAAATGTTCATCTTTATGGAAAATACTGAATAAGAGACCTTCTCCCCAGGGGAATTAGCTGCCCAGCGGAAATCGCCCAAAATATGGCTTCGGAGCTAGGGCTCTCACTGAGAGCCTCTCAGCCAGACCAAAAACCCATAAAAACTCACGACATATTGAAAATTTCATATAAACTCACGCTCCTACCAGTCCGTTCTTATACATAAGGTATACGACTAGAATTACTCTTATACTTATAAGAGTTTTTTTTTTTTACAATTGAAAGAGTATGAAATACTCTTATATTTATTTTATGTATCTTTGTGATTCTGATAATAATTATTGTGTATAATTAGTTTAGAGTTTATTTAATTTAGGAATTAGTTGTAATTATTTAGGAATAGTTTATATTAGGATTATTTATTTTAGTTAAGATTTATTTCACTAAGTTAAGATTTATTTCACTAACCTACTAATGTTTATCTTTGGTAAGTTAGGGTTTTGTGTTATAGGTAAGGAAGGACTCTCAAAAAGAAAGGTTGATTGGTTGCTTGAAGATCTTGTGATATTTGAAGTAGCGGCCAAGAAACCCTATATAAAGAAGCCGTCGTATTCCTTTGCTGATTACGGATTCTGTGTTTTTATTCTCCAAAGTCAGAAGCTTAGAAGAGTCCTTTGTTTCTTAGAAGTTCTTCCAAAAAGACTTCTAAGTGTTTGAGTGTTTAGTGAGTTCTAGTGATCTAGAATAGTTTGATCTTTTTATTGTTTTGTTTCTTTCATTCATCTTGTATACTGCAAGATCGTTTTCATATATGAAAGTTTTTCAGCAAGGTATTTCTTGCTGAAGTGTTTAATTTATTTCGTTTTAATTCCGCTGCATTATTCTCTGTTCGTCGTGTCAACTGACAGGACAACTGTCTTGACAACTGTGAACACAGTTGTACTCACAGTTGGTCAGCTCCCAGAAAACAGTCCTAGCCGCAAATTTCTTACAATTGGCACCAGAGCCTGGTCTCGACATACTGAGATCGATCTTTGAAAGTGGCCATTATGGACTGTGAACAAAACATGTTTTTGGTTTTAATGATTGTGTTTGAAAATCTTAAAATGAAAGAAAATGAAACCATCAAAGATTTTTCTTCTAAATTGGTAAATATTGCAAATGAGTTATATGTGTTAGGGGAATCAATCTCTAATGCTAGACTCGTACGCAAAATATTAAGATCCCTGCCAGAATGATTCAAAATGATAATCTCTTTGGTAGAGGAATTTTATGATATCGAGATTCTAAGTTTTGACTAACTTATTGGAGTCTTAACCATTTATGAATTAACCCCTGGTGTGAAAAATCATTTTTCTGAAAACAAAAGATCTATTGAGTCCGTTCAATGTAGAGCGTGTTTAGGATTCGGTCACTATGCCAATGAGTGTGCTAACACACTCAAAAAGAGAGGGATGAGTTTTTCTGCAACCTTAAGTGATTCAGATGATGACGATCAGACAGCAAACTTGTCATTTTTACGATCATCACAATCCTCCCTTTCTGACAGTGAATCTGACAGTAAAGATGAACAGTCAACTGTCAGCACAACTGTCAGCTCAAATGGTACTAATGTGTATACCTGTTTTAACTCTACTTCTGCAGGTGAATCTGAAGAATCCAATCAGGAGGATGAAGATAGTGCAACCTATGAAGATCTGTACAATACATATGTTGAGCTTCATGCAGATTAGTCCAAGCGAATGGAACAACTCAAGGCATTCAAGAAGGTAAATGAAAAACTCACATCTGACAATCTGAAATTAAAGGCTGAGAATGAGAGGTTGTCGAGTGAAAGTGATACTCAAAAGGACTCCATAGCTAGGTTAGAAGTCATGCTTACCAAAAAGGACAATGAGTGTGAAAAGTATAAAAGCGATCTTGAAAAAGAAACTATCACACTCACTAAACTTAACAATGGCAAGGCTAAACTAGAAGAAGTCCTGAATATGGGAAATCAAGGAAAATCAGGAATAGGCTATGGAGATCCAATTTTTGTTAAGGAAGGTGAGGGAACTTCGAAAAACAATGAGAGATTTAATGCTAATCACGTGTCTCCTCACAAAAACAAAAGAAATAGAAAAATGAGATACGTGTGTCACCATTGTTTTGCCCCTGGACATATACGTCCATTTTGTTACAAGTTGAAACAGGAACTTGGCTTGGAAAAGAACAGCAGCCACTTGACAAGACAACTGTGGGCACAATCTGACAATCAGTTGCCCTGTCAACCGCCCAGGCAGCAGCAGGTCGAAAAAAAGACTTGGGTAAGAAATGACACTTTACAGTGTCAAGTGGTGTTTACCTCCTTCAAAAGTAGTGTGGAAGGAGCTTGGTACTTTGATAGCGGCTGTTCTCGTCATATGACCGGTTCTCTTGAGCATCTCATAGATTATGAAGTCTTCAAAGGAGGAAATGTTAATTTTGGTGGAGGTGCTAAGGGAAAGGTCATTGGTAAAGGTACGTTGTGTGTTGACGGCTTGCCAAATTTGCACAATGTCTTACATGTAGACGGGTTGAAAGCAAATTTGATAAGTATCAGTCAATTGTGTGATGATGACTTATTTGTTAAGTTTGACAAGTACAAATGTGAAGTTTTTGATAACAAAAGTGTGTGTGTTCTTTCTAGCATTCGATCATCTGATCATTGTTACAAGTTGGTTGAAAATCATTCATGTTTTAACCCAATTTTTGATAATACTCCTGATCTTAGTGTCAATAGTGTTGAGAATTGCATTACAGGTTGCACTTGGGAGCATGAAAAGATTAATGATGAATCTGATCCAAAGTCTACTACAGAATCTGCAGTTACACCAACTGTGAGGACAATTGGTAGTCCAGATGAACAGTCAACTGCCACGACAGTTGGTCAGACAGCAGCAGATTCTGGTTCAGATTCTAAAATCTTGGAAGATCAGGAAACCAGAGGTAATGATGCTACAACAAGGTTACAGGGAGATCATCCCACTTCCCAGGTCATTGGGGGAGTGGATGAAGGAAGAAAAACAAGAGGAAAAAGGATAGATTACCGGGAATTAGCCGGTTTGGTATGCATGCAATCCGCATACCATCAGGTAAGCTCTTGTTGTTTCGTTGCTACTTCTAAGCATGATGATGAGGCAGAAACCATAATAGTTAATAATTGGATCAATGTCATGCAAGAGGAAGTGGTAAAAGTTGAAAGGAAAAATGTTAGGTTCTTGGTTCGTAGGCCATCTAATACTGACTATGTGGGGGTTGTTACTTGTTGTACTCAATTGTTGAGGATGAACCAAATAATCAAGGATTATGGTCTTAGGAGTGAAACCTTGACTGTATTTTGTGATAGCTTGAGTCCCCAGAATATTGCCAAGAATCCGGTACAACATTTCCTAACAAAGCACATAGATATTAGGCATCATTTTATTAGAAATCTCGTTGAACAAAAAATCATTACTCTAGAACATGTAAGCACAACGGATCAACTTGCTGATAACTTTACCAAGGCTTTGGATTTCGAGAGATTTTCTCTCGGATTGTGTGATACCAGTTGACTGCACAAGTGTGCAGACAACTAACTGCATAACTGTATAATTGTATATTACAGTAATCACAAAAAAAAAAAAAAAAAAAAAAAATATGCATTCATTCCTTGCACGATTGTCTCTTGTGATCACTTGGTTAACTAAGTTCTTTGACTCCGAGTTTTGACCCTTGAATGTGAGATCCTTCTTAACTTGATAATAGAATTATCCTGTTAATTCCTCCGTGCTGTTTATCATGAAGTGGGCACTTAATCTAAGGTTACGGGGAAAACAAGCTGCCTCCAGTTTTTGAAGTTACTACTCATTTAGGCAATGTGATGACATGTATTCATACATAACTTGAGAATCAGTGTAACACTGTATTGTGAGAGTGAAAAGCTCCTCCCCGTAACTGATTCATAAGTCATAAGCCTTCTATGGGAGTGTTCTAGAGGCTACATGATTGAAGGAAAATCTCATTGACTTCCTGTGAGTTGAAACCGAGTCATGGACTGAGTTGATCATACTATGTAACACCAAAATTGAGACAATCTTCACTTGTGTGTGTTAGGCATAATTTTTTTAAAGTTTTTTCTCCCTTGGTATCATCATCAGCAAATTGAATTGTTGTTCTTATGTGTTAAAGATTGATGCTTTTTATGTGTTTAACGATAATCTAATGGCGTGATGTTCAAGTTTCATTGTGCAGTTGGTGGAAATTATGATACATTGTGGATAAATGGATTCAGTTGAATTTGGCAAGTTCTAATTCTGGGACGGACAATTTATCACAAAACATGGAAAAAGCTTTAATTTTAAAATCAAAATCCTTGTTTGTTTTGGAATTCAAATGGGTACTTCAGTGTTTCTTGGTTCTCCCTACTCCTTGGCATACCCGAGTTCTTAGGAAAAATCAATGTAATCCCTTGATATTTCCTCCATGTCAAATCTGGTTGTGAATTATGGTTTAGTATATCTTCTTCCTCATGTATTTCTAGATTCATTTCTCTCATCTCATCTTGTTCCTATTCTGCAAATGCTCTCTCTCTAACATTTTTTTGCAGATATATCCGAGACTTCAGGAGAAACTCTGAGTGATTGTGACACAAAATGATTGTTTGCCGATGCTCTGATCAAGCTCAGGCATTTTTTGTTGTTAAGCATCCAGCTGGTGCTAAGCAACTTGTTCGTGCAACTGTGCGGACAACTGGACAGTCAACTGTACAGTCAATTGTACAGTCAACTGGTAAGTCATCTGGTAAGTCTGCAGAACTCGCTGGTCTATAAAGGTTTGCTGCGATGTGAGTTGAGATTGATGATGCTCTTAGAGGTATTTTTGTTGGGGAGATTTAAATTTAGGGGAAAATTTCTTTCTTTGAGTTTGATGGTTCTTCTCAAAAAGGGGGAGAAGGATGTGGTCTTCATATTCAGGGGGAGAAAGATGTGTTCTAAAGTGGTATTTAGGTGGAGTAGAATCCATTATAGAAATTCAGGGGGAGAGATTAGTGTTTTGGATGTTTTGATCAGAACCACAAAGATAGGGGGAGATTGAAAGAGTATGAAATACTCTTATATTTATTTTATGTATCTTTGTGATTCTGATAATAATTATTGTATATAATTAGTTTAGAGTTTATTTAATTTAGGAATTAGTTGTAATTATTTAGGAATAGTTTATATTAGGATTATTTATTTTAGTTAAGATTTATTTCACTAACCTACTAATGTTTATCTTTGGTAAGTTAGGGTTTTGTGTTATATGTAAGGAAGGACTCTCAAAAGGAAAGGTTGATTGGCTGCTTGAAGATCTTGTGATATTTGAAGTAGCGGCCAAGAAACCCTATATAAAGAAGCCGTCGTATTCCTTTGCTGATTACGGATTCTGTGTTTTTATTCTCCAAAGTCAGAAGCTTAGAAGAGTCCTTTGTTTCTTAGAAGTTCTTCCAAAAAGACTTCTAAGTGTTTGAGTGTTTAGTGAGTTCTAGTGATCTAGAATAGTTTGATCTTTTTATTGTTTTGTTTCTTTCATTCATCTTGTATTCTGCAAGATCGTTTTAATATATGAAAGTTTTCCAGCAAGGTATTTCTTGCTGAAGTGTTTAATTTATTTCGTTTCAATTCCGCTACATTATTCTCTGTTCGTCGTGTCAACTGACAGGACAACTGTCTTGACAACTGTGAGCACAGTTGTACTCACAGTTGGTCGGTTCCCAGAAAACAGTCCTAGCCGCAAATTTCTTACAACAATTTTTCATATTTTCTTTAAAAGTAATAAAAAATCTCATATCTTATTAATCAGTCCGTTTCTATATTTATGTCATAACACCAAAAATTTAATATATATATATATATATATATATATATATATATATATATATACACACACACATATATATAGCTAATTTATTTTTTAAAGGCAAAAAAAAAATAAAAAAAATAGAAAAATTAAATATTAACCATCCCACTGTTACACCTAACCTAAGGTGTAAGAGAGGGTCAAAGGAATGAAGGGTTTATAAAGAATTTTGATTCGGGCCTCGAGTGTCAATAAATTATGTGTGTTTTTCGCTTTCGGTATAGGTTGAGGGGCCTTAAGGAATTAAACCCAAAATATTCATTCCCAACGCTTCACCGCATGTACAAGTAGCTTATTCAATGAACTAGAGAGCCGTCAATTCGGGACCGTCCCGTCGGGACGTCCCGTCCCGTTATATATGAGACGGGACAGTATATTCTTGTTGTCCCGAAAAAATGCGGGACTATTCGGGACGTCCCGTATAGGACGCGGGACAAAACGGGATAAAAAAAGCCAAGCCCAATGTATCACCATTTGTTTTTTTTTGTTTTTTTCGAAACAATGTATCACCATTTGTTGATTTCACCTATATTAAGTTAATTATAATTCAGTTTCATTCAACTATAAGTACAAACAGAGAAGGAAAATGTGCGCCAATCATTACAATCCTACATACCTCAAAAACACCATTAGATATCTCCAATATAGAAACGTCAAAAGTACCACCACCAAGGTCAAAAACTGCTATGAGACCCTCCTTGTAGTTCATACCATACGAAAGTGCAGCGGCAGTGTGCTCATTGATAATTCTCTGCACATCAAGCCCAGCAATTCGGCCAGCATCCTCAAAAACACCATTAGATATCGTAATTTTGTGATCGGGTGATTGCGTCAACTTATCCCGTATTTGTCCCGCATTGTCCCGCGTCCCGAGATGATTTGGGATGGGACGGGGAATTTCCGTCCCGTGATAAATTCGTCCCGTCCCGTATAGTTGGCGGGACATCATAGTTTTGTCCCGTCCCGTCCCGTTGTCCCGAATTGACGGGTCTAAATGAAACACTTAAAACTTATTGGGCAATGCTAGGGGTGCAAAGAAGTTCACAAAATGATGGATACAAAGTGAGGTGACAATATTTTATTGGTTGCATCGATTGTGGACCCGGCACACTCTAATAAAAAAACACCAATAGAATTTTGACAGTCATTTTGTAAGCCATATTTTGTGGCACTTTTTTGTGACTTTATATTTACCCAAACTTATTTACACCTCCCTTCCCATTTTTTTTGACAAGCTAGTTACATTTCATTCATACAAGACAATTGCCATCGTATTACAAACTCTAATTAAGTCTATTACAAATCTATTACCTAGTCTAGTACGATTCCTTATTAGAGTTTCACCACGTCAGAACCTATTACATCGAAAGAAACTGCATCTTCAGAAATCTCTCATAAACGTCCCGCGCCATCTGAATGATCACCTGCAGAAGCCCCCAGCCGATCAGAGGGGCAAATTGACAAAGATTTTTCACTTTGCTCCCAAAGGGAGTCGAACATGCGACCTCCACCTAAGTGGAAGACTTACCCACACACCCGGATACCATTGGGCCACGAGGCTCTTGGTCCTCCCTTCCCATTTGGAAGTTTCCATTTTGTCGTTTTGAGTGTTCTATTGAAAAGTATTTTAAAAAAATAAAAAAATATAATACTTTTTCTAGTAAGATTCACTTATACTACTCATAATAATTATTTTATTTTCTCACTCTTTCGTACTCACTACATCTATTTTGATATTAGTATTTGTTTTAAATTTTCGTTTTGAAAAAGAAATGAATATGAACGACATAAACCTACTTGATTAAATGGGACCCATAAATTCTGGGCTCACATACCTTAAGGCCCATCCAAAGAGGCCCACAATCTTATATGCCGAGATACATCAGGCCAAACAGGCAGCCCTTGCCTAGGCCGAGTTCAAGAGGCCCAATCCTTAGCCGGTCTCCAGGGCGAGCCGAGTTGGATGACGGGCCGACATACACTGAGAATCTTCCTTACGGGGAGTCCACTTACAGAGTTTGATTACAACTCTAACAGTGAAGATCCTTATCTAAACAACGATATCTCTTATACAAGATAACAGGATATCAATCATCCTTATCCGGAGTTTATCTCCAAGGAATACGAGTCCCACAGTAAGACGGGCTCCCTAGCTTCTCTAACAAGTTAGGACTCATTCACCCGCGCCTATAAAAACAGGTCCTCGCAACAGGAGATGGGTAATGAACTCTTTGGCTCTAAGCTAGTCAATTGATTTCTCTATTTCATATCACCCGTATTCTTATTCTCACGCCGGAGGGCCTTTGCCGGTAAAGCCCCGGCGCAGTTTACGTTCGTTCTTTGTGTGCAGAATCCGAACGGGGAGATCTCATTGTTGGATTTATCCGAACCGCTAGACGGAGGGCTGATCCGACACATTTTTGGCAGCATCAGAATATTTTTTTCAGTGGAGTATTGAGTAACGTGACGATGGACTATACTTTCTCTGTCTCAAGGATACTTCACAAAATAGCCTAATTTTTATAATTTTATATTCATTCTAGCCCACCATTGATTCTCTCTCATCATTTTCCACCACTTAATTTATTCAATCAATACTACTGTATTATTTACCTCATTTATTCTATCTCTTCATTTTCTACCACACACTTTCATTAATTTACATTTTTTCGTAGTTATCGTGCCCACCTCTTAAGTATCAAATGAGGTGGGCGGAGGGAGTATATCTTAACTAATAAATGACTGATAAATAAGTGAAAATTGCGTTAGACAAGTAGAAGTAAGCCAATTGTCATCGGGAAACCAAGAAATAAGATGGCCTTGACTGAGAGCCTGTTTGGTAAAGCTGAAAATTAAGCTCTGAAAATGTAGAGCTGAAATCATTAAGTTGCTGAATTTTGTAAGACTTTAATTTGTTTAAATTTAATTAAAATTGTAAACTCACACTCAAAAATTAGTCACATGAAAGAGATGTGACGCACATCTCTTTCATTTGATTATTATGTTTGTTTATCCTCAAACAAAAATAGTCGTATTTTTAAAAATAAATAATTATAATTTAAAAATATTATTTATCAAATTATCTTTTATTTGGATCGATAATAATAATATTTGAACAGTTTTTTATTGGTATTTTCATTTGTCCCACATTAATAAAGGTCATCTTCGCTATTTTGATCAATTTTACTAAACTTTGACAAAAATATTTTTGATAAAATTCAATTATGATACTCAAGTAAAATATTATCAAAATTCATAATATAAAAATAATTTCATTTTAATTATATCATATTTAACATGTTTGAAAAAATAAAATATTTCAACAAAAGAAAGTAACATTAAATAAACAAAATGTTGATGAGTGGGTTTGAACTTTGAACACATTCTCTTTTTTTATCTTACCTCCTCTTACCTTGTTAAAACTTGTAATACTAGCTTAAAATTAATAGCTTGTTTTAAAATAATCTTAACAGTTTAAGTGATTGAAATTTCCTTTACCAAACAAGCTTAATTTTTTAATCTCTTAAAATATTCCAAATTAAAAGCTTAATTGGGTTACCAAACAAACCTGCCCTGAAAATGACCCATCAAACATTGTAGGACCAACCCTCTGGGAATCTCACAGTGTTCCAATCATATTGTCCTCAACTTCCACTAAATTCCAAATTTTGATCAACTTAAATCTATCACCACGTTTCATTTTTATTCTTTCCCAGTCCTCTTTTTTCTATCTTTATCTGTTAAATATCCTCTCTACTTAGCCGTCTCTTCTAGATTTCCTTTTTGAAAATTTATTATCTCTGCCTCTATAAATGAATATCAAAATTTTATTTTAAGAGAAATCAAAAAAAAAAAAAAAAAATTATAGTACAATTTAGTGAAAAAAATTCGTATATAATAATGTAATCCTCTTTCCATACTTTTAGTTTTGCATGTATAAATAGACTAGAGAAAAAAATTACTCCTTTTGTCTCGCTTTAAGGTTCTTACTTTCCTTTTTAGTCTGTCCCAATTTAAGGTTCTTACTTTGCTTTATTACTTAAAATGGAAAGTGGGACCCACTTGTCATTCTCACAACAAAAACTCCCTACCCACTTTCTCTCTCCTACTTTACTTTTCATACTCACAACATTTACTTTTTCTTAATCTCCGTGCAAAGTCAAACTAAGAACATTAAATTGGGACGAAGGGAATAGTAAAAAAAGTGTAAGAACAAAGTTTTTTTTTTTTTCGAAAAAATCATTCATTTTGAGATAATTTTTTTAAAAAATACACATTCATTTAGGGGTTGATAAAGTACGATACATATACCATCTACTTAAACAATCGGATAAAACATGTACCTTTTTTAGATGCACCTTACTTTAGATTTCGATTAAAAGTTAAAGAATAATTGAACATGACCGTCAATTTTGAAAGCTTATAATAATTGTATACTCCCCATCTGTCTTATTTTAAGAGTTAATTTTTTTTTAAATAGTGTTCCACTTTAAGAGTCGAAATCTTAAAATGGAAAGTGGGTCCCACATGTCATACCCACAACAATTATCCACTAACTCTTCTCTACCTCAGTTTCTCTCTCCTACCCAACTATCAACACTCACAACACATCACATCACATTTTCTTTAATCCTTAAACCCACCCATTTTTTGTCTCTTAAAATGGGCCGGAGGGAGTATATAGTGTATCAATATAGATATACAACATCTATTATTAACTGCATCATGACATTTGTATACTCTATATATGCTGTCATATACTATATTTTTTGCCAAATCCCATTAGACATCCTTAAACTAGCTAGGTACACTTTTCATAGTCTATTTAGATTCTTAAACATTACCCTCGTATATATCTACCATGGAACACAATTTTAGGCAAGACACAAGTGATCAAGAAGAAGACGACGACGCTTTATCTCTCAGCGATCTTCCAATCTATGGCGGCGGCGATGAAATCCCGGAAAAGGAAGATTTGGGGGTAAAAGAATACACATCTTCCTTATCTTTTGAGTTCTTTAGTGAAGAATGGAGCTCAACTATCTTATCTAAGGACTCTAATGATGATCATAAAGATACCCCGACTGTTGTTTTCTGTGGTAAAGACATGCCTCACACTGAAACTCCTGCAGCTGATGCAGGGGAAAACGACACCCTTGTGATCGAGAACAAGAAAGGGCGGCGAAAATTTGGCTACGGGAGGCTCTCGTTGTGGAATTTCAATGCTTCGGCCGTGTCAGGGCGGTATGTTTATGAGAGTGGTTATAAGGATGAAGTTCCGGTGAAGAAGGTTTCGATTGTGGCGGCTCCAAGGGCAAAATGGTACTTTTACATATTTGGATTGGGTAGGACTCCAACGAAAATGCATGTGAGGGATTTAAGGAGGCGGCAGGGATCGTCGAGGTCAAGCGGTGGTGGTAGTGTCGGGGGTGATAGTGAGGGGAGTAAAAGTAGTGGTGATGGTGGTTGTGGTGAAGGGGTTGGGTGGTGGGCGTTAATTAGGGTTTTGGGTTGCGGTTGTGGTGGTGGTGGTGGTGGTGGCGGAGATGATCATGCAAGCACGGAGGTGAATGCTACTTACGGTTTAGCTCCGCGACTTGGTGTATAATTTTTTTTCATTTTTGTTTTGTTTGTTTGTACTTAGTAGTTGTGTTGGCGGCAGAAATAGCTACTAGACTTGTATTGCTTAACAATCACGATGATCATCGTAAATTTGATTTAAAAGCTTTTGACTGTCAATGTGATTAATGAGTTTTCTTCTCCATCGATACATTTGGTATTGCAGTCATACTACAGAAATCCAAAATCCCCTCTTCATGCTCAACCTCTACCATTGAAAATTCGTATGAAAATTGATTGAACCATTTGGTGAATTCTGGGGAAACAATATTGTTTTTGGTTTGTATTAGGTCTTTCTTTTCTTTTCCTTTTTTTTAGTAGCCAAGGTTGACCATGGAAAATGGTCACGTTTCATTTCCTATTTAAATTGGTGTTTCATATTACATTACATGTGGACAAATATAAAGAATATATTTGGTTTGAGGTTATAGAATCCAAACAAGAAGAAAACAAAATGAACTGTGATCCAAATTAGACGAGTATTTTGGACCGTTTATGTTGAGTGTTATTTAATTTAATGTATTTTTCCAGAGTAAGTTATCAATGATACCGGGAAACAGCTTGGTGGCGGCAAATTTTATTTTTTTTTCAATTATTATGAAGGCCACTTGAGATTGAATACTAATACATCTCTCGTCCCATTCATTCAAATTTTTACTCCCTCCGTCCCAAAACACCTGCACCCTTTTTTGAAATGCATGGGAATTAAAGAAAGAGTATATGTATTCAAATATATTATTAATGAGGGATGTTTAACTTTTATTAAGAGATTTTTTTTTATTAACTTGTAATTATTAAATCAAAACACACCCAAATATATTGTCTACAGCCAAAACACAACCACTGCCACCAACGTCCACCACTTCCCTCCACCGTCTATGAGAATAATGAATGTTGGGAAAACTTAACTTTATCATTGATACAATAAATATATATACAAGAGAGACCTAGACTAACTTGGTGTGCAAGTAGAGATACAATAGGAAAAGATTACAATTAATTATGAACAAATAAGGTAAGCGGCTGGACCTAGCTTGGTACTCAAGCTAGGGTTTCGGCATACTAGCAGACTGATGTAGGCTGGAGTGTAGACACACTATAGAGCACACTGATCAACTAGGGTTTGGTCTATCATGCCCCCGCAAGATGGACGATCGGTTGAGAAGTCCAATCTTGGAAACATTGTCATCAAACGGTCCACGTCCCAACGGTTTAGTCAAGAGATCGGCAAGCTGATCCCTACTTGAAATAAACGAGACTCGTAATGTGTTATTTTGAACCTGTTCACGAACAAAGTGATAATCCAAGCCAAGATGTTTCATACGAGAGTGAAATCTGGGATTTGCAGCTACATATGTTGCACCGAGATTGTCACAGAAGATAGCTGGAGGAGAAGTAACTGAATAACCGAGTTCATGAAGCAAGTTTTCAACCAAAGAACTTCAGCTGCAGTAGTAGCAACAGGGCGGTACTCAGCTTCAGTGGAGGAACGAGCAAGAGTACGTTGCTTTTTAGAACTCCAAGAGATGGGAAATTTTACCCAAGTAGACAATGTAGCCCGTGGTAGAGACAAATGTATCCTTATCACCTGCCCAGTCGGCATCAATGAAGGCATGCAGAGACAAGGGAGAGTCACGCCTGATAAGTAAACCCTGGTCAGGAGTGCCAGCTAGGTAACGCAACAACCTTTTGAGAGCAACCCAATGCTCCGTGGTAGGTTGATGCATGAACTGAGAAAGGTGGTTAACCGCAAAGGAGATGTCAAGTCTAGTAAAGGAGAGGTACTGTAAACTACCATGAAGAGCACGATACTTTGTAGGATTAGAGAGAGGAGTACCATAGGACAGAGTAAGAGTAGGATGAGTAAGCATCGGAGTAGAGACGGGTTTAGAATTCTCCATATGAGCCCGAGAGAGAAGATCCTGAACATACTTATGTTGGCTAAGAAGAAGACGATCTTTGTGAGGTAGGACCTCAACACCCAGAAAATAAGACAAGGAACCCATATCCTTAAGAGAGAACCGAGAGGACAGTTGTGAAATAAAGTGAGAGAGAAGAGAAGAGTTAGAACCTGTAATAATTATATCATCCACGTAAACCAAAAGATAAAGAATACTTTGATTGTGTTTGAAAATAAAGAGAGACGAATCAGAGACAATGTTTGTGAACCCAGGAGAGAGAAGGAAATAGCGAAACTCATTATACCATGCCCGAGGAGCCTGCTTAAGGCCGTAGATAGCCTGACATAACTTACAGACATAAGAAGAATGAGAAGAACTTACGAACCCAGAAGGTTGAACCATAAAGATCTCTTCAGTTCGAGAACCCTATAAGAATGCATTATTAATGTCAACCTGACGAAGCTGCCATCCATTAACAGTAGCAATAGATAAGAGTGTACGAATAGTAGCTGGTTTTACAACCGGGCTAAAAGTCTCTGAATAGCCAATGCCGGGTCGTTGATGAAAACCCTTAGCCACAAGTCGATCTTTGTGGCGATCAATAGACCCATCTGGGTTGTACTTGGTCCTATAAATCCATTTGCAACCAACCAAATTCTGGGACGGGGAAGGAGGCACAAGATCCCATGTTTTGTTACGAATTAGAGCATCATATCCACTATGCATGGTAGCTCTCTATATAGGGTTTTTGAGGGCTTGGGTAATGGTAGTTGGTTCGGCGGAAGGATCAGAGAGGGTGATATTGAGGTTGAGGCGTTGGACAGGCTCTGGTAGTGGGATGAGAAGTGGGAGGAGGGGGTGGTGAGGGTGGAGGTGTCAGAGAGGGTGTGTATTTCATTGAAGTAGTAGGTGTAGGCTTGGGTGTGGGTTCATTGAGACTGACATCGGGGAAAGTAGGTCTGAGTGGGTCAGGGGGAGGTCTAGTCGGGTTGGTTATGGGTCTGGTCGGTGCTGGTATATTCTGGGGTGAAGTGACATCGGGTATAGGCTGTGGTGTAGGTACATCAGGGGTGACACTAGAAAGGACAGGCAATGTAAGAGAGCACCATTGATCAGAAGAGGGGGCTGACCCGAGAGAGGAGGAGAGACTGGAAAACAGAAAGGAATGTTCAATAAATTTCATATGACGCGAAGTATAGATTTTATGAGAGATAGGATCGAGACAATAGTAGGCACTCTGAGTAGGTGAGTGGCCGACAAAGACACAATGAGATGATCATGGTTGTAATTTGTGAGAGGTATAGGGACGGAGCCAAGGATAACATAGGCAACCAAAGCTTTGTAGTTTGAGATAGTTAGGAGGTTGCTTATGGAGAGTGGGGTAGGGGGAATTGAGATTGAGAGTGGGAGTGAGAATGCGATTAATGAGGTAGCACGCAGTAGAGAGGGCAAGAGACCAATATTTGAGAGGCATGGAGGAATAAGTGAGGAGAGATAGTCCAGTTTCAACAATATATCTATGACGATGTTCAGATTAACCATTATGTTCTGGTGTATGAGGAGGGGAGGTAAGATGTTGGATGCCATGAGATTTGAGAAGAGGTTGAATACCGATGTATTCTCCACCGTTGTCACTAGAGATGGTTTTAATAGAGCGATTGAAGTATTTTTCGACTAGAAGTTTAAAGTGATAGAAGACTTTAGTGGCATCATTTTTGTGTTTTAGAGAGTAGAACCAGATGTATTTGGAGAAGTGATCTACAAAGATGATATAATATTTGTAGTGATCAAAAGAGACAATAGGAGACGTCCACATATCACTATAAATAACATCCAAAGGACCATACGATTTTATTGAACTGTCATAGAATGGTAACTTGTGACTTTTAATGCAGTCACAGGAGTTACAATGAAATAGACTAGAAGTAGGAATGTTTAAATTAAATTGTTGACTAAGAAAGCGTAAAATAGACTGAGACGGATGCCCTAGACGATGATGCCATGGATTTGATAAAGAGATTGAGATGGAGTGAACAGCAGAAGAAGAGGGATGCCATTCATAGACGTCGGATCTAAGTGGACCTTGAAGAAGAGTTTTTGCCCGTTTGGATGTCCTTTACAACATAAGAAGAGGGTAAGAATGTGACAGAGGAATTATTGTCACAAAAAAATTGAGAGATAGAAATTATATTGCGAGAAAGGGAAGGAACATGTAGAACATTTTTAAGTTTAAAGGAAGAGAGAGAAGTCGAACCAATGTTTCAGATTTGTAACCCGGAGCCATCACTTATAAGAATCTCTTCAGTGCCATCGTAAGGAGAGTGAAGAGCAAGGGTGTCGAGATCACTAGTGGCGTGATGTGTGGCACCACTACCAAAGAGCCAAGAAGAGGGATTGCGAGTATTTGTAGACATAATATAGGCGGAAGGGCGGTGGTTGGATTATTGTGGCCGAGAGGTGGAGTTTCCCCGATATTGAGGATGAGTGTTGTAGGGGGTGGACTGAGTTTGTCTGGGCGGTGGGGTGGGGATGTTGATTACGGAACATTGGACATTGGGACAGGTAGTGACCTTGTGTACGACACCATTGGCAACGCCCATTGTAGGGAAGGGGTTCTCGAGGAGAGGAGTTAAGGGAGAAATTGGGAGTAGGAAGAAGACCATTGGTATTGTTGGTGAATTTAGGGTTACGGTTGGTGTTGGTGTTGGTCCCAAAGACACAACAAGGGTATGGAAAGAGGCTAGAGGGGGGTGAATAGCTTATTTAAAATTATCAACCCTTTTTAAAAATTTAACCTTATGCTTCCTATTGAGTTTTGTGGTTAAGTAAGGGCAAATTGCAACTTGGTTACCCATGTTTTGTTAATAGTTGCAATTTGGTTCCCAACAGTGTAAAAGTTTCAACCTCATAGCCATGTTTACCATTTTGTTGTAAGTTAATATAAATTCCATTAAAAACATAACTCCCGTTAAAAACATAACACATGTGGCTCGCACATGATTTTAGAGGGGCAAAATAGACATTGTCTACAGCAACTAACTGATAAACATCAATTTTGGGATACTTGCATCTACTCTTCTCTTCTTCTTCTAAAACACTGACCACCACTATGCCCCTACAGTTGATTCACACTCACCGGAGTCTCTACAATGATCCCAATATCGGCGGCCTCTTCATCAGTCGTCCACTTTAGTTGCGGGCCAAGCGCTGACGACCGTCTCATGACCCTCAATTACAGGTTGCTGCACTTGGACTCCAACTATCGTTCCAAAATTGGCGTTCTTGCTCCTGTTATCCACTCCAGAGCTGACAAAATTAGATTTCCCCTTCTTAGTTATGTCCCATAACAACGCTGCAAACTCATAATCCTCTGTCATACCTGCTGCAGCAGGTCGATTAACCTAACTCTAACCTATCACGAGGGTTGCCCCTTTCTGATTTTTTTCTCTAATGCTTGTTCATCTGGGATGCAATTCAAAGTGCCATTTTTGTTGGGACTACCTATAATTTCTTTATAAAATCCCAATGGTATTATGATGGGATGAGCGGTAATTGTCTTTACTTAAGTTCGTTCCATTTTTCTTAAATTTTGCAATGGGGACATTGCTTAGTCCATGTTTGGAGTGGAGCACCTTTATGTGCTATAACAACACCATTTAGATACAGATTCGAGTTTTATTTAAATATTTATTTCTACCATGGTCTGCGTAGTGTGCAAGGGATGAGGAGGAGGAAAGAAGTATACTGGTCAGAGTGGAGAAAGTGGGGTTTTTAAATGGGGGAAACGATGAACGACGTTTACGTTATTTTTTTAATCCCGGTTCTTCAATTTCTCACTCTAGATTAATTCCAAAAAGAAAAAAATTACCCCAGATTTTTCAATTTATTTAACAGACATTTGCTATTCTGATGGAAAATGTCCATTTTGCCCCTTTAAAATCATGTGCGAGGCACATGTGTTAAGTTTTTAACAGGAGTTACGTTTTAATGGAATTTATATTAACTTGCAGCAAAATGACAAACATGGCTATGAGGTTGCAACTTTTACACTGCTGGGAACCAAATTGCAACTATTGGCAAAACATGGGTAACCAAGTTGCAATTTGCCCGTTAAGTAAAGACCACTAGTTCAAAGTAAAATGCACAGCGGAAGTTTTCGATAAAACGAGATAGAGTTGGTTTTGAAGTTAAAATGACAAGGTAGGCAGATATTGCGGCAGCTAATATTGCGGTAGGCAATATGCGGCAGCCAAGAGATAGGTAGGAGGATAAATGAATTGAAAAGGTTCTATCTGTTGGTGTTATGCCCTAGGCATATTATTTGTAAAATTAATGTTATTATTTATAAAGATATTGAATGTATGATTATTATACCTTTTGCTTGTTTAATATAATAATCCCCGTCCCTGATAATTATGATTAATTATTAGTATAAGTTTAATAGATAATCATATGATGATTATGGTATATGGGATACAATTAGACTTATGGATATTTATTGGAGAACAAATACTGGACTGACCCCTATGAGATTTATGTCATGGTCACAATATCATAATTAAGTCTCATATAGTTATATCACTGGAATCTCTAGACCTGAGGTTATTACAGTCTTCCACATGATGAACATTACGTGGGACATATTCAAACGTTATCCCTAACCGGATAGCTATAAAGAATGTGATTGGCATAATCGGAATCATGTAGGGAAGAGTAATAAGCCAAGATGGAATTTGTTCCTCGTCAAGAGAGATGTCAAGCTTTGGCCACTCGATGAATGGTATTGATGAAATGCATGGTCGTGCTCAAATAAGATTTGTATTATCAATACATTCGGGATCGAGAAAGCATTAAACAAATGTAAGTTGACCCTTGACCATGGCTTACGTTCAATAGACATCGTGTAACAAAGAGATTTTGTTATGTTCTATTTTGGGAAACTTTGGAGTTCAAAGTTATACTAATTGGGTAGTCATAATGGCTTGCTAGATTCCACTTGTGACTTACGAGGTTTGACTGGTTCGGACTCGTTGACAACTTAGTATAATCCTATTGGGTCACACACGCAGAACAGATAATAAAAGGAACGAAAAACGAACTAAAACTGGATCCTGCTGAAAGGATCCGTACGGATGAATCTGGATGCTTCCAGAAACATCCGTACGGATGGTTTTTCCCGACATAATCAGTTTTAGGAAAACTCTTGCTGAACAAGAAAACCTAAGTGCTAAAGGGTTTTTGAAACCCCTTGAATATAAATACAGACTGACGGGAATTGTTCCCTAGTTGTTGATTTGATCAATTCAAAAGTCTTTCTTAGAGAGAAAAATCACACATTATATTCTTGGGTTATTATGATTGATTAATCCCAATTATCAAGTCACAATAATAATTAGGAGCTTTGAAGAATCGTTCTTCAACATCGTTGATCAATCCGAAGACCTAGCAGTCAAGTTCAAGAAGGCGTTCTTGAAATCTGTTCGTTGTGTGGATCACCGGTAGAGGGCGTTCACCTTAACGCTTAATCCAAGTTTTACATAACGATATACAAGGGTTAGTTTCTTTCATGTTGTTATTATGAATTATTGTTCATAGCGGATCTAGGCTATTGGGTTTTATTCATGTCTATCTTCCGCTGCGCATGATTGCACGAAACCCAACAGTGGTATCAGAGCCCCGTTGATGATCAATAATTCTAATATTATCATGATATAATTATTTAATGCGATTATTTAATTGGTATGATCATGAGATAGATGAATTTATGTGATGAATTTTATATGAGATATGAAATATGCATGCTAGTTGATGTGGTTGTAATATTGATTTGATTAATATGTATGATTACATGCTTAGATTATCATGTTGTAATTGGATTATTTTATTGATGGTCTTGATCTAATTTATATGTGGAATAAATTGGTTATTGAATATATGAATTAGATGGGTTAAAATTCGTAATCTGCAATTTCATGTTTCTGTAATCTGATTATGTATAAACACGATATTAAGATTGATCGAATTTCTGAAATCTGAAAATCTGGAAAACTGGGATTCTACCTAAGAATCCGTACGGATGGTTTGGGAGCCTCCAAACGAATCCGTACGGATGGTCTGGTTCATTCCTAAATTTCATTCTGACTTCTCATGTTCAGATTGTTTTGCAAATTGTTTGCAGAATTCGAACCTGGAAACAAAAACTGGTTTTCAAAATCGTGTTTCCTGAAATAGTTTTCTG
Organism: Campanula takesimana; assembly: GCA_026119855.1. Taxonomy (NCBI): domain Eukaryota; kingdom Viridiplantae; phylum Streptophyta; class Magnoliopsida; order Asterales; family Campanulaceae; genus Campanula; species Campanula takesimana. Next base: position 453,678 of record JAOWBW010000686.1, on the reverse strand, counting down.
CGAAGAATTCAAAGTAACTGCAGAAATCAGAGTTCTAAAGAGTTTAGAACTACTGTAATCTGTGAGATTAAGAGACAATGAAAGATCTTGAGACAAGTGGCCAATCTATACAGGAATGTGGATGCCTTTTGGCTTAGTTTCGACCGTATAAAGAAGTTTCTTGGTTTCTTGATCTTAGTACGGGAATGTGTATGCCTTTTGGCTTAGTTTCGACCGTACGGTTTGTGCTCTCAATTTCAAGATGCTCTGCGGAAGGTTTGGACTATACTGATTTGATCCATTTCAGATGGCTGATCTTTGAAACCGTGTTTCCTGAAATAGATGTAAGTTCAGAAGTCCAGACATAGAGATTAGAATCTTAAAGGAGTTTAAGATTGGAGTAATCTCAAAGGTTTCAGACTTTAATCCCTAACTAGCGTAACTAATGTCACATAAAATTAATTCGATTAATTGATTAACTTTATGTGTGTGAACCTTCTTAAAATTTAAGTTATATGCCAATCCATGATTAAAACACTTGTGAGTACATGAGTAGTTTTAAGTGGGTTACGCCCTAGCGTAGGCACATTAATTCTATTCATCTATAAGCAAGATGAGGAAACAGTGATTCCTATACGTTTAAAATGGTTTAACTTAATTAGGCTATGAAAACAGTTTTGGGCCTAAGACACAGATGAGATTAAAACATGTTTAGACATATGATGTCTAAAATCTCATAAAAGGTCTAAGAGTCATATATGATATGATTGACAAGGAGTTGTCTACCTAAATAACTTATTTTGAGCAGTCGTGCCCTAGCCGACTCAAAGTTAAGTGAAATATGGATCTTAGCCCATTTTAATTATATGATACATTAGATGTATTTGAAGGTTATATAATTTAGTGGGAGTATTTGTGAAATACTTATAATATCTTTAATTAAGTTGGTACTTATATTTAATTATATGTTTGCATAATTGTATATAATGGCTCAAAGTACTGGTTCTTTATCATTGCGATCTATCCTTGAGAAGGAAAAACTTCAAGAAAATGGAGCTAACTACACGGATTTGATCCGTAGCCTTAGAATTGTTCTAAAGCATGAGGACAAGCTTTATATTCTTGATGAGCCCGTTCCTGAAGAGGAACCTGCTTCTAATGCACCCAAGGATGAGAGAAACGCCTACAAGAAACACAAAAGTGATTCTCGTGAGGTGGGTTGTGTTATGCTTGCGGCCATGTGTCCAGAGCTTTAGAAGACTCTTGAACACTTAGAGGCATTTGACCTTGCTGTTTCGTTGAAAGATATGTTTCAAGAACAAACAAGGCAAGAGAGGTTCGACACCATAGCTGCCTTGGTCTCATGTAAGATGAGCGAAGGGCAGGCTGTGGGCCCTCATGTTCTTAAAATGAAGGCTCATTTTGAGCATCTAGAGAGGCTTGGCCATCCAAATGATGTTGAGTTGGCCACTGATTTTATTCTTAATTGATTGCCCAAAAGCTATAATCAGTTCGTCATGAACTTTAATATGCATGGGATGGATAAGTCCCTGTCTGAGTTGCATGGGATGCTTAAGACAGCGGAAAAGAAAATCAGTGAAGAGGCCGCTCCTGTGCTCATAGTGTCTAAGGAAGGAAAGGGCCAGAAAAGCAAAAGAAATGGTAAGGCAAAGGTTGTCAAACCCAAAATTGGCAAGGCAATTGTTGCTAATGCTAATGTGGCTAAACCTACTTCCCAAAAGGATGCAATCTGTTTCCACTGCAATGATATTGGTCATTGGAAATGAAATTGCAAGGTTTACAAGGAAGAGTTAAAGAAGAAGAAGAGCAGTGGGACTGCGACTACTTCAGGTATCTATGTTATAGATATTCTACTTTCTACTTCTAGTTCTTGGGTATTAGATACCAGATGTGGATCTCACATTTGTTTGAATGTGCAGGTACTAAGGAATAGAAGGCTACTCAAAGATGGCGAAGTGAACCTACGCGTGAGGAATGGAGCAAGAGTTGCTGCATTAACCGTAGGAACATATGATGTCATTTTACCTAGCGGATTAATTCTTGTTTTGAACAATTGTTATTACGTTCTGGATTTGAGTAGAAATATTATTTCAGTTTCTTGTTTAGATAATGAAGGTTATAGTTTTCTTATTAAAAATAAGAAGTTTTCTATTTATTTAAATGATATGCTTTATTGTACTGCATGTTCATTTAATGGCCTTTATGTTCTTGATGTTGAGAATGGAAATAATGAGAATATTTATAATGTAAATAAGAAATCGAAACCTAATGATGTAAATCATACTTATTTGTGGCATTGCCGTCTTGGTCATATTAATGAGAAGCGTATCTCAAAACTCTATGGGAACGGACTTTTAGATTCACATGATTTTGAATCATATGAAACTTGTGAGTCTTGTTTACTTGGAAAAATGACTAAGGCACCTTTTACTAAGAGTAGTGAAAGGTCTAGTGACTTATTGGGACTCATACATACTGATGTGTGTGGACCAATGAGCAGCAGTGCTAGGGGAGGATATCAATACTTCATAACATTCACTGATGATTTCAGTAGATATGGCTATGTCTACTTAATGAAACATAAAAGTGAATCTTTTGATATATTTAGAATATTTCAAAATGAAGTACAAAATCAACTTGGAAAAACTATTAAAGCACTTCGATCTGATTGTGGTGGAGAATATTTAAGCCAAGAATTTGACAGTCATCTTAAAGATTGTGGAATTGTTTCACAATTAACTCCACCTGGAACACCAAAATGGAATGGTGTGTCTGAGCGGAGAAACAGGACTCTATTAGACATGGTCCGCTCCATGATGAGTCAAGTTGATCTTCCTTTATCCTTTTGGGACATGCACTAGAAACTGCTGCTCTTACACTAAATAATGTTCCAACAAAATCTGTTCCAAAGACCCCACATGAGATGTGGAATGGAAGAAAACCTAGTTTGTCTTTCATGAAAATTTTGGGTTGTGAGGCTTATGTTAAGAGATTAATCTCTGAAAAACTTGCACCAAGATCCGATAAATGTATTTTCGTTGGTTACCCTAAGGAAACTAAGGGTCATTACTTTTACAATCGCACAGAAAACAAAGTGTTTGTTACCCGTCATGGTACCTTTCTAGAGAAAGAGTTTCTCTCTAAAAGAATTAGTGGGAGTAAAATTAATCTCGAAGAGGTTCGAGAACCCGAAAATAACATGGAACAAAATGTTGGATCTGAACAAGTTTCACAAGGTGTTGTGGAACCTATTCAGAATACTCAAGTTCCTCGCAGAACTGGTAGGGTGCGGTCCGAACCTGAGAGATATGGATTTCTCATGACGGATAGCAATGAAGTGGAAATCATAGTTGATGACGAACCTACTTCCTACCAAGAAGCGATGTCCGCTCCTGATTCAGAAAAATGGCTTGGAGCCATGGAATCTGAAATTAAGTCCATGTATGATAAACAAGTTTGGAACTTGATTGATGTGCCCGAATGTGTAAAAACCATAGGATGCAAGTGGGTTTTCAAAAACAATACTGACATGGATGGAAATGTGCATACTTATTGTAACGCCCGTCCTAATTCTTGTTAAATTCTTGACTTGCATAATTATATGCTATTTTATTTGAGTTAATTATTTAACTAATTGAGCAAGTTTATGTCCTAAGTGTTCAAAGTTGGAACATTAGGGTCATTTGTGAAAAAATAAGTTTAGGGGCTTAATTGCTCAAATTAAAACTTGAAGGACCTTTTTGTCAAAGTTATAACTTGAGGGGCCAACGTGCAATTCTTTGAAAATTTTATAAGGATAAATTGGTGTTTGCCTTCTCTGGGTGATTTCTTCCCTAAACAAGTTTCTCGTTCTTTCCTCTGTCTCAGAAAGAAAGTTAGGGTTTACCCTATTCTCGACTCCTCTCGCTTAATTATGCCTTTGTTCGAAAATCCGACTTCGCATAAATGATCAGGATGGTGAGTAGAGCATTTCATGCAGAACAGAAATTAGTTTGGATGAACTTGATTTCGGACTAGGTAAGTCACTAGATCCCCCTTGCAACAGAAATTAGTTTGGATGAACTTGATTTCGGACTAGGTAAGTCACTAGATCCCCCTTGCTTGTAATAACATGCCTATGTGTTATTCTTGATACTTGTACTTTTAATTTCGTGATTTGGTTGAATTTTGTGATACATGTAAATTTGGGATGAAGGGAGTATTAGTATTAATTACAAAGAATGCATAGCCTTGAAGAAAATCTATACTCCTATTTGTGATACTTGTCCTGGGTATGTTAGAAAATTATACTCCTACTTGTGAGACGGTGAAATATTAACTTGATTAAATGTTTATATAAGTATATTAGAAAAATTATAGTTATACTTGTGAGACGGAGAAATTAATGAAAGTATCCCTAAATGAGTATATTAGTATATTAGAAAATTATACTTATACTTGTGAGACGGTGAAATATTTAATTAGAATAAAAGACAATTGTCCTATTATTTGTGGGACTATAAAGGAAATAAAATGAATTTGAAATAGTGTCCTAGGTATGATACTTCACTCCTAGGTACTCTTAGTATTGTTATTTGTTAGTAAAAAGTATACTCCTACGCTTAGGAAGGAGAATTCTAAGCCTAGGAAAGAAATCATGATTTGCTGAATTAGGCCTTGGGCGACCGCCCATGTTTGGGCTAGGCGACCGCCCAAAACTACTGAAAGGGTCCCAATTTAATTCTGCCGAGTGGGCGACCGCCCAGTCCCTAGTGGGCGCCCGCCCACTTACCCTGAAAAATAAAAGTGTTGTTTAAAGTTTGTACAAGTTGGAAGTAACCTTAGTTAAGGTACATAGCCTTAGTATAAGATGTACTAGCAATGTTTGTGCACCTTTTGGGGCATTAGAACTTAGTCTTGAACATGAACACTTATAGAACTCAAATGAGAACTTAAGTATAAGAGTAACAACTCTTCTTTATGTCTTGAAAGTGCTATGAACAAGCACTAATGTGTTATGCTTGTCTTGAAACCAATGTTTGTGCACCTTAGGGGCACTAGAACAATGTCTTGAGCTTGAACATCCAAAGTATATGATTAAGAACTTGTAAGTATGAGATGTATAACTCATTTACTTAGCTTGAACTTGAAGTATAAGACAATTAAATCTTGTACATGACTTGAATATCCAAAGATTGGAATAATAACTTGAGTATAAGATAATTAATTCTTGTACATGTCTTGAACATCCAAAGAATTGGATTGAGAACTTGAATGTAAGATGATAAAATCTTGTACATGACTTGAAACCAATACATGTGTATGGTAATGAACTCGAAAGTACTATGAACAAGCACTAACGTGTTAGAACTATCCTTGATGTGTATGTGCAAATCTTGCACATAATTACTTGATAGAATGTGGCTTGTTGACTACTTGATATATGGTATGAATAACCAAAGAATTGGAATGTGGAACTAGATAGAGAATGAACAACTCTACTACATACTCAAATCTAATACGTGTGTATTGAAAGTGCTATGAACAAGCACTAATGTTCTAGTAATTGGTTTAATCGTGTATATACTTAATGAAGTATATAAAGTATAAAGAAGATATCTTGTTCTTGAATTAGATTTCTAAAGAAAAAGGGACTAGTGTAATATGAAGATAATTCATAAAACAATGATTATAGAACATAATATGTGTTGGAAAATGTATTCGATTATTAGCGATAAATATACACGAAATATGATTGTGACTAGGTACAATACGACCTATTCGACTACGTGCTTAGAGTTTAAGATGTTGGGCTCTACTTAGAAGTAAGGGTATCGTGATAGACACATTAGTGTGCTAAAGGTTATATGAATATGTACGTGCAAATATTTCATATGACAAAGTGATATAGTATGACATACCCTACTACTTGGTTGGGGTCTGTTATTAATAGACTCTAATTTGGCTTGATTGTGTTACGTGGACACATTATGTGCCATTGTTATACTGATTTGTATTTGCAAATATAGCATACGTGTACTTATATTTGGTGAGCACATAATTACATGGTTCATGAAGAGCTAGTCCACTACTTTTGGACTTAGTTCTATACTCTTGTAGTTCAAGTAAACATCTACTTGTGCATTCTTGTGCGAGTCCAGCTGGTCCTTACTTGTTTGGAGGTATATAGGTTCACGCTTATCGCGAGGCTGGGGCTAAGTTGATAATCAGGGATCTATGTATCTGCGCTTGACCCCTTACTACAGGCCATAGTAAGGGCATAGCTTCCTTTATTAGAGCAATACGCCTGATAAAAGTGAATACTAAAACTCGTGAACACCTCGTGAATCTTGTTCTTGTTAGTGACACTGGTTACCGGGTCCTTTTGTGTACTGCTCAGCAGCAACTTGATTGATCATGATTTGTCATCTGCAATAAGCAACGACAACAATGGTTTACTTGGGAGGAATAAGGTTGGAATATCCTTTGTAACGTGTTAGTTTAGCCTTATGTCCTAGTTACTGATGAGTTGGCTTAACCTCTCATATACTTGTTACTTGATGACATCTTGAGTATGATTACTTGATAATCTTCTTGATTTGCATGATTACATGATAACATGCTATATACTTGTACCTAGTAACTTACTGAGATTTATCTCACCCCGTTTCTTGTTTATTTGTTCCCCCCCCCAGGAAAGCAAGTGGTAATACGTTGTGAGGCTCGACTTAGCAGGGGCCTACTTGGCAGGTTGTTCTTGTTGGGGATTGTTATCCTTTCCAGTTTTGATGAGGACGATTTGGTATCAGTTGTTTAGACTCAGTATATTTGGTAGACTTGTATAGTTCTTGTAATGCCAGCTTATGTGCTAGGCATGTTTTCCGCTGTGTATAACCACATTTGGTTTAAATTTCTTGGTATAGAACTCGTTGTGAGATATCTTAGCTCGTTCCTCTTGAGTATATATATGATGTCATTCAGTTTCTCGTTTCTTGTTAGTCACGTGCACCAGGTCCGAGGTTCTATTAGGGAATCCCGGGACTTGGGGGCGTGTCACTTATAAATCTAGACTTGTAGCGAAAGGATATAGGCAGATTCATGGAATCGACTATGATGAAACCTTTTCGCCCGTAGCAATGATCAAGTCTATAAGGATTTTACTTGCCATAGCCGCATATTTTGATTATGAGATATGGAAAATGGATGTCAAAATAGCGTTCCTTAACGGGAACTTACTTGAGGATGTTTATATGACACAACCTGAAGGTTTTGTAATTCCAAAAAATTCTAACAAAGTATGCAAGTTACAAAGATCCATCTATGGATTAAAGCAAGCCTCTAGGAGTTGGAATCTTCGATTTGATGAATCGGTCAAAGAGTTTGGCTTCATTAAGAACGAAGATGAACCTTTTGTATGCAAGAAGATTAGTGGGAGTGTAGTACTATTTCTTATGCTATATGTTGATGACATATTACTCATTGGAAACGATATTCCTGCACTACAGTCTGTAAAGACATGGTTAGGAAAGTGTTTCTCAATGAAAGATATGGGAGAAGCCGCCTACATCCTTGGCATAAGGATCTATCATGATAGATCCAAGAAATTGATTGGTTTAAATCAAGATACATATATTGACAAAGTTCTTAAGAGATTCCGCATGGAAAACTCTAAGAAAGGAAATTTGCCAGTAGGTCATGGAATATCTCTAAGCAAGAATCAGTGTCCTAAGACAACTGATGAGCGTGAGAGAATGATTGGGATTCCATACGCTTCTGCTATTGGATCCATCATGTATGTCATGATATGTACTAGACCCGATGTCTCGTATGCTTTGAGCATGCCGAGCAGATACCAATCAGATCTTGGTGAGAGTAACTGGATTGCAGTCATGACGATTCTAAAGTACTTGCGAAGGACTAAAGATTCGTTCTTGGTGTATGGAGGAATGGAAGATGATCTTGTTGTAAGTGGTTACACAGATGAAAGCTTCCAAACCGATAAGGATGATTCTAGATCGCAATCTGGATTTGTATTTGTGCTTAATGGAGGTGCTGTTAGCTGGAAGAGTTCTAAGCAAAGTACCATAGCAGATTCTACAACTGAAGCTGAGTATATTTCTGCATCCGATGCTGCTAAAGAGGCTGTTTGGATTAAGAAGTTCATTGGTGAACTAGAGGTGGTTCCTAGCATTGCTAATCCAATAGACTTTTATTGTGATAATAATGGTGCTATTGCTCAAGCAAAGGAACCCAGATCACATCATAAATCCAAACACATACTTAGGCGTTTTCACATCATTCGAGAGATCGTTGATAGAGGAGACGTAAATATATGCAGAGTACCAACTGATAATAATATTGCAGACCCATTGACAAAGGGTCTTCTGCAAGCAAAGCATGATGATCATGTTAGGTCCATGGGTATTCGATACAGTAATTAGGCCTAGTGCAAGTGGGATATTGTTGGTGTTATGCCCTAGGCATATTGTTTGTAAAATTAATGCTATTATTTATAAAGATATTGAATGTATGATTATTATACCTTTTGCTTGTTTAATATAATAATCCCCATCCCTGATAATTATAATTAATTATTAGTATAAGTTTAATAGATAATCATATGATGATTATGGTGTATGGGATACAATTAGACTTATGGGTATTTGTTGGAGAACAAATACTGGACTGACCCCTATGAGATTTATGTCATGGTCACAATATCATAATTAAGTCTCATATAGTTATATCACTGGAATCTCTAGACCTGAGGTTATTACAGTCTTCCACATGATGAACATTACGTTTGACATATTCAAACGTTATCCCTAACCGGATAGCTATAAAGAATGTGATTGGCATAATCGGAATCATCTAGGGAAGAGTAATAAGCCAAGATGGAATTTGTTCCTCGTCAAGAGAGATGTCAAGCTTTGGCCACTCGATGAATGGTATTGATGTAATGCATGGCCGTGCTCAAATAAGATTTGTATTATCAATACATTCAGGATCGAGAAAGCATTGAACAAATGTAAGTTGACCCTTGACCATGGCTTACGTTCAATAGACATCGTGTAACAAAGAGATTGTGTTATGTTCTATTTTGGGAAACTTTGGAGTTCAAAGTTATACTAATTGGGTAGTCATAATGGCTTGCTAGAGTCCGCTTGTGACTTACGAGGTTTGACTGGTTCGGACTCGTTGACAACTTAGTATAATCCTATTGGGTCACACACACAGAACAGATAATAAAAGGAGCGAAAAACGAAGTAAAACTGGATCCTGCTGAAAGGATCCGTACGGATGAATCTGGATGCTTCCAGAAACATCCGTACGGATGGTTTTTCCCGGCAGAATCAGTTTTAGGAAAACTCTTGTTGAACAAGAAAACCTAAGTCCTAAAGGGTTTTTGAAACCCCTTGAATATAAATACAGACTGACGGGAATTGTTCCCTAGTTGTTGATTTGATCAATTCAAAAGTCTTTCTTAGAGAGAAAAATCACACATTATATTCTTGGGTTATTGTGATTAATTAATCCCAATTGTCACAATAATAATTAGGAGCTTTGAAGAATCGTTCTTCAACATCGTTGATCAATCCGAAGACCTACCAGTCAAGTTCAAGAAGGCGTTCTTGAAATCTGTTCTTTGTGTGGATCACCGGTAGAGGGCGTTCACCTTAACGCTTAATCCAAGTTTTACATAACGATCTACAAGGGTTAGTTTCTTTCATCTTGTTATTATGAATTATTGTTCATAGCGGATCTAGGCTATTGGGTTTTATTCATGTCTATCTTCCGCTGCGCATGATTGCACGAAACCCAACACTATCTACGCTAAGTAAGAATTGCGGTCGGCAAGATTGCGGTAGGCAATCTGTGGTCGACAAAGGGAACATACAAGGTTGGTTGAAAATGAAAGTTTATGTCTGAGAGTTTTGGGAAATAGATAAGTAGTCAGAATTGATAACTAAGGCAGTAGGCAAGCAGCAAACACAATTTACAATAATATGAATATCTGCAAAGATCAAAACACTAAACGACAAACAAGATTAATAAGAACAATAAGAACAATTGCTGAAAGTAAATTTGCAGAAAGTAAATGACACAATGATTTGGAAAGGTTTGATCTGTTAAAAGATCTACGTCCTTTACCAAGATGGTCAGTCTTGGATTTTGAATTGAGGATATATTGATTCTCTTGATTACAAATTACATAGATGAAGTATGAATCAACACCTACTTTCTATGAAGAACAAATCCTAGACTTAGACCTGTGTATCCCTAATGATGCAATCTATATGATTGATCAATCGGGGTGTGTGTGTGTGTAAGAATCAAGAGCTCTATGTAATCTATATGATTAAGAGCCTAATGAATCTTTAAGTGTTGCTGGGCTTGAGATTTGATGTGCTTGAAGGTTGCTGGGGATCTTTGAAGATTTGAAGGCGAAGGCTTGAAGATTCAAATATTTCTGGAAATCTTGAGTATGATCTTCAATCACCAAAAATTTCAACAGCAATTTCTCTCTTTGAATCTCAGCACACTTTCAATGAAGAAAGCAAGGGCTATTTATAGCCTTGGGTGAGAGAGATAGCTGTTAGACAAGTTTGGAAGATGATGAGCTAGAGCATTCTGATTGGAGCTCATATCTTTGTTGTCTTCTAGTTGCAGAAGTTAGTGGGCAAGATGTACTATCTTGTACCAGACATAACGACCAAATTAAAATTTGAATTTTGCAACGTTTAAATCAAACTTTTCTTTTCTTGGTCTTCACTTGGTTGTGTGGTACCCAGAGTATGCGGTAGCTATGACTTGCGGTCGTTGGATTCTTGCAGCAGCAAGCAACGAACGGTCGCCTAGACTTTGCGATCATCATGGAGTATGCGGTCGCTCAATAAGTGGTAGGTAGGCAGACTTAGCTTGTTCACAACAACAGCAGCATCAGCATTTCTTCAAAATTTGAGGGGCTGATCTTCTAAGCCTAACGAAACTAAAAATGGACTTAACTACTGAAGTTGTAAAACTTCTTACAATAAAACCTAAAGTCCATAAAAAATAAAATAAGGTTATGTGATCAATCAAATCTAGGTAATAGGAGTGGTTTATAATATGCATACCCTGGTTTTGGAGGCAAAGTTGACAGAGGAGGGAAAAGTGGGGTTGGATTTAGCTTTGTGTTTGATAGAGAGCTCTTTATTGATGAGTTTCTCATGGAGCTCACGAAACGAAATTGGTGTCTCACGGTTTTGGACAGCGGAGATGACACTGTCATAATCAGGGTCGTTGAGTTGGTCGAGGATTTTGTCAATGATATCTTCAGGATAGAGAGGGCGGCCAAGAGAAGCAAGCTGGTCAATGCAAGACTTTATTTCTTTCATGTAATCAGAGACAGAACGAGACCCCTTTGTGATAATGCGAAGGCGATCTTTTTGTTGTTTGAGATGGCCTTTCGAAGGGTTTGCATAGGTTTTGGTGAGAGTTTGCCATGCAGTGAGGGTGGTGGGACAAAAAAATAAACCACAAAAAGAGATAGATCCACACAGATATGTAAACTTACACACACAAACACAACCTAACACACACAGATCTGAAACCCTAGCTTCAAGATCTAAAACCCCAAAATAGAAGCAAACGCACAAGCACAACGCCCATACACGGACTAAAGAGAGAAAGAAAGAAGTAACAGAGACAGCGAAGGGACGGAGAGATACGCACCGTAAAACGAAGCTAACAGTAAAATGGCGATGGTAGCAGTTGTGCGGATGGTGGTTTTGGCGTGTATATCTGGAGCGAAATGGTCGTGGCTTGAGGGTTGTGAAGTAAGGAAACCATCGAAATGGAGAAGAAGATTAACGAGAGAGGGAGAAAGAAACGAAAATGGTGGTTGCAGAGTGCGGTGGCGGCGTCGATGGCGGTGACAGTGGGAGAGGGGGACGGTGGTTGTGTCTTAGAGAGAGTTGTTGTGTGGCAGAGCAAAGGTCTGAGAGCAAATGATTTTAGGGGAGGTAAAATATTTAGGGTTTTATATTGGGTTTGGGCTTTGGGTGATTGGGTTGGGTTAAGTAATTTTGTTATTGGTTAATTAAGTTTGATCAGGAATAAGTGAGTGTATTTCTTGATATTAAAATAATATTTTCATTTCCATTTTGGGTAATGGGACTTACCAATAGGACACCCAAAGGGGAAATAAGTGCAAGGTGTTTTGGGACGGAGGGAGTATCTTTTTTCAATTATTATGAAGGCCACTTGGAGATTGAATACCATTACTACATCTTCCATCCCAAACTTAACGAATGTTTAAATTTTATTTGGGAAACATTTTAAAAGTGTCTACTTTTTATAAATTTAAATATTTATTTTTAAATATTTAGTTTTGCATTTATAAAAAGTAGTTTAAAATGGTCATTCACTTTTTTGACCCATTTTACTATAATGAATCTCCGCTTTTAATCATTCTTTAACCTTAAACGACATAAAAACGCGATTTGGATGTGAAAGTGAGTTAGTGTTACTTTCGCACAAATGGATGTTGAGCACGATAATTACTCTTTCTTTTACCCTATTTACCCTTTATAACCCATTTGAAACCCTAAAAAACCCAATCAAACAAAGGGACGAACTTTAAACTTAAATACTCTACTCCCCCGTCCCTATTTACCTTACAAAAATGAGGCTTTGCACAAAAATTAAGAAAATGATTATAAAGTTGATGTGTTGTGAGTGTAGATAGTTGAGTGGGAGAGAGAAACTGGGTAGAGACAAGTAAGTGGATAGTTGTTGTGAGTATGACAAGTGGGTCCCACTATTTAAAAAATGTTTAAAAGTTTCCTTTTTGAGATTTTGTAATGTAAATAGGGACACCCAAAATGACAATTTTTGTAAAGTAAATAGGGACGGAGGGAGTATGTTAGAACCTTCAATTAGCCATGGCACCATTCAAATTGAAACCCTTAATTTTTACGTCGGACTAAAATGGTGCAAATTATTACTCCCTCCGTCCTACTAGACAAAGTGAGATTTTTGGTCAACTTATTTGCACTTTGACAATTAATTTGAAGAATAAATAATGATCGTAATGAAAATTAAAAAAATTGTTATTGTATCACGATTCATAATATTTTCAATAACAATTTTCAGATATTAATTATGATAATTATTTTTTATTTAAATAATTAGTCAAAGTGTAATCAGGTTTGACTAAAAAATTCACTTTGTCTGGGACGGAGGGAGTATGAGACAGAGTGAATACTCAATTAGCCATGGCACCATTCAAATTGAAACCCTTAATTTTTGTTGTTGCATCAAAAATTAATGTTAATTTTTTATTTATTTATTTTGGAAAGAAATTAAAGTTAATTCGGTTTAGATAACATTCACATATTTAGTTCAATTAATTTAGACTGTCCGACTCAAAATAAATTACCCAAATTTTCTTGTTGCAACGTTCTACCATCAAGGACGGTACATCAATCTTGTCCATGGTCTTATTGGGTACTGGTTGAAATTTTTGGGCCTTCTGGGCTGACCACCGTCGCAATGAACCACTGAGGCCCACCATGAGGCATTGTCCAATGACAATGTTGGATTTAGTGTGAGAAGTATTTATTGGTTGGATAATAATACATATATAGTGAAAACTCTGAGGGAAAACTCATAGCAAAACTCTATAATCCGTTGGATTGTAATAAATTTTTGTGGACCCCACTGCTAAAAACTAATCCAATGGATTATAGTATTTTACTATGGGTTTTCTCTTTGAGTTTTCACAATGTGTATAATTGTCCTTTTCACAGCACTAGAATATACTCCCTCTATACTCTCTTCGTCTCATTTTAATCTAAAAAATGTTACTCTTTCCATCCCAGAGTATATATCTACCTTTCTTTTTTAGTCTGTCCCAGTGTATGTGTCTACTTTCAAAAATGACAAAGAATATTTACTATTCCTCACACTCATTCTCTCTCCTACTTTACTATTATACTCACAACACCAATCAACTTACTATTCCCTCCCACTCATTCTCTCTCCTACATTACTTTTATACTCACAATACTTACATCACTTTCACAATTTCTTAATTTCCGTGTAAATGGGAGGGTAGACATATACTCTGGGACGGAGGGAGTATTTTAGTTGTTCTATTTTAATCTATAAACTCTTAAAATAAAAATATTTTAATACTTTTAAATAATGAGACTCATTTGTCGTACTTACAAAACCTATCTACTCTCTACCCTATTTTGTCTCTTCTACCCAACTATTTACACTCGCAACATATTTTTCTACTTTTTTTTTTTAATTGACGTACTCAATCCAAATTTTTTAAATTTAAAAAAAAAAAAAAAAAAGGACAGAAGGAGTACTGATAATAGATTATAAAATGGGTTGTTTATTGCTTTTAACAAATTGACCTTCTTCAGATAATGAAGGCACCTTAGTTTACTACTTCAACATTACTTTCCAACCACAAATTAAGATATGATGGCACGTTAGTTAGTTCTTGGTGGCCTTTCCGCAATAATCTGTACGTATAGGTTGTTCCTAAAAAAAAAAATCACAAAATCTTGAGAAAAACTCGTTTTTCCTAACTCATAGAAAAAACGTGTTTTCAAAAAATGCGGTGGCATTTTTGTAAATATGTGGAACTTCTTTAAAAAACGCGCGGTGGCATTTTTGTAAATAATCAAAACTTCTCAACGGTTCTGGATATCAATATAAAGGCTTCTGGATATGAGATTAATAGCTAGAACCTTTGAAAGTGATAGCCAGATGGGTACTGGATATCAATATAAAGCCTTCTGGATATGAGATTGATAGCAGAACTTTTGAAAGTGATAGCCATAACCTTTGAAAGTGATAGTCAAAACCTTTGAAAGTGCTAGCCAGAAGGGTTCTCTGGTTCTGGATATCAATATAAAGCCTTCTGGATATGAGATTGATAGCCAGAACCTTTGAAAGTGATAGCCAGAAGGGTCCTGGATATCAGTATAAAGCCTTTTAGATATCAATATAAAATCTTATGAGGGTTTTAAAAAACACGTTTTTCCTAACCATTAGGAAAAACGCGTTTTACAGGAGACCAAACCAAAAAGATTTTTGTATTGAGAAAACAAATTTTTGTGGATGATTCTTTATTTGATAAAGGATAGTCTTTTTGCAACTAACCAAATACTCGCACAGTCTCATCGCACGTATGATTTCTTTCCCTTAAAAGACGTCCCAAAACAATTGAGACGGCTTAAAATGAAAATATTTTAATATATTTATATTCAACCAAACTCACCATTTAATCCTACTCGTTTCTCTCTTCATTTTACATCACTCAATTTATTCGACCAACACTACTATTTACCTCACTCATTCTCTCCCTTCATTTTCTACCACACATGCACTACTTTTCTCTTAATTAATGTGCCTACTCCTCTAACCATATTTGTACTGGGACGGAGGGAGTAGTAAAAAGCAAACACCCCCCCCCCCCCCCCCCCCAACCCCTCTCTTTTTTTTTTAACGCCTATAGTCTAATCTTTGTGTCACATTGTTCTTGTTTGACTTCACAAATTATGTTCATGCAAGATTCGCTTGAGTTTATTTAAGTATCAAAATGACATTATATATTACTCTCTCTCTCTCTCTCTCCCGATTTAATGTTCTTACTTTGACTTTGCACGGAGATTAAGAAAAGGTAAATGTTGTGAGTGTGAAAAGTAAAGTATGAGAGAGAAAGTGAGTAGGAAGTTTTTGTTGTGAGAATGACAAGTGGGTGCCATAGTCAATTTTAGGTAATAAAGCAAAGTAAGAACCTTAAATTGAGACAGACTAAAAAGGAAAGTAAGAACATTAAAGCGGGGCAGAGGGAGTAATTTATTTGAGCGAAAATGACATTTTTATGAACCATAGTAAAAGATGGTCATATAGATTAAGTTGGAGCATAAGATGGAGCGGACCGCGTGGAGCGGATCGAGACCGATGGAGCGGACCGAGTTTGACCAGTCAAGAGAAGATCAAGTCAAATAAAGATAGAATCAATAAGATATATCTTACCTTATTTATTAGATGTAGTTTAGGAATAGAATACATGTTACTTTATTTAGTTGATGTATTTTAAGAAAAGAAGTATTCCTCAAGAAATAAGGTTTAGGTTTTAGTATAAATATAGGGTTAAGTCATTGTAATTATGGGAGAGTGAATAAAAACAAATATATTATCATACTCCTCTCCACCATATTCTTAACATGGTATCAGAGCCTCCGGTATGGGGAGCCTGATTAACCAATATGCTTCCGCGACGAAAGTCTGATTGTTGCCATGAATCGGTGACATGACGGAGACGATGAAGATGACGGGAGGAGCCCATGGAAGCCTCTTCGTGGCACCGATTGTACACGAAAAACACGTTGAGGAGGGACCCATTCATGACGACCTTGTTCCTTTGTGGCACAGAATGTGCAAGACGAACACAACGGAGCACGACCTGAAGCCAAGAAACCGACATCGACGAAGGTGTTTCCAAAGATGTCGGCGGCGGATTA
The DNA here is from genome assembly GCA_026119855.1 of Campanula takesimana. Taxonomy (NCBI): domain Eukaryota; kingdom Viridiplantae; phylum Streptophyta; class Magnoliopsida; order Asterales; family Campanulaceae; genus Campanula; species Campanula takesimana. Next base: position 437,167 of record JAOWBW010000686.1, on the reverse strand, counting down.
AGATTTGTGTCGGTGAAGAAACCCTAATGATCTGATACAACCGAATATGAAATCGACCGGAGTTGGTGCTCAAAATTGATGGCTGCCTAACTCCTGGGAATTTGCACCAGATTGACGACCAGAACGCTGCAAGAGTGCAGCATGACGAAGATGACGAAGAAGACAAGAGAATTTTGGGCAAAATGACGAGCAACTTGACTGTTGACTTGTTAAAGACAGTTGTGCTGTCAACCGAAGACAACCGAACCACACGGCGATCCCGGTGGTTTTGGCGGTGGTGCATGACTAAATTCTGATAGGTTCGAAAAGAATGGCGTTCCTGGCAGCTATTGACTGGCGAGTTACGCACTTGATTGGTCTGGCGAGTCCTATACGCATTGATGAAGATGAAGAAATTTTTTGACGATTAAAAAAAAAAAAAAAAGGGACGATGACAGAAACTGGTGGTAGTTCACCGGATTTTTGATGAAGGCGACGTCAACTTCAACCAATAATGCAGACAAGGACGACCGGCGTCGACTGATTGACAGAAGGACAAATCGAAAAAAACTGGGCTGCTGGACGTAGGCACTTGACAGGACAGTTGACAGACCAGTTGTGAGCACAGATGGAGCGTCAAGTGGACTGACGATGAAAAAAAAAAAAGAGACTGATTTTTTTTCCTCCCCGTTTTGATTATCGTATTGGCAAGTTGGGTATCTACGTTGTAGATCCTCCAACTTGAGGAGGGAGTTGGAGCATAAGATGGAGCGGACCGCGTGGAGCGGACCGAGACCGATGGAGCGGACCGAGTTTGACCAGTCAAGAGAAGATCAAGTCAAATAAAGATAGAATCAATAAGATATATCTTACCTTATTTATTAGATGTAGTTTAGGAATAGAATACATGTTACTTTATTTAGTTGATGTATTTTAAGAAAAGAAGTATTCCTCAAGAAATAGGGTTTAGGTTTTAGTATAAATATAGGGTTAAGTCATTGTAATTATGGGAGAGTGAATAAACACAAATATATTATCATACTCCTCTCCACCATATTCTTAACAGATTACCTTTGGGCAATCTCGACCACGACCGTATCATAAATAAATTTAGAAATAATCATACTTATATACTTATGTCACACATGCTTATATAACATGCAAAATGTCATTAAATTCATAAAGATAGCTAGAGATGGTCAAGCGAGTTTTAAGACTTGTTTGTTTGGGCTGAATATGAAGCCTCCGAATGACAAAAAAAAAAAATTGAGCTATTTAGATGCATCATTCAACACAAACAAATAGATTCTTACTGAATATTTCCAGTCAATTCAAATAGCAACGCAATATATAAGGTCCGAATATGAAAAATAGTATTTCATCTGTCCCAGAAATATAGTCTCATTTTGATTTTTTATGGTAAAAAAAATGAACTTTGACCATCCATTGATGACGATCTAATCATTCTAGTGAAATTCTAAAATTTGTAATTGATAAATCATTAAGTGATTTATCATTAACAATTTTTAGAATTTTATTGTGATCATTAAATTGACACTAATGTTTGGTCAAAGTTTATTTTTGTTGACCATAAATAATCAAAATGAGACTATCTTTCTGGGACAGAGGGAGTATATACCCAAGGAGACATATTTCTTTATTCAGTAGTTTTTTTTTTTTTTTTTTTTTAATGTTGCTTTATTTAGTTTTTTTTTTTTTTTTTAAGGATGCTTTATTTAGTAGTTAAAGTAGTAAATTTGAACTAAACCCATAATCAAGGGTGATATTATATACTCTATCTATCTATTTATCCCGCTTTAAGGTTCTTACTTTCTGTTTTGTCCTAATTTAAGATTCTTACTTTACTTTATTACTTAAAATGGACAATGGGACTCACATGTCATTCTCACAACAAAAACTCCCTACTCATTTTCTCTCTCTTATTTTACTTTTTCACACGCACAACATTTAATTACTCCCTCCGTCCCGGATTAAGGTTCTTAGTTTGACTTTATACGGAGATTAAGAAAAAGTAAATGTTGTGAGTATGAAAAAGTAAGTAAGAGAAAATAGGAGAGAAAAAGTGGATATGGAGTTTTTGTTGTGAGAATGACAAGTGGGTCCCATGGTCCATTTTACGTAATAAAGCAACTAAAAACCTTAGTATGGTACGGAGAGACATCTTAATGACCGTGCAAAATCAAACTAAGAACGATAATTTGAGACACGGAGGGAGTAACTTACCCGCCCATTCGTCGTCCGTTACCCCCAAAAGGTTCCCCCTCGCTCCATCTGTTGTTATTCTTGTTCCTCATTTTCCCCTGACTCTTAAGTTTCATTTGGCAAAGATCTGCCCTTATCCTTTCTCTCTCCTCTCCTCCCCCTCTCTTCATAGAAATTCCTCACATTGGTCTCTGTTGAAATTATATTAAGTTGTTTTAACAGAAGAGATATTTTTTTGGAGATTTCCAGAGAGATCTTTCTGTTGCAGGTATTTGTTTATTAATTTTCTCCAAACAGAAAATGTGATTGTGATTTTATATTATTTTTTAATTGTGCTTGTTCATGTACGGATTGCAATTTGCACATACGATTTCTGGGTATTTTAATTTCCTTGTTTTTGAGTAGTGGGTTTGAAAGAAATTTCGATTTGGTTTGATAAAAATCATGACTTGATGATTTAGGAATTCCTCACTGCATTTTCCTTCATTGTGTTTGTTTAGCCTGAATTTGATAGCAATTTTCTGGTGGTTATAGATACTGCATTGTGTATCTATATGTTTCTGTGCGAAAATGTTAATTTTGAGAAATTTATCACACCATCTTTCCCAAAATAAATCTCATTTTTCCATTTTGAATAAATTTAAGAAATTCAACCTTTTATAAATTTTGGTAATACATGTTTATGATAATGCTTTCTAAACTTCTAATTTTGCAAGTATACAACGAATAGAGAAAAAAAATTGAAAAAAAAAAACATATAGGCACAATGTTTTTTTTTTTTTTTTTTCGAAAAAGTCATTTATTTTGAGACAATTTTTTCCTTAAAATGGTCACCATTTTTCGGACAGAGGGTGTTTGATTGGGAAGAATGTGATAAATGCTTTAATGTTCCTAACTCTGTTGATTTTATTTTTGTAAGTTTTTTTTCATTTTCTTACTCCCTCCGTCCCAAAATGAATGTTGGTCTTTCTTATGTGGACAGAAAGAGTATAATTTATCAGGAAACAACGTGATCTAGAGCGAATTTTGGATGGAGGGAGTATAATTCATTAGGAAACAAAACAACATAATTTCGGGTAAATGGCTTATTCCCATTGCAGATTTGTTAAAAAATAAAAATTGTTAGTTTTCAACTTTTCATCATAAAGTTGAATGTGTTTAAGCTTGAAACCTGATTCCTCAAATGCTTTGATTTTGAGTAGTCATTTCTTTTTGTAGTAGATCTGTTTTCAATAGATATTAATTTCCAGTACCAATGAAATGAAACGATAATAGGCTTGCTGTACGTGATTTTACAGTATAATTATTCTCCTATTATCCATGCAAGCGAATGGAAATCATCGGTGTGGAATTTGCGCAAACGGTACTATTTTTTTGTTACTCAGTAATTTGTTTCCGTGTGATAATCTAAACTTGTCTGTTTTTGTTCTTGTTAGATGGTTTGACGAGGGATGGGGAGGAAAGAAGGATGGTTCTCTGCGGTGAGGAAAGCTCTCAGCCCTGAATCCAAGGAGAAGAAAGAAAAGGTTTGCCATTTTTTTTTTTTTACTCCATCTTTTTATTTCATGCTCTTTCTTTTTATTCGAATTACCCAATCAAATGAAGATCAACATTATGACTTTTTTTTTTGTGCTAGAAAACTAATAATAAATCAAAGAAACAATGTTTTGGGAAACAAAAGAGCTTAGATGCAGAAATTGTAGCGGTTGAAACTACAGTTACCACCATCCCTGTCCCTCATTCTCCTCCTCGTGTAGGGGATGTGAAACTGATTGAAGAAGAGAATGAGCAGAGTGAGCATGCTTACTCCGTTGCGTTTGCTACCAGCGTGGCTGCAGAAGCGGCGGTTCCAGCCACCCAGGCAGCTGCAAAGTTTGTCCGTCTTACAACTGCCGCCCATTATTCAGGAAAATCCATGGAAGAAATCGCCGCCATCATGATTCAAACCGCCTTTCGCGGACACTTGGTAAGTCACACACACACATACGCACACGCTTTCTCTCCCTCTCTCTCCCATCACCCTCACCCTGGATTTGGTGCCTAAGCAGTACAGTGCCGTCCGACTGCACAACAGTCGGATTGCAATGCAATTCATTTAAATTATAAAATGTATTGTAACTCCTATTACTATAAAATGTTACCCAACTACTCTCTTTGTTCCGGAGTAAATGTCTCATGTTTGACTTTTTGGTCAACTTGTTTAAGTTTGAACAAAGCTTAACGATGATTTAATAATCTACATGAAATTCTAAAAATTGTTTATGATTCTCTATTAAATTTACTACCATTAACAATTTTCACAATTTCATCAGAGAGTAGTTATATTTGAGTAATTTTGCGGTCAAAACTAAGTCAAGTTGACAAAAAAAAGTTAAACATGCGACATTTATATGAGACAGTGGGAGTACTATAAAATCCAGCTTTTGTGCAGTCAGACCGCACAGACCCCTGATCCTACTCACCCTCATACGCATTACTGTTTCACCTAGGAGTGGTGTTTTTGATATGATTTTGATTTGGGGAGTTTGATTTTTTTGTTTTTTAAGGCAAAGAGGGCGTTGAGGGCTTTGAGAGGGTTGCTGAGATTGAAAACATTGATTCAAGGGCAGTCTGTGAAACGACAAGCAACAGCCACTTTGAGATGCATGCAGACTTTGGCTCGTGTGCAGTCTCAGATTCGTGCTAGGAGGATCCGGATGTCAGAGGAGAACCAGGCTCTCCAACGACAGCTTCTCCAGAAGCGTGATAAAGAGCTTGACCATCTTAAAGCCTCTGTAAGTCCTAGTCTTGCGCATACACACACATATACATACACACATACGTGCATACACATGCGCACGCGCATATATATACTATATATTGCTAAATTTTTATAAAATGGAAATTAGATTGGAGATAGTTGGGATGACAGTAGACAATCTAAGGAACAAGTGGAAGCAAGCCTACAGAGCAAGCAGGACGCTGCTATGAGAAGAGAAAGGGCATTAGCTTATTCCTACTCCCACAAGGTTCCCTTTTTTTTTTCTCAAATTTAATCCAATTTTCATGTAAATTAGACGGAAAAAGATTCTTATTTTTGGGGGGAAAAAATTTGACTTTCTGCTAAACAGAAAATGTGGAAAAACTCTTCAAAATCTGCAAATCCTACGTTTATGGATCCAAACAATCCACAATGGGGATGGAGTTGGTTAGAGCGATGGATGGCAGCTAGGCCATGGGAAAGCCAAACCACAACTGATGATCATGCCTCCCTAAAAAGCTCTTCTAATGTGGGCCCGAAATCGAGCAGGCGTCAAATTACCTCAACTACGCCTTCCAAGACTCCATCTTTAGTAGGGGGGAGAATAAAGCCACCAAGTCCCAAAGGTAGTGTTCTTAGCACAGATGAAGATTCTGGAAGCATTTACAGTGTCCAGTCAGAACGGGGACGGAGGCATAGCATTGCCAGCTCATCAGAGAGAGACGACGACAGCCTTGCCAGCTCACCTGCAGTCTCAAGTTACATGTCATCAACAATGAAGTCTGCTAAGGTAAAGTCTCGATTAACGAGTCCATTAGGGGTGCAAACAAAAGGGTCGTTAGAGAAGGGTTCACCGATGGGTTCAGCAAAGAAGAGGTTGTCGTTTGGTGGTTCTCCTGCTGGTCCAAGAAGGCTTTCTGGTCATCCTGGGGTGGAAACTAGTACTGTTACCGACATTAGGGTGAACTGATCGAATCATAGGGGACGGAGAGAGATACGAACAGAAACCGGGATTTTATTGCAGATTGATTGCTATACTAATGAAGAAAAAACAAGAATTATACTTTTTTAGGTGTGCATATAGGTAGAAAGAGTGAAATAAGAATGTTGTTGTTAGACTGCTGCTTTCTTTTTCATTCAAGATTGTTGATGAGTGTGATTGTTTCTTTCTTTTCCTCTTCTTCTTGCTAACTGTCTGTTATTGTTGTTATTTACTTAGGGGGTAGTAGCGTAACAGAGGGGATGTATAGGGGTTGAAATTGGTTTCATGTAAACACTTACGTTCTTCGATTTATTTGGTTGTATATTTCATTCAATGTCGGAGTTGGGGACCTGGACTGCTCCAGCGTGCGAAAATTAGGTAACGTTTTGTAAAATGTTTTCTACCCAATGTAAAACGTGCGCTATTCAATATAAAAACATTTTTATACAACGTGGAGCTAACGCGAGAGCTAACATGTTCAATGTCGTTTTTACACTGGCTAGTACACATTTTACATTGTGTAGCAAACATTTTACAAAACGTTGTGTGATGAGACCGAGCCTTCTAGGCCGGATGTTCTACGGTCCAAACCGATGCGACCTAATCCGCCCGAACCGGACCTGAACTCTTGGGGCCGAACCGGCGAAGACTGCGGGCAAGCATGTTGTGGATATGGCCCTCCACTACCCAAGCAAATCACAAGAACAATAAAAGCACACAAACAAAGCACAAGAAATCAAAGCAAGAAAAAGACACAGAAATTGTTTACCCAGTTCGTCAATATGTTTGACTACGTCTGGGGGCACTACCAAGCCAGGATCTTGCACTATAATATGTTAAATCTGAGTTACAATGAGTATGGGGGCGGAACATTGTTTATATAGCAAACCAAGAGTAAGACCTAAACCTAAACATAAGAGAAATCCTGAAAATCTGCACTTTCTCGGCATTCCAGGCGCCCGCTTGAAGGGTACCAAGCGCCCGCTTACATACCAATTCCAGGAACCAGAGTTTCTGCCCAAAACGGGCGCCCGCCTGGTCAATACCAGGCGCCCGCCTGGAATCCTGCTCCAGATTTTCTTCTCTTTGTTTCTTTGAGGGATCTCTACTCCAACAATCTCCCACCTAGAGATCAACCGCATATACAAACCCCGTATCCGTCTTCAACTCATCCTTGGTGTCTTCCTAGTGCTCACCTCGATCATGGTAGTGCCTTCCTCCTCTCCTATTCTCCAAGCCCAATTGAAGCTATGCATAGCTTCAACTTTTCAAGGTTTACCACCTTGGTCAACATGTCAGCCGGGTTCTCCGATCCCAAAATCTTCTCCAGCCTTAAGATCTTCCTCTCCAAGAGATGCCTGATGTAGTGAAACCTCAGCTCAATGTGCTTCGTCCTAGAATGAAACGCCGGATTCCTTGCCAAATGTATTGCACTCTGACTGTCACTGTAGAGAGAATTACCACTTCGCGTTTTCCCAAGTTCACCCAAGAAGTTCTGCAACCATACCATCTCTTTGCTTGCCTCTGTCACTGCCACATATTCTGCTTCCGCAGTCGACTGAGCCACGATCTTCTGCAATTTAGAAGCCCAGGAGATAGCCGTACCACCCAATGTGAAAACATAACCTGTAGTACTTCTCCTCTTATCAAGATCACTTGATGCCAAATCCGCATCCACATAACCCGCTAACACGACCTCCTTGCTTGAGAAACATAGAGCCTTACCAGCAGTACCCTTTAAGTAACGCAGGATCCATTTAACCGCTTCCCAATGTTGCTTCCCTGGATTGCCCATGTACCGGCTGACTACTCCCACCGCATGTGCAATGTCCGGCCTTGTACACACCATTGCATACATTAGACTCCCCACTGCCGAAGCATATGGAGTCCTCTCCATCTTGTCACGCTCCTCCTTGCCCTTAGGTGAGTCCTTCTCGGATAGCTTGAAATGCATACCCAATGGTGTCCCTGTCGGCTTCGCCTCTTCCATGCAAAACCTTGTCAAGACTTTCTCAACGTATTCTGCTTGTGAAAGAACCAACTTACCCAACTCCCTATTCCGGTCAATCCGCATGCCCAAGATTTTTCTGGCCTCCCCCAAATCCTTCATCTCGAACCGTTCTGACAACTGAGCCTTCAATCTGTTTACCTCTCTACTGCTAGAGCCCGCTATTAGCATGTCATCCACATATAACAGCAAGATTATATACCCATTGTCCGTGTTCTTGAAGTAGCAACAATGATCCGCCTCACATCTGATAAAGTCAATATCGTGCATGAATCCGTCGAACTTCCTGTACCACTGCTTAGGAGCTTGTTTAAGGCCATACAAGCTCTTAGTCAACCTGCAAACCAGTTCCTCGTTACCCTTAGACAAATATCCCTCTGGTTGTCTCATGTAAATTTCTTCCTCCAAATCCCCATGAAGGAAGGCCGTCTTTACATCCATTTGCTCCAGCAATAAGTTATTCGCCACTACTAGCCCCAGAACCATTCTGATAGTGGTCATCTTCACAACAGGAGTGAATACCTCGGTGTAGTCAATACCGTACTTTTGCTGAAGCCCTTTACAACCAACCTTGCCTTGTAACGTTTACTGCCGTTTGCCTCCTCCTTAATCCGTTAAACCCACTTGTTATGCAATGCCTTCTTCCCCTTAGGCAGTTTAATCAACTCCCAAGTTTTGTTGGCTTTCAATGAGTCCATCTCATCATCCATCGCAGCTTTCCACTTATCACAAAGTGCACTACGAACAGCCTCCGCATAACATTCCGGTTCACCACTATCTGTCAGCAACAAATAGTAATTTGAAGGAGTATACCTGTCAGGTGATCCACGCAACCTGCTGGATCTACGCAGCGGAATATCCGGTTCCGGAGTATGTGGTTCATCTTCAGTGACCCCCTGACCTTGGTCATCATGAACCGTCCTGCTCCCACCCGAGTTTGGAATATCCACCTCTACAACCTCCGGTTCCGAACTAATATCATCAGATGCCCCCTTTCTGTCCTTGTACAATACCTGTTCATTGAATACCACATCTCGACTACGAATAATTTTATGGTTTTGGTCATCCCAAAACTTATACCCGAAGTCATCCCCACCATACCCAATAAACGTACATTTTACAGATTTTGCATCTAACTTAGTTCTATCAGCAGAATCAATATGAACATATGAAACGCAGCCAAATATGCGAAGAAAGGACAGATTTACCTGCTTGCCACTCCATGCTTCCTCTGGAATTCCATTCCCCAATGGTACCGATGGTCCCCTATTGATCAAGAAAGCCGCCGTGTCAACTGCATATGCCCAAAACGTCTTCGGAAGTCCACATTTCAACCTCATACTTCTAGCCCGCTCGTTCAATGTCCTGTTCATCCTCTCTGCAACCCCGTTGTGTTGTGGTGTGCCCTTTGGAGTCTTCTCCATGCGAATGCCATTCGCTGCACAATATTCCTTGAACTCCCCGAGCTCATACTCCCCTCCGTTATCTGACCTCAAGCACTTAAGCTTAACCCCCGTCTGATTCTCCACCAAGGCCCTCCATTTCTTAAACACCTCGAATGCCTCATCTTTGTGTTTCAAGAAATAAACCCAGACCTTCCTTGTTGAATCATCAATGAAGGTCATGTAATATGACGCACCACCCAGAGAAGTTACCGGAGATGGTCCCCACAAATCCGTGTGAACCAGTTCTAACTTTGCTTCCCTCAAAGCTCTACCTGTCCTCGAGAAATTACTTCTCGCATGTTTGCCAAACACACAATCTTCGCAGATCCCCACGTCGACTGTTTTCAAACCCGGTAGTAGTCCCTTTGAACAAAGTATCTTCATCCCCTTCTCACTCATGTGACCCAATCGACAGTGCCACAAATCAGTATCACCCTTGGCTGACGCCACCGCGATACTATCCTTGGTGTTATTCGCCAAATACAGTGTCCCCTCCTTATCACCCCGAGCGATCTCACGATCCTCCTTGGTAATAACCCAGTTCCTGCAGCCGAATGTTACCTTGTAACCTTCTTCGTCCAACTGCCCAACTGATAATAGGTTCTTTTTCAAACCCGGAATGTGCCTGACCCCGTTCAGATGTAAGACCTTCCCGTCTGATGCTCCTATTCTGACATCCCCCTTCCCCTTGATTTCCAAAGGCTCGCCATCCGCCAGATAGACCTTACCGAAATCACCGGAAGTATAATTCTCCATCTCTTCTGCATGCCCGCAAGAGTGGAATGATGCCCCCGAATCCAGCACCCATGATTCTAGTGCACTACTAACACTCAGAACCAGTACATCATCACCTTCGACTGTCACATTCACCGAATTGCCCCCACGATTGGGACAATCCTTCTTGTAGTGTCCTAACTCCTTGCAATGATAACACTGCACCGATCCTTTCGCAACCCTTGGTTTATCTCTGATCTCCACGGCCTTGCCCTTACCACCCACTACGTTTTCCCTTGATTCAGTTCTCCCTTTATTGCTAGTACCCGGCCTTCCCCTGCTAGTAGTAGCTAAGGCCGATCCCGAAGTAGACGATGTCCCCAACTTCTTCAAACGATTTTCCTCGCCTAATAAGAAATCCTTAACATCATCATACTTCAACTTGTTCTTACCTGCTGAAGCATTGATCGCTGTCACCGTCCCGCTCCAACTTCCTGGTAAAGACGCTAGCAACAAGCACGCATGAACCTCATCATCAAACGTAATATCCAGCGCAGTCAATGAGTCTATAACATCCATAAACTCATCGATGTGCTTAGCTAAGGATCCTCCCTCTTGCATCTTGAGACTACCCATCTTGCGTATCAAATCAACCTTGTTTGCAGCAGATGGAGTTTCAAATCTTTCAGTAAGATAATCCAATAGCTCCTTTGTGGTCTTCGCCTTCTTGGTAGTCTTCGCGATCCACTTTGACAAAGTAGATCTAACCACCCCTAGGGCCTTCCGATCCATGAGATCCCAATCTTCTTGCTTTTCTCCTTCCGGTTTGACACCCTTTAGAGGCTTATAGAGATCTTTTTTGTACAAAAGATCCTCTATTTGCATCCTCCAAAACCCGTAGTCAGAACCATCAAATTTCTCCACCGCTTGTTTGTCCTTGCCCATTCTTGATTGCTTGACAACACCCAATCGCTTTGATAAACCAATCTTACGATTAACCCTGATCTCCAACCAGAGCTCTGATACCAGTTGTTGTGGATATGGCCCTCCACTACCCAAGCAAATCACAAGAACAATAAAAGCACACAAACAAAGCACAAGAAATCAAAGCAAGAAAAAGACACAGAAATTGTTTACCCAGTTCGTCAATATGTTTGACTACGTCTGGGGGCACTACCAAGCCAGGATCTTGCACTATAATATGTTAAATCTGAGTTACAATGAGTATGGGGGCGGAACATTGTTTATATAGCAAACCAAGAGTAAGACCTAAACCTAAACATAAGAGAAATCCTGAAAATCTGCACTTTCTCGGCATTCCAGGCGCCCGCTTGAAGGGTACCAAGCGCCCGCTTACATACCAATTCCAGGAACCAGAGTTTCTGCCCAAACCGGGCGCCCGCCTGGTCAATACCAGGCGCCCGCCTGGAATCTTGCTCCAGATTTTCTTCTCTTTGTTTCTTTGAGGGATCTCTACTCCAACAAAGCAAGCCCGAGGGGTCCGATCTCCCTGATATATATGCCCGAGATGACTCTGCCTCCCGCTATCCTGAGGAGCCCGTAGTGCCCAGCTGGCACAAACGTACACAAGACGTCGCCTATTCATACCTGACACACCATAACGGTTGGTGATGGAACCATGCTTCCCTGACAAACACGCCACCTTCCCAGCCACCCTCCTGACCGATCCACTGAGGACTCGCCACGTGTCCATCCAGTGCCAGGGCAGTTAGTACCTTGTGCAGGTTTCTTTCTCCTTGTCATATATATACTTCTTTTTGCTCCCATGGGAAAGGTACGTGCTCTATCCTATTCACACACACAAGGTCTTCATTGAACCTTCCACTTAGGTTTTCCTCAGAGATCTTACTCTCACACCCGAGGGCCCAAGCCGGATTCCAACCCGGCCTTGGTCTTAACGGTGTTCTTGTCTGTGTTGTGATCAGGATCAAGAGACAGCTAAATTGGAGTTCTATCTCCGTGACCCCAGAAATATAGGGCGTCATCAGTGGTTCCATTGCCGGGAATCGAACAAATGTCCTAGTGCAATCTTTTCATCGTACTTGCTTACTTAATCTTCGTTCATCTCAAAATCATCAAAGTACAGTCTCCGTACGTTTCGTTTTTAGCCGTTCAACATCATTCCTCTATTTTACGGTTCTCGAAATATAGCTCATCCTTCCTGTTGATTCCCACTCACAATGACTGGAAAAGAGATCCTAAATCCAGACGCTAGCCCTTCGAAACAAAGGCCTCAAGGGTCTGCCCTTGCTAGGCTGGGAGAGAGGACGCTTAGCGGCAACTCATACACTCCCTCTCAAAGAGCCAGGAGAGAGATAGATCTGAGGAATCAGATTGAAACCTCCAAAGCTAATAAAGCTCCAAAAAACCCCGTCACTCATCTCACTCCTGACCAAATTCAGAAGAAAATCCAGATCCTGAAAGACAGGCAAAACCTGGTAGCAGAAGGGCTTCAGCTAAACCTGGCCCTGGAAGAACTGTTCGATGCCGAGGCTGATGCTAGGAACTCCCACGAAAAGTCAAGAACCCACGGTTCTAAAAGCAGAGCCAGCAAAGTGGAGGGAAAGAGAAAATGAGCAATCGTCGTGGAGGATGACGGCGAGGAGAAAGAAAGGGGAAGGAGTGAGGAAGGAGAATCACAGCCTAAGAAGTCCGGAAGCCATTTCAGAGAAAGGGTGATCGCTAAAGCTGGCGGTGAAATCGGTCGAGCAAGCAAAAGAGCAATGACTGGAGAAGGGACTGACCACAAAGTCCAGAGAATGATCAAAGAGTTATGGGAGTCCAAACAAGGGGTAGTAAAGTGTGTTGGGCCCATAGATGCTTTTGCCCCCTGGATAGCTGATTCGCCAATCCAGCGGGGAAAGGTGTCGCGCCCCGTACCCGTGGTCCTACTTGGCCCCACGCTCGGGACACGAACGGAAGACGTTATGAAACCTTTTTGAAATTTTTTCGAAATGTCCCTTTAGAAAGTGGCGCAAAAACACACTTGAAGTTCAAAGACTTCACTTAACTTGAAACAAACTTTTACAAACACTTTCACGACGAAAGTACTTAGCCCGAAGGCTTACAAACTTTTAAACAAATGTACATACATCAACTTTTACCAAAATAGATGTAACCATAAGAAGTACGGGTACTCTACCCAAAGGGTTTACATTTACATAATGTAACCTTCAACAAAACAAGTCCCAACTCTTACCAAACCAACGTCCTCCCGTGCCGAGTGTCCTATCCCCTGGACCCGCCTTTATCTAAAACAGTAAACAAATAAGGGTGAGAATAAATCTCAGTAAGCTACTAAAATGCAACTACGTTACATGCTGATATGATGATCATAAAGAAACAATATCAACAAGTAAACATATAGCATATAGCATGAGAGATAACATTAACTCATATATCACATTTATCACATAGCCCACACTCCGGTGGATACCAAAGCCAAGGTTTAACCAATAACCATAACTGATGAGAATACCAACTGAGAAACACATCAGAGAAAACCATCTGAGCAGCATAAATAGCTGAAGCCGTCGGGATCCCGAAAACCAAACCATAACCAATAGAACCAAGTAACCAGAGAGGGAAATATGACACAAAGTCATAACCCAAATACTCACCAAAGGGAGCAATTCATCCCATCCAAGGCCAATCTGGACTGGGGAAACTAGAAGGCACAGTGGACACCTTATAGTGAACTTGGCTTGTGTGCCACTATAATTCTCCCACCGCCTGACTCACAAGCTCCAATGGAAAACCTTATAGTGGACTTACCTGTACCACTATAATTCTTCCATTGGCTGACTCCACAACAAGACCAGCTGGACTTTTAACAAGGAGCACAGTAATGAATACTTGCTAAACAAAACCCAAGGCATTTAATCCAAAAAGGAACTATGCCAAATACATCACAAGATGCACACAAAGATTCCTTATAACAAGTCCATAAAAAGGACATTTAATCACAACCCAATCTTGTTTGTTAACGACATAAAAGTCATACACATACACATTTAAGTCATAAACAACCCTAAGGATCACACAAACATTTGCCCTCTTATACCCAACTTGATCAAAACTATCAAACTTTGGAAACAGGGGGGATGCGCACGCCTCACCCCCTTAGGGTGCGCGCGCTTCCAAGGACCAGAACCTCACTATTTTTGGTTCACTGAAGGGTGCGCGCGCCTCATCCAAAGGGATGCGCACGCCTCCCTTCTCCAGTCAATTCTTGCCTAAGTTGGTACCAATGGATGCGTGCGCCTCATTATATATGGTGCGCGCGCCTCCTCCTATTTTGGGCCAAATCCCAGATTTCTTCCTTAGTTAAATTTTTACTCCTTCCGCCCCACAAGTATAACACATATAGGCTACACAACTTAAGTAACTTTCATTAAGGATACAAATTGCATTCCCAAACCATTCCAACACTCAGCTCAAACCAAGTCTATATACCCCCTTTGTCCCAAAATTACAAGTATAGCAAATATTACCCAAAACAAAAAATTAACAAGTAGGAGTATCACATATAGCATATATGACTATTTTAACATTTAAAGGGGAATTAGTAACTTACCTAGTTCCGGAAAAAGTATCGCTGAAATAAATTTTGTTCGGCTAGAAATGACCTACTCGACGCCCTGATCATTTTTATATAATTAGTTTTTAAAACGGGTAAGTAAATAAAAAGAATTAATCGAAATGGGTTGAACTTACCTTTTTCTCCTAACCCTACGAAGGAACGAGGAAAGTTGCAGAAGTTTTACACAGTGAAGGAAAGAAAGAAAGCAAATGGCTTATCAAAGGGTTTTTACCCATTTTTTACAAATTGGTCACCCAACTTCTAAAGTTAACACTTTAACCCCTAAACTTATAATTTCAACAAAGACCCTAAAGTTTCAACTTAATCATTTAACTCCTTTAATCATTATTTTTACTAACTAAATAAATAATACAGATAATCAAGTATGATATGCAAATCATAAAATATGATGCAACACATAAAATGCACATATAAGTCAAATAAAATTCCCCAAAATTATAAAATAAATAGAAACGGGTTTTGGGGTCGCTACAATCACTCCCCCTTAAAAAAATCCGTCCCGAATTTTAGGGTTACTTACCGAGGCCCTCAAACAACCAAGGGTACTTCCTCTCGATCTCTTCCCGAAGCTCCCAAGTCGATTCCTCCACATTGTGATTCCTCCACACAACTCGAACAAGAGGAATACTTTTGTTTCTCAATTCTTGCACCTTCGAATCAATGACTTGGACCGGATGTTCCTCATAAGACATACTCGGCTCAATATCCTCGGGTACCTCAGATAGAACATGAGAAGAATCATACACATACTTCCGAAGCATAGAGATATGAAACACATTATGGATCTTATCAAGAGAAGGAGGTAAAGCAAGACGATAAGCCCGATCCCTCACTCTTCCAAGAATCTCAAATGGACCAATATACCTCGGAGCAAGCTTGCCTTTCTTCCCATATCTTCGAATACCAACCTTAGGGGAAACCTTCAAAAACACAAAGTCACCTTTTTCGAACTCAAGGTCTCGCCTCCGATGATCAGCGTAGCTTTTCTGTCTACTCTGGGCAGTACTCAAACGATCTCGAATAAGTTTAACCTTCTCAACTGAATCATTAACCATCTGAACACCCCAAATCTTGGCTTCTCCCACTTCATCCCAACAGATAGGAGACCGGCATTTCCTCCCATACAAGGCTTCATAAGGAGCCATCCCAATACTGGACTAAAAACTGTTATTATAAGCAAACTCTACGAGAGGCAAATGAATATCCCACGAATCTGAAAAATCAACTGAGCAAGCCCTCAACATATCCTCAAGAATCTGGATAGTTCTCTCGGACTGGCCATCTGTTTGAGGATGAAAAGCTGTACTAAATCTCAACTCTGAACCCAAAGCCTTCTGAAACGCTTGCCAAAACCGAGATGTGAATCTAGGGTCACGATCAGATACAATGCTCACTGGAACTCCATGTAACCTCACGATCTCATTAATGTACAAGGTTGCAAGCTTTTCCATAGAATAACCGATCTCAATAGGTAGAAAATGAGAAGACTTTGTCAATCTATCAACAATCACCCAAACCGCATCAAACCTTCTTCGAGTACGAGGTAACCCTGTCACAAAATCCATAGTAACATGTTCCCACTTCCATTCCGGAATCTCTAACGGTTGAAGCAATCCTGCAGGCCTTTGATGTTCAGCTTTAACTTGTTGACATGTTAAGCACTTGGATACATAATCCGCTATCTCTCTCTTCATATTATTCCACCAAAAGTGTTGCTTCAAATTCTGATACATTTTAGTACTCCCGGGATGAATAGTATACCTTGATTTATGGCCTTCATCAAGAACTTGGTGTTTAATCCCATCAACATTAGGTACACACAAACGACCCCTGAAAGTCAATACCCCTTCAGAACTGAGTGAGAAATCCTCAAACTTACCTTCCTTGATTTTATCCATAATCTTTACCAATTCCGGGTCATCCTTCTGAGCTTCCTTTATTTGTTGAACTAAAGTTGGAAATACTTGAATGTTCGCAAAAATAGCTCCATGCTTTGATTCATAAGGACTCCAATCTCGAGCATCCTCCAACATCTTCCATTCCCGCACCATCAATGAAGCTACATAAGACTTCCGGCTAATAGCATCAGCTACCACATTTGCCTTGCCCGGATGATAGGAAATTGTACAGTCATAATCCTTCAACAGCTCCATCCATCTTCGTTGTCTATTATTCAACTCTTTCTGGGACAAAAGATACTTCAAACTCTGATGATCTGTGAAAATCTCAAACTTTGCTCCATAAAGATAATGTTTCCATTTGTGTAATGCAAAGACAATAGCTGCAAGCTCCATGTCATGGGTAGGATAATTCTGCTCACTCGGAGTCAACTTCCTCGAAGCATACGCAATCACCCTTCCATTCTGCATTAATACACACCCGAGGCCTTCTTTAGAAGCATCACTATAGATTACCAAATCATCATTACCATTAGGTAGGGCGAGAATAGGAGCTGTAGTCAATCTCTTCTTCAACTCTTCAAAACTAGCTTGACACTTTTCATCCCACACATAAGGAATATTCTTTCGAGTCAACTGAGTCAAGGGAGTGGCAATCTTAGAAAACCCCTCAATGAACCTTCTGTAGTACCCGGCTAACCCCAAGAAACTTCGAATTTCTGTAACTGATTCTGGCCTCCTCCAATTCACAATAGCCTCAACTTTAGATGGATCAACTGATATACCTTTATTAGAAATCACATGCCCAAGAAAAGATACTTCATTGAGCCAAAAAGCACATTTACTGAATTTAGCAAACAACTGCTTCTCACGAAGAATAGATAAAACCATTCGCAAATGCTGTTCATGCTCTTCCCGGGACTTGGAATAAACCAGAATATCATCAATAAATACAACCACGAAGGTATCAAGATAAGGTTTAAAGACTCTGTTCATCATATCCATAAAAACAGCCGGAGCATTAGTCAACCCGAAAGGCATAACAAGAAACTCATAATGGCCATATCTACTACGAAAAGCAGTTTTAGAAATGTCTTCAGAACAGATTTTCAACTGATGGTACCCACTCCTCAAATCAAGTTTTGAAAAGACAACTGACCCCTGAAGTTGATCAAATAAATCATCAATATGAGGAAGCGGATATTTATTCTTTATAGTTACCTGATTCAGCTTTCTGTAGTCAATACACAGCCTCAAGGACCCATCTTTCTTTTTAACAAACAATACTGGAGCTCCCCACGGGGATACACTAGGACGAATGAATCCTCGATCAAGTAACTCTTGCAACTGAACCTTCAACTCTTTCAATTCAGCTGGGGCCATTCTGTAAGGTGCCTCAGATATAGGAGCCGTACCTGGAAGTAAGTCAATACAGAACTCTATTTCCCGGTCAGGAGGCATAGCATACTCAGAAGAAAATACATCTGAAAATTCTTTAACAATAGGCACATCCTCAATATCAGGAACCCTTTTAGTAGTATCAAGAACACTAGCCAAATACCCGCACAACCCCGGTTCAACAACTTTCTAGCCTTCATATAAGAAATAATTCGAATCTCTCTACCCCAGGGAACAGTTTCAAAAGAAAATTTAGGAACATTTGGGATAGAAAATGTGACCACTTTATTAGCACAATCAACAGACGCATGATATTTACCCAACCAATCCATACCCAAGATAACATCAAAATCTTGTAATGTAAGATAACTAAATCAGCAGGTAAAACATGCTCACGTATATGCACATCACAAGAATGCAACACCTCATTGGTCACCAAACACTCCCCTATAGGAGTTGACACCTCTAACACATAAGGTAGAGATTCAGAAAACTTATGCAATCGAGAAGCAAAATGCAAAGACACATAAGAATGCGATGAGCCAGGGTCTATAAGTGTACGTGCCCTCAAACTAGACACAGAAATAATACCTCCTATCACATTAGAGGACTCTGAAGCCTGTTGCTGAGAAATAGCAAAAACACGACCCTGAACCTTAGGCTTGCCTGAGGAATCCCTCTTCTGACCCTGAGAGGACCCAACCACACTTCCCGATGCTTGCATCCTATACTTAGGGCAATCCCTCTGAAAATGTCCTAACTGACCACAGTTCAAACACTTGCCCTGCTTCTTCCAACATCTCTCTTCTGAATGCCCTTCTTTCTGACAATAATTACAAACTCCTCTACTCTGACTCCCTGAAGTATTACTTTGATTTCTGTTACCTGACTGTCTTTGAGAAGACCCTTTAAATTGTGAAGATCCACCTTGATTTCCTCTACTCTCACCACGTTGTGGTTGTTGTCTAACTTGCTTCCCAGCGCCTAACAATTCCATTTTCCTTTTATGTTCCTCAATGTCATGCTCCACCTGGTAAGCTCGATCCACTGCATCCTGAAAATCTTGCAACTTATGGGATACTAGCTGAGTTCTAATCACAGTTTTCAAACCTTTCACAAACCTCGAAGCCTTCCTCTCCTCAGTTGCCACTAGGTGAGTACAATACCTGGACAACTCTGAAAATTTAGCTGAATATTGAGCAATTGACATAGAACCTTGCTCCAAGTTAAGAAATTCCATCTCCTTCCTGTCTTGATCTGCTCGAGGAATGAAGTGTTCTTTGAACTTTCCCAGAAAATTCTCCCAAGTATAAGGTACATGAGTCTCATCCCATTTTGTTTTCAAAGCTTTCCACCAATGCTCAGCCGCTCCATTCAGTTTATAGGTAGCAAACCTGACTTGATCTTCCTCCGAACATCTCAAAGCATCAAAGATCTTTTCCATTGATTCAATCCACCTTTCAGTTTTAGATACATCGGGCTCTCCATCATACTCCATAGGCTTCATTTTCAGAAACTGTTCTAGGCCATATCTTGGTGGTACCTGTTCCCTTTCTTGCCTCTGATCATTTATAGTTTTCATCGCTGCTTCGAACATTCCTTGGAACATAATTCGAGCCTCTTCTCTGGCATCCCCTTGCCCCGAAGAGCCGGCCTGATCTCCGTCAGTTTCACCCATTTTTAATGAATACCTGCATCAAACACTCAACGTTACTCACTCTATACTCTACTACCCTCCTAGGTCATTCAGTCATTCTAGACCATCTACAACCTAGCTCTGATACCAACTGTCGCGCCCCGTACCCGTGGTCCTACTTGGCCCCACGCTCGGGACACGAACGGAAGACGTTATGAAACCTTTTTGAAATTTTTTCGAAATGTCCCTTTAGAAAGTGGCGCAAAAACACACTTGAAGTTCAAAGACTTCACTTAACTTGAAACAAACTTTTACAAACACTTTCACGACGAAAGTACTTAGCCCGAAGGCTTACAAACTTTTAAACAAATGTACATACATCAACTTTTACCAAAATAGATGTAACCATAAGAAGTACGGGTACTCTACCCAAAGGGTTTACATTTACATAATGTAACCTTCAACAAAACAAGTCCCAACTCTTACCAAACCAACGTCCTCCCGTGCCGAGTGTCCTATCCCCTGGACCCGCCTTTATCTAAAACAGTAAACAAATAAGGGTGAGAATAAATCTCAGTAAGCTACTAAAATGCAACTACGTTACATGCTGATATGATGATCATAAAGAAACAATATCAACAAGTAAACATATAGCATATAGCATGAGAGATAACATTAACTCATATATCACATTTATCACATAGCCCACACTCCGGTGGATACCAAAGCCAAGGTTTAACCAATAACCATAACTGATGAGAATACCAACTGAGAAACACATCAGAGAAAACCATCTGAGCAGCATAAATAGCTGAAGCCGTCGGGATCCCGAAAACCAAACCATAACCAATAGAACCAAGTAACCAGAGAGGGAAATATGACACAAAGTCATAACCCAAATACTCACCAAAGGGAGCAATTCATCCCATCCAAGGCCAATCTGGACTGGGGAAACTAGAAGGCACAGTGGACACCTTATAGTGAACTTGGCTTGTGTGCCACTATAATTCTCCCACCGCCTGACTCACAAGCTCCAATGGAAAACCTTATAGTGGACTTACCTGTACCACTATAATTCTTCCATTGGCTGACTCCACAACAAGACCAGCTGGACTTTTAACAAGGAGCACAGTAATGAATACTTGCTAAACAAAACCCAAGGCATTTAATCCAAAAAGGAACTATGCCAAATACATCACAAGATGCACACAAAGATTCCTTATAACAAGTCCATAAAAAGGACATTTAATCACAACCCAATCTTGTTTGTTAACGACATAAAAGTCATACACATACACATTTAAGTCATAAACAACCCTAAGGATCACACAAACATTTGCCCTCTTATACCCAACTTGATCAAAACTATCAAACTTTGGAAACAGGGGGGATGCGCACGCCTCACCCCCTTAGGGTGCGCGCGCTTCCAAGGACCAGAACCTCACTATTTTTGGTTCACTGAAGGGTGCGCGCGCCTCATCCAAAGGGATGCGCACGCCTCCCTTCTCCAGTCAATTCTTGCCTAAGTTGGTACCAATGGATGCGTGCGCCTCATTATATATGGTGCGCGCGCCTCCTCCTATTTTGGGCCAAATCCCAGATTTCTTCCTTAGTTAAATTTTTACTCCTTCCGTCCCACAAGTATAACACATATAGGCTACACAACTTAAGTAACTTTCATTAAGGATACAAATTGCATTCCCAAACCATTCCAACACTCAGCTCAAACCAAGTCTATATACCCCATTTGTCCCAAAATTACAAGTATAGCAAATATTACCCAAAACAAAAAATTAACAAGTAGGAGTATCACATATAGCATATATGACTATTTTAACATTTAAAGGGGAATTAGTAACTTACCTAGTTCCGGAAAAAGTATCGCTGAAATAAATTTTGTTCGGCTAGAAATGACCTACTCGACGCCCTGATCATTTTTATATAATTAGTTTTTAAAACGGGTAAGTAAATAAAAAGAATTAAATCGAAATGGGTTGAACTTACCTTTTTCTCCTAACCCTACGAAGGAACGAGGAAAGTTGCAGAAGTTTTACACAGTGAAGGAAAGAAAGAAAGCAAATGGCTTATCAAAGGGTTTTTACCCAGTTTTTACAAATTGGTCACCCAACTTCTAAAGTTAACACTTTAACCCCTAAACTTATAATTTCAACAAAGACCCTAAAGTTTCAACTTAATCATTTAACTCCTTTAATCATTATTTTTACTAACTAAGTAAATAATACAGATAATCAAGTATGATATGCAAATCATAAAATATGATGCAACACATAAAATGCACATATAAGTCAAATAAAATTCCCCAAAATTATAAAATAAATAGAAACGGGTTTTGGGGTCGCTACAAAAGGTCCTTACGCTAGACGCTTATGATGGCTCATCCAATTCAAAAAGCCATGTTGGGCGGCTTGAAGGCCAGATGGCTTTATTTTCAACTGATGAGGCCGTGAAATGCAAAGCTTTGGCATCCACCTTCAAAGGGAAAGCGTTGGGATGGTTGCTAGCCCATAAACCACGCTCTATCTGCAGCTATGAGCAGTTGCGAACCTCATTCCTGAATTCGTTCGCAGGCGCGGGGGAGGTCGCGAGGCCAAAGTCGGATTTGGGTGGCGTTAAGCAACACCCCGGGGAGAGCACGAAGGCATACATTACTCGGTTCAGAAAGATGACCGAGCAGATCGTTGACCTAACCAGGAATGACATCGAGCTATGCTTCTTGGGAGGATTAACATCCTACACCTTGAGGCATGAGTTCGCTTGCCGAAAGCCTGAGGGAACAGAAGAGATGTATAATAGAGCTATAGATATGGCCGGAGTGGAGCCCTCATTTATGGATGATGCCCGCGGGAGCATAAGGGGTAGGATCGAGCCCACTCATGACTCAGGATACCACCCGGGCTACCCAGGGAGTAGCGGTGGCCGGAACCGAGGAAGACCGAGGGGAATGACAAATTTCAAGCCTCGCACTGACAACGCTTTCACCCCTCTGATCGCACCCAGAACTGAGATATTACGGGCAGAAGCTTTACCTCCCCCACCTCCGAAAGAAAGCCCTATGAGGCAAACAAAAAGAAATGGTGCGGGTACCATGAAAGCCACGGGCACAATACGGACGAATGCTTCCAGATGAAGAAAATAATACAGCAGAAGGTGGAATCCGGAGAGTTAAAAAAATGGGCCACGGGGTCCAGCAGTAAAGGTGAAGCCCCGCGGGGAAATGTTCAATACGTCAGAGACAATGATGTAGATGGGGAAGGACGTTATGACATTCAGTACATAGGAGAGGAAGCCCCAAGCAACACCCAGCTTTCCATCCAGATCAGACGACTGGAAAAAGTATTCTTGATACCCACTTACCCGCCCGAGCAGGAGGAAATGATCGGTTTCAAAAGGAGTGAATTGGCATCCACCCTTTTACATTCAACACAACCATTAACGATCAAAATGGCTATAGGAAGGGCGGACATTGGAAGAGTCCTCATTGATACCGAGGCTTCGCGGGATATATTGTACTTCCACTGCCTGAAAGAAATGGGAATGTCCGAGGCGCACTTAACTCCGTACGCGGGTTTGTTAGAAGGGTTCACAAACCACACAGTCTATGCCAAGGGGACAATTGACTTCGAAGTAACCATCGGAGAAAGGCCGTTTGAGAAAACAGCCCGCGTTACGTTTATGGTGATCGGTCTGAAATCCCAATACAACGCGATACTGGGCGTAACCGCACAAGCTGCCCTTGGAATAATGGCCTCGATTCCCTCACCAAAAAATCAATTTCAGCACCCCTGCGGGGACCGCGTGTATTGAGAATAAACCCGAGCTCTTCCTCAAAGTAATAGAGAGGAAGAGGAAGGAAAGCGCAGCGAAGCAAAAACTGGGAAGCCCGAGGGAGGCAAAAAAGGCCAAGGCAAGTGAAAAGGAGGTCGCAGACGCGGCCATGATCAGGACGTTGTCTTTCCACTCAACAAGGGCAGAATTCAAGAGGAGCAGGAGAGCCCGCCGTATAGCCGCGGAAACCGAGCACATTAATATTGTAATTGATTCGCTGCATGACCGAGAAGTTACAGATATTCGCCCCAATGATGCTTTGGAAGATGTAGTTATAAATCCGGCATACCCCGAGCAGACAATAAAGGTCGGGCTAGAGATCCCAGCAGAGGAAAAGAAGGTTCTGATAGAATTGTTGAGAGGAAGCTTGGACGTGTTCGCCTGGACCGTAGAAGATATGGAGGGGATAAGCAGAGAGGTGATCGAGCACGAACTGAATATCGATCCCACATTCACCAAGGTACTTCAAAAAGAGAGATATTTTTCCCCGGAGAAGAAGGCTGCGATCAAGGTCGAGGTGGATAAATTGCTGAAAGCGAAGATCATAAGCCCGATCAAATACCCGGTGTGGTTAGCCAACGTAGTAATGGTGACCAAAGCAAATGGGAAATGGAGGATGTGCGTAGATTTTACGGATCTAAATAAGGCCTGTCCCAAAGACTGTTATCCCCTCCCCCGGATCGACCAGTTGGTAGACTCCATCGCCGGGCATAGGGTATTGAGCTTTATAGATGCATACTCGGGCTACCATCAAATCAAAATGAAGGAGGCTGATGTTCCGTCCTGCGCCTTTTTCGGTGCGGGCAAAACTTACACTTTTAACAACATGCCGTTCGGTCTCAAGAATGCGGGCGGTACATATCAAAGAATGGTGGGAATCGTTTTCGACGATCAGTTGGGCCGAAACCTGGAAGCATACATCGATGATATGGTTATCAAGACCAATGAAACCTCTCATGATATTGATGTAGCAGAAACCTTCACCAGCCTCCGAAGAAACAATATGAAACTTAACCCATCCAAATGCGCCTTTGGAGTAAAGGCAGGAAAGTTTTTGGGCTTCATGGTGAACCAGAGAGGGATAGAGGCAAACCCGGAGAAAATCATGGCGTTGATAAATATGCAACCCCCCAGATGTGTTAAGGAAGTACAAAAGCTGAATGGCCGCATCACGGCCCTAGGGAGGTTCATCGCCAAGTCAGCAGAAAAATGCCTACATTTCTTTAATACTTTAAAAGGAGGAAGAAAGGAAGGTTTTGAATGGAACGAGGACTGCCGGAATGATTTTGAGCAAATAAAAGCCTACCTGGGAAAGCCGACGCTGTTGAGCAGCCCTGTTTTGGGTGAAGAACTCTATGTTTTCCTGGCCGCAACAGATCACGCAGTGGCTGCGGTTTTGGTAAGGGAAGAAGGCGACCTTCAGAAGCCCGTGTATTATGTCTCCAAGGCACTATCCGCAGTAGAAGGTCGCTACTTGAACATTGAAAAGCTGGCTTTCGCCCTGCTTATAGCCGCTCGGAAGCTGCGGGCATACTTCATCGCCCACCCTATCACGGTCTATTCGGATACCCCGCTGAAAAAAGTGCTCCATAAGCCCGAATCCTCGGGGAGAATGCTGTCATGGTCTATAGAGCTGACTGAGTTCCAGATTACTTACTCCCCGCGAAAGACCATCAAAGCACAAGCACTGGCGGACTTTGTGGAAGAAACTACGTTTGAAACAAAGGAAAGCGAAGCGGACAAAATCCAGCCCACTAAAGCAAAGAAAAAGCGGGGCAAGAAGGCCATAGATGATGGGGAGAGACCGGAGAATTGTTGGTCGTTAAGTGTTGACGGATCCTTGGGAAAAGTTGTTAGTGGCGCCAGAATCCTCTTGATCACCCCAGAAGGTCAAAGGTTTAAATGAGCTTTGAGGTTTAAGTTCGCGGTCTCAAACAATCAAGACGAGTACGAGGCATTGATAGCGGGCTTGGAATTAGCCCGGGACATGAAGGTATCCAATTTGATCGTGAAGAGCGACTCACAGCTAGTCGTAAATCAGGTCAAAGGGGAATATGAGACAAATCACCCGGTGTTGCTCAAATACAAGGAACTCGCAGCAAACCTGTTAAAGAAATTCGAGTACCACGAGCTAACCCAAGTTAACCAGGCTGAAAATTCCGAGGCGGACTTGCTTTCAATAATCACAAACGAAGACATTGCAAAGCTTAGTGTGGACTGCTGGATAGAATTTACGGAGCGCCCGGCCATTGACAGGACAGAGATCCACCAAATAGGGGAGCCCGAGAAGAATTGGGTGGACGAGATTAAGGAATACATCGAAAAGGAAATCCTTCTCAACGATCCGGATCGAGCAAAAGTTTTGAGGAGACATGCCGCTAGATACACGGTCATTGACGACGTGCTTTATCGAAGGTATTTTACCAAACCCCTACTGAGGTGTGTGAAATCCGAGACCGTCGCCAACTTGTTATACGAAGTTCATGAGGGCGTATGTGGAGGGCATCCCGGAGCCCGGACACTATCCGATAAAATCAGATTCCTCGGGTATTACTGGCCGACAATGAAAAGAGATGCAGAGGAATATGTCCGCAAATGTGATCAATGCCAGAGATCGCCAACATACCGAGGCAGCCATCCACGGAGCAGAGTTTGGTAGTCCCAATTTGGGCATTTGATATGTGGGGGATTGATTTGATTGGGCCTTATCCCAAAGAGCCCGGGGGAGAACAAATGGTAGTGGTCACAGTAGATTATTTCACAAAATGGGTGGAGGCAAAGGCACTAACTATTACTACTGAAGCAAGTATTATCAAGTTCGTCTACGACCATATATTCTGTCGGTTTGGTTTGCCGCGGGCTATTGTCTCCGATCATGGACCCCAGTTTCAAAACAAGTTTACGGCGGAATGTAAGAGACTCAACGTAGAACATCGGCAATCCTCCGTCGCAAAACCGCAGGGAAATGGACAGGCCGAGGCCGTAAATAAGTTGCTCATGACCGCTTTACACAAAAATTTGAAGGGAAGGAGTGGTCGCTGGATGGAAGAGCTAAGTACTGCTCTATGGGTTGTCCGAACCACAACGAGGAACTCAACGGGAGAAACTCCTTTTTCCTTGACATATGGATCAGAGGCGGTCGCGCTTGTAGAAGCAGCCCTACCCACCTACCGGGTCGCCCATTTTGATGAAACAAAGAATGAGAAAGCCCGGAGAAAAGACTTAGACTTTCTCGAAGAAAAACAATTGGAAGCACGAGCAAAGATGGTCAATTACAAACAGAAGGCCAAAGTTCATCATGACAAAAGGGTGAACAAGAGGTCGTTTTCCGTGGGAGACTGGGTCTTGAGAAAATTTGAAGTCACGGGGAGACAGCCCGGATATAACAAGCTCTCGCCCAACTGGGAAGGGCCTTATCAGATTGCCCACGTAATCAAAGAAGGAACCTACAGGCTTCTAACGGCAGAGGGAAAAGACTTGAAAAACGCCTGGCATAGCGATCATCTGAAGAAATATTACCTCTAGAGGACAGAATTATAGAGCTTGAAATCTTTTTGCAAACAAGAGCAGTTAGAAATTGTGAAATTACTCATGTATTGTAAGGAAATCACAATGTAATTTGTTCAAGTAAGTAAATAATACCGCCCTCGTTCTCTGAAAAAAGTATGTTCACTCTCAAGCACGGTCATACGCCCTCGAGCTAGACCGCATGCCCGCAAAGCGGATGCCGTTGTGTAAATCTTTGCGCACGATGCGCGGTCATACGCCCTCGAGCTAGACCGCAGGGCCCATGTCATACGCCCCCGAGCTAGACAAAGGTGGGAGAACAAATTCCTTGGTAAAAATATTTCCTTGTGAAATATTCCTAAACCCAAGATGCGCGGTCATACGCCCTCGAGCTAGACCGCAGGCCCATGTCATACGCCCTCGAGCTAGAAAAAGGTGGGAGAACAAATTCCTTGGTAAAAATATTTCCTTGTGAAATATTCCTAAACCCAAGATGCGCGGTCATACGCCCGCGAGCTAGACCGCAGGGCCCATGTCATACGCCCTCGAGCTAGACTAAAGTGGGAGAAGGCGCGGCCATACGCCCTCGAGCTAGACCGCATGCCCGGAAACAAAGATAGTTCATGCAAACAGACCTTCTGATGTATGAAGATAAAACAAAGAAACATGCAAGGCTGGAAACAAATGTCCAATTACAATAAAAAAAAAAAAAGGTAATTGTTCAAATATTTCAAAGCCTACGCTATTACAAAAAGTACCCAGGATACAACCCGGTCTGA
Source organism: Campanula takesimana (assembly GCA_026119855.1). NCBI lineage: Eukaryota > Viridiplantae > Streptophyta > Magnoliopsida > Asterales > Campanulaceae > Campanula > Campanula takesimana. The sequence goes on along the minus strand of JAOWBW010000686.1, from coordinate 409,388 downwards.
TCTTCAGGAAGCCGGGGGAGGAGCGTTCTCCACTTCTGGAACAGAGGCAGAGGCATCAATGTCAGGTATAGATTCAGACTGATTCCGGGAAGCTTCTACAAGTGCGGAGGCATAAGAAGAATAAGGAAGAACCATACCATCAATATAGGGGCCGCCGGGGCCAAAAGTTCTTTCCAAAGCTACGGCCAGAGACAAAACTCCTTCGGCAGAATATCTGAATCCATCGATAGTAGAAAGAAGATCTTGGACGATGACCGGAGCAACGGGAGGGAGAGTTGATCTAACAGACTCGGGAAGCTCAGAAAGTTGGTCCGTAGTGAAAGGCACCAGAGTATGGCCGGAAAAGCATTCAGGGTCTGTAGCCGTGATAGCACAAAGAATCGCAATCTCTTGCGCAGTATATTTGCCTGTAGCTGCCAGATTACGACCAACGGTGTGGAGGACTGAGTTATATTGCTCTATGCTTGCCCCCTCCACTTTCTCTCTATATTTATCAGACACCTCAAACTCGGCCACAGCTTTCTCTCGCTCTTCCTTCAAAACGAGCTCCCGGTCTCTCTCAAACCTCATGGCATCCAAAACTTTGCCATCCAGCTCATCAACTTTCTCAGATAAGCTCTTATTTTTCTCCCTCTCCTCCTCTAACCGCTTATCAGCCTCAGCCAAGCGAGCTTCAAGTTGCTGCTTCTCAGACTCAACACTTGATTTCTCAGCCTCAGCTCGGTCTTTGGCCTCACGAGCTGCATCGAGATCGTTGCTCAATTTGGAATTCTCCTTGACCGCAACCATCAACTCGGCATCTTTATTCTTCAGCTCCTCTCCCGAGCCCTCCAGGACCTTGGACAAGCGGGCAATCTCATCCTTCGCCTCCGCCAGTTTCTTACCCCTCACCGCAACCAAAGCCATTTCAGCTTCATACTGAGACCGTATATATAGCAGGTCATTGCTAACCTGTTTTAATGAAGGAGCAAGTAAAGATTATATTAAAAGCGGGAGGAGGGGTCAGAAGATCGATATATAAAAAGAAAGAGTACGTCGACTTGAACAAGGAAAATAAAACACTAACCTCAGCCATAGCCAATCCCGCATGACCCATGGCGGTCAGAAAGTTGGTCTTGGACAGCACCTTCTGTTGATAGTCCGGAAAGTTCATACGGTGCAGAAGCCCATCGCCCACATAAGAATTAAAGCCGCGGCGGCTATGGAGATCAACCCCATATACCTCAGGGGCCTCAGCAACCTTCTTCCCGAACTCCTTGGCCCGGTCTTTATCTTCAATTAGCTCCACGGGGAAGCGCTCCGAGCATAGAGTCCCTTTGGCCGGGGAAGACACAGTGAAATCGCGGGAAGGAGACTCAAGACGAGGTCGTTTATTTCTTGAAGGCAAGGGGTCAACACTCGAATCTCTCTTCTTAGAAACCTCGGGCACTGTTTTGCCCGCATCTTGGGGCAAAGTAGAAGACCCCGAGCCCGTTGGGCCTTTGCTCCGTACACTTACGCGGGGATTCAGAGGAAGCTCACCGGTGGTCGGGATGACAACAGCAGCAACCTTTTTAGATTTGTCCAAAAGGTCCGTGGTTGGCAACTTCCTTCCCGAGGCCTCCGATTTCTGCATGGCAGCCTGCCTTTTCTGCTTCTCCTCGGCCTCCCGTTGCTTCGCGGCCAGTTTCAAAGCGTTAATGTTCCTTGGAGGCATGGTATCGGTGGGATCTGCGGGCAAAAGCAATAAACAATCAGATAGGCCCGAGCAAATAAACAAGTAAGAAATTTCGGTTTATAAGTATGAAAAAGACCGGTCAAGCCCGGATCCGGGCATTGTTCCTTCGATTGGCAAGCAAGGCACTCATGAGCAAAGGCAAAATTTTGGTGAACTTTCCAACAAGGATCCCGCCACATAGGGGCCATATTAACCCTACACACAAAATCAGAGTCTCGGCACGGGGCCACCCCAGCAAAAGCCAGAAGACTCTCATTGTTGATAATAGCTTGAACGTCAAAGACCTGCTCAACATTAATCACGGTCTGATCTTCTAAGGTAACCGATCTTTGGTGGCGGGCAAGGTAATCTTGTATAGCAGACGCGAGCTCGAGGCCCCCCTCAGAACTAAGATAATCTTTGAAAGATATGGACACCGGGGAAGTATTAGCGGGCTTAGAAAAAGGCCACCCAAGGCGATTCTGAATCACCAAGGGATATCTCTGCCACTGGTCGAACTTATTAGAAGCCGCAGAAAAAATCTTCTTCGACTTGGGTTTCGTTCTCAAACTCAGGCTATTAGCCGTGACCTGGTGGGTGAAGAAAACATACAATGCATGCAAAGAAGGTTCATAGCCCAGCACCCTACTCACAACAATAAAAGACACCAGATAACGAATTGCATTGGGAGTCAAGTCCATCGGGAGGCACTTGGAAAACTCCAGGAATTCGCAAATGAACGGGTCTAAGGGAAGCCGGAGGCCATTCTCAAATTGAACGGGATAAAAAACACAAGCAATACTATCCGCCCGGACGCGGGCAGGACCAGTCAAATTACTCCCCGAAGGAGAGGTATAGTCATCAAGACCGCAGACGAGGTAAATTTTGCGGTCAATATGATACACGGCTAGAAACTCATCATCAGAATCTTGCTCTTCGTTGCCCGCGCCAGAACTGGAGGCTCTAGCCTGACTCGCAACCCTATTGTCAGCTCCCTCGGGAAAAGAATCCAAAATTTGGACAGGAGAACGGATACGTTTGACCATACGCGCGGTGTCTGGGGCCATTCTCTCTAAACCATCCCGGGCATCAGTTGGTGTCTCAGATGACTCAGATTCGTCAACCAACCCGTGGGCAACGATCGCTCCAGCCCCAACCTCGGGAGCAGGTTCATCATCAACCCTCATTTCATGATCAGAAGCTTCCGCGCTGCTCGTGACCTCAATAATACCAGGGGCCAGGCCCGGAGATTGCGCCTGTTCGCCCTCCTCATCATCGAAAGGAGCATCCATCCAACTCTGAGGATCAGGACCACTTAGGGTTACGCGTTCCCCACACAACCTTACCAACCTTCTAGCATTACCTGCCATATCTACATTATCGGGGAATCGAGTTAAAACGGCCATGATAAAAATGCCCAAGTGATCCTCTCCCCCAGTACCCTGATCCTCGTGGAATCATAACGAACGGATGGACCTGTTTCCCACAACAGGGGTAAGACCCAGGTTTCCCAGCTATATGCTAAACCTATGGCAGTGAATGCATTCAAAGACAACCGTTTCCAGGCATTCAACAGGAACCTGTATATCCCACCGGTCCTCCGGCAACAACCAAACAGGTCGGGACGGAGTTTACGCCCTAAATCCAGCCCTTCCATGGCTACAACAATATTTCAACAAATTTTCAGAAATTAGGATCCAGAATCCAGACTCGAAGACGCAAGGTTACGAGAAATCACACAAATCTCGTATAAATCCCTAAGCTCGACAGGAGCAAATTTCTAGGGTTCGCGCTCGAAAATGGCAACGAAAAGAATTGCAGAAATTAAGACGACGAGTCGAAACAAAGAGGAAAAAGGCGAAGTTCAGAGCAATATCTGTTAAATAGAAGTGATGAACGAGAACGAGATCTTCGAAATCAGAAATCCGGAGAAGCAAAGTCTTCGTTAAACTGGAAAGCAGAGAGACGGGAATTGCGAAAGTTTGGAACGATTCAGTCTCCGTGATATTTATAGCGCCAGAAATGGGTCGGATTGACCCGAAATATCTGGTAACCCGATCGAAACCTGAAAAATGATGAGGCGGGAGTTGCTTTTTCGAATACCGATGACGGTTCGCATTTAATGAACGTGTTCCTGGTCATGTCAAAAGGCAGACGACTACGCCACTAGCCTGACACAAGGGGCCCACCTATCCTCTCATCAACCACTATTGTAAGACTCCCGTCCCATTGCAGTCCGTGCCCGCATTTATTGCGATTTGCCCGAATCGAGCTCAGGAAGTATAACTCCTCGCGCCGGTCATGAATGAGCTGACCCTCGGAGTTAGGGGCCACTGATGAGACCGAGCCTTCTAGGCCGGATGTTCTGCGGTCCAAACCGATGCGACCTAATCCGCCCGAACCGGACCTGAACTCTTGGGGCCGAACCGGCGAAGACTGCGGGCAAGCAAGCCCGAGGGGTCCGATCTCCCTGATATATATGCCCGAGATGACTCTGCCTCCCGCTATCCTGAGGAGCCCGTAGTGCCCAGCTGGCACAAACGTACACAAGACGTCGCCTATTCGTACCTGACACACCATAACGGTTGGTGATGGAACCATGCTTCCCTGACAAACACGCCACCTTCCCAGCCACCCTCCTGACCGATCCACTGAGGACTCGCCACGTGTCCATCCAGTGCCAGGGCAGTTAGTACCTTGTGCAGGTTCTTTCTCCTTGTCATATATATACTTCTTTTTGCTCCCATGTGCAAGGTACGTGCTCTATCCTATTCACACACACAAGGTCTTCATTGAACCTTCCACTTAGGTTTTCCTCAGAGATCTTACTCTCACACCCGAGGGCCTAAGCCGGATTCCAACCCGGCCTTGGTCTTAACGGTGTTCTTGTCTGTGTTGTGATCAGGATCAAGAGACAGCTAAATTGGAGTTCTATCTCCGTGACCCCAGAAATATAGGCGTCATCATTGTGCGATTTTTATAGGCTCGAGCGTTGCAGCAAACGTTCGCTTCGAAATCCGAGTTGGGTGCTTCACATAATTATGTACTTTTTGTTGTTGTGATTATTGATTCTAACTACACAGATTCTAGTTAGTTTCCATCTGGGCAAACTATAAAAATCACCTTCTTTTTGTTTCTCTTCCTAACAACAGATGTTAGAAACTTAACAGAAATGTTAAAAAAAATAAAAATCAAAGGAGGCATTAAAAAGGGTCATTCGTTCCGTGTGCGTGTGCCAATTGCCAATTGCCAATTTAGTAGGAAAAGAAAATGGGTGAAATCTAGAATGTTTCCGGTATTGTTCTTCGATTAACAGCACGCAATCCAATCCACAAATCAAACACCAAATCAGAATCATTTTTCTAACATTCAGTTGATGCAATTCCATCTCATCTCCTTCGATTTCCTGTTCTTCCACATATGGTGATTTCTCTCTCTCTCTCTCTCTCTCTCTCTCTCTCTCTCTCTCTCACACACACACACACACACACACACACACATGTCCATTTTGTTCAATTAAATGCTGCTTTATCAAATTTCGCTTCGTATATTGATCTGATCCATCATTCTGTTTATTGTACCTATGATTGTTGAATTATTTCCCAAAACTAGTTTCAATGGTTGAATATGACTGCGCCTGTTTGATTTGAGATGGTATCCCCCCTCTCGAATTTGGTAATATTTGGAATGTATGACTTCAAGCCCTAATTTGTGCTTAAAATTTACTTTTTGTTCTACTCCCTCTGTCCCAAAATGAACGTCTAAAACAATTTTTAATTTGCCCTTGATCAAAGTAAATTTGAACATTATTTGGACATTCGATATGGGATGGAGTAGTATTTTTTTTGTGGGAAGAATAGTCATTCTTGTATTTAATAGGTTGTTTTCACGATTTTTTTTTTTTAATTCACATCCCAGATCGTAAAATTCAATTAAAAACTTTAAATATATTGCTCGTTTGGTAAGTACGAACAGTATTTCTTTTCTATGCTATCTGAACTATTATGAAATGATTTTGTAAGTAACACTCGTCGAATGGAATGGTCATTGTTACCTACAAAACCAGCTCATTTTTTTCGGTTGAGGACAAGATTCTTGAATTGATAACTGCCCACATTTGAAGTAGTACAAAGCTATTGTGTAACTTGACCAAAAGTTTTTCATGCTAGGAGTCGCTATGTCTTTGAGATCCAATGTGAGTATTCTCTTAGGAGTTCATCACTTACTCACATAGACTAACATCAGAGGAAAAAGTGAAAAGATCCTTCAGCGGTTTTGGTTTTCCAAGGCTTGTCCTCAAAAGTATTTGTAGTCCGTCGTGTGCTTAAAACTGGAGCGACACTCAGAAGCAGAAAACTCATGAACAGTAGAAAGAAAGTAAGCGTTTGTTTTCACCATCCATAGGCAATTTTTGTATATGTTCGGATACGTGTTTTTCTGTTTGCCTGATGGGAGATCTTACTAGAAACTTTGGTTAAAAATCAAACTAGTGAGACAGTAATACTAGACCTGCTGAGTATTGGGTTAAAAACTTAAAATGAATAGAATATGAATGTTGTTTTGAATAAGTGAATTTCACCTCCATACACAATGTAAGAAGTTAAATCATGTTGAAAATGCCAACTCGTACTGAATAACTAGATCACTTATGCATATGCATTGTAGACTAAATACTTGACCTCATGAAAAAGTTGAACTTTAACAAGCTTGTAGATGTTTATCAGGCTACACCATTTCTTGCTGGGCTTGCAGTAGCAGCAGCAGCTTTGGCGGGTAAATATGGGATTCAGGCTTGGAATACAATGAAGACTCGACCCCCAAGAGTTCGCACCCGCAGATTCTATTATGGTGGTTTTCAACCTACAATGACTAAACGGGAAGCAGCTCTAATCCTTGGCATTAGGTAACTCTCGTTTTCTTCTTATTAGAAAAGAGTACCAAATGAAAAGTACGCTTGTAACACAAACCTGTTCAACAAAAAAGAATAGCAAACCCATTTAATACGGAATACTATAAATCAGTGAAGCATGTGTGAGGATATCTTGAGGGATATTACTGCATCAGTTGGATATTGATGCAGCCTCAAGACTCTAGTTTATTGCAATATCATCTCAGCCTGAGCTGTCAGCTTAACTTACGTGCTGAAACTTCTTATTCTTGTGGCAGCAGCTGCTTTAAGGCTCATGTTTTTCATCTTCAAATGTGAAATTTCGACATAAGACAGTTTTATGAGTGAAAAAGTTGCTTGCCCTTTTCACTATTTCTGGTATTTAGCTTTTTTTATAGCCAACTTTTTATAAAAAACCTTTGTGCAAGCATTAGAAAGAAATATCTATGGCAAATTTTCCCTCCGGTCCAAAATTGCTGTTGCTTTTTGAGCAAACATTTGGTCCAAAATATGTCACTTTTGAGTTAAAAGTATTCGAATGTCACTCTTACCCTTGCATTCAAACTGATTCTATTTCACTAATTTGTCTAAGTGTGAGACATTTATGTAGGAAAGAGGCACACTTAATAGGGGTAAATTTGGTATTTGTATTATTAAGTCATAGTAATTGTTTTTCTTGCAAATGGCAAAAGTGACATGTATTTTGGACCGGAGGAAGTAATATCGTTAGGAACTTGTGGAAGAAAAGGTTTGGTTGACATGCTTTCTTCTGACAAACGTCAGATCCATAATCTCACTTAGAGCACTGAACAGTAATTTCATATGGATTACATATGCTGTATATTTACTGGTTACAAACTTTATAAGATTCTTGGTCTATTAACTTTTTTCTGAGTGTTTCATCTATTTTCAATACTATAATGCTCCCTCTGTTCCGAAAAAATAATAGTCTCATTTGGCAAGTTAAAACATTTTATGAATGATGCTATACCAGTACATTCATAAATCTGCACTAGAAATACTGATAATCGTTTTTAAACAATACGAGTACTATTGTTCCAGGACAAACCAAAAAATAGTGAGACTATTTCTTTGGGACTGGGGGAGTGTATATGTTCATTGCGTTGCGTACGTCTCATTTCATTCCATTTGTAATTTCAAGATTCAATTTATATATCTTTCCTGAATGGTTTGACTTTTGACAGAGAGAATGCGGGTGCAGACAAGGTGAGAGAAGCACATAGACGGGTGATGGTTGCAAACCATCCAGATGCCGGTGGTAGCCATTACCTTGCTTCTAAAATCAACGAGGCGAAAGACGTAATGCTTGGCAAGTCTAAGAATACTTCCGCCTTCTAATTCTTTGATTTGCAGCACTTTTAGATTTTCGTCAATATCGCTTCACAAAAGATCCACATCTGATCTGAATGTTGTTGCTGACAACAATTGGAGTAGAATTAAGATGCAAGATTCAAGCTTGACCAAGAATTAACCCTCCAAAAGTCTTTCTTCCAAAGATCATCTCCACCATTTCATCTCTTATAATCTTTATTGGTTTTTCAAGGCCAAGTTTGAAAATCATTTTTTTTTTTTTTTACATGTGCATTTCCTAGCTTGAAAGTTAAACAAGAAGCTTGTATTTTACTAAAAATATAACATGATTTATTTTTCATCTTTTACAACTCTTTACCAATTGTGTTAGTGGTTATTTTGAAGATATTCTTCTTCACAATAGACCCTTTTTCGGACTAGGGTCTAATGTTTGGGGTTCATTTCATCGATTTTGGTTCGAAATTCCAAAATGACATGGGGGCTCTTAATTTTTTCTATTTTTTTAATTATTATTTCTTATATATACATATATAATTTATGTAATAGTTATAGAGATGGGGATGTGTATAGCATAAGAAAGTGAAGCAGTTATAACGGCCACTGGGGTACCCTACTTATGTTCATGTTGATTTTATTTTGTTAATTTAGCTGACTAGGAAAAACCCCGTGCTACGCATGGAAATTTGTTTACAATTTATCGTTTATTTAGTTAGTCAAATGGAGTTTTTTTTTATTATGATTAAAGAAAAATAATTTTTAAGTATCTCAAAAATACAACTAAAAAAGAAGACATGTAAATAATCAATTACATTGTATTTTTTTTTCCGAGGGGGGGGGGGATAAATTAAAGGGTAAATTATTTTCTAATTTTGGATTTAAAATCAAGATTAATGTTTTTTTTTTTACTTTTCCTTTGTTTGCAGAATTAGAGTTGCATCAACATAAACTTTTTAATTTATTAGTTAAACAAAATATACTCCTGTTTGAAGACTTTTCATTTGTTTTAAGTAACAAATCAAAAGTTTATTTTTTGTGACTTTACATTTCAAATTATGACTTTTCATTTCTTATACCGGAGAAGTTAAAGTCACTTTATCATAATTATTTTTAATATATTAAATTTTATTGAGACTCTTCATATTTTAGTAACCGTTGTACTTAAATGAATGCATATAATGATATATGAAAAATCTTAGGTACAAAATTATTTGAATGTAAAGTTTCAAAAAATCATTCATTTTAGTATAAACAGGACATTCAATTTGGAATGAAGAGAGTAACTATTATGATTTACTAATATTATTAATAGTAATAGTTAATTTATTTAAGAAAAATTATTAACTTATATAATAATTATTATAATTAACTAATATTGTTAATAGTAAAAGTTAATATATATAGTAACTATTGTAATTAACTATTATTGTCAATAGTAAAAGTTAACCTATATAGTAACTATTATGCTTAATTAATATTATTCATAGTAATAGTTAACTTATATAGTAACTATTATAGTTAACTAATACTATTAATAATAATAGTTAACTTATACAATAACTATTATAGTTTATTAATACTATTAGCTAATAATAAGAATATCAAGAGTCACTTATCAATAAGAATGGTGATGACATGGCTTCACCAAAAGTATTCTTTAGCCTAAACTGTCCACATGTCGAATTCATATACCTCCGCGTCGACTTTTAATATATATAGATTTTTGATTTTATGGTTTGGATTCAAGTGGGTATACTTGAACGTTTACATTTAAAAACTGTTTGTTTATTGAAGTACTCCCTTTGTCCCAGAATAAATGTCATATTTTTCAATTTCGTTTATCTAAATAAATGTTGTGTTACTAAAAATAGGGTATAAGGTTAGTGATCTTATTATATTACACATTCTAATAGGCACAAGCATTGCAGTTGTTGGGAATTTAGTGGGAACCCGTTGCAATCTAGATCTAGAACACAAACCCACAAGCACAATAAGAGAGAATCACACACACAAGAATGCAAGAATTGTTTACCCGGTTCGTTCAACACATGAACTACGTCCGGGGGAAATCGCCAAGCCAATATATTATTAAACACTCTTTAATAATTTGCTACAATGTGTTCTAGGTCGGAACTATGTTTATATAGGCTAACAAGAGAGACCTAAACCAAATACATGTGAGAAACCTAAAAAATTCAGCACTTTCCCGAAATCCTGTCGCGGCACCAGGCGCCCGCCTGGAGTAACCCAGGCGCCCGCTTACTCCTATGCGCCAGAGACTGAAACCTTCTATTGGGACCGGGCGCCCGCCTGCTTCCCTGTGCGGATTTCCTCCTCCGTTATGATCTCCCCCAATCCCCGTTTGGTTTAAACTCCTTTTGCCTCCTTGTCCCCTTTTGGTTTTAGGACTCCACTCTCAACAATCTCCCACCTGGAGACTAAAAAACCATAAGCATAGACCGATCATTACTCCCACCACGAAATGAACCTCCTTAGAACACATCTTTACTCCATATTGACTTGGCGTTGCCTTGCCTCCTCGCTTAAGTACTAAGGTGAGTTGAAACCAAGCGTCGTTTCAACCCCTCTGTGTTAGATAGTTCTTGCCTCCCCAGATCAGCTTCTACCTTGATCTCTCTTCGCAAGTCTAACTTCGTCTTCTCCCTCCAACCCACCTTCCTCGCAATGCTTCCCCTTGAAACTTGGACATACCTTGTTTCTTGCATCGTCTTCTCTTGGTCTGAATACGCTCTCTGTTAGGGCACTCGGACTTCCACACCGCGTTGATCAACTTTGTGTCCCTCTCCCCCCCCTAACACACCGTTTCTTGGTGTCTTTCCTTTCTACACCAATAGGCCGGTACTTTAGCCTCTTGCTCCCACCCGAGCGAACATCGACAATGTAGATAGAGTACAACATATTCTCCTTAACCCCATGAGCTATCACCTTAGCTTATTTTGTGACTTCCCAAGACCCACCCATGAAGGTTACACCATACCCTTTATCATCAAGTTGTCCGACGGAAATCACCCTTGTAAAACAGCCCCATTAGGTGTCTTCATCATCACATCCCCTTTACCTTTGATCTTCAATAGTTGATCATCACCAAGATAAACAACCCAAAATCTCCCGGTGTATATAGCTTCATTGATTCTGCATCCCCACTAGCATGACAAGAAGCTCCAGAATCCAACACCCAATCTTCGCCTGACTGCTCCTCTCCTAGGATTAATACATCCGCATCATCCACCATGTGTGCATCACCATCCTTATCCGGACAGTCATAACTAATATGACATAGCGCGCCACAATTGTAGCATTTGACCGATTTGTTTTTCCCCTTTTTCGGTCCTCCCCTTCCCCTAGTTCTCTCCACCCTAAGTGCAGCCCCATCTGCGGAAGATTCTCCCATTTTCTCTTTCCTTCTCAACTCCTCTTGAAGGATGAGATCTCTAACTTCCGTATACACCAATGGTGTTTTCGACGTACTAATCGTTGTGACAGTTACCTCCCAACTGTCTGGCAATGATTTTAGTAGAAAACATGCTAACACTTCATCAGAGAAAGTAATATCAACACTTTTCAATTGGTCTACCATACCTTTGAAACTGCCGATATGACTTGCTGATGTCTGCCCCTCCGACATCTTAGCATTCGCAAACCTCTTTATCAAATGCACCTTATTGATATTCGACGGCTTCTCATACATGTCTGACAGCATCTGTAGCAACCCCACCGTTATCTTGGCCTCCATCGCGTTCCGTGCAACATCGTCGGTTAGAGCGCTCCTCACCGCTCCTAACGCCTTACGATCCAACGTCTCCCAATCCCCTTGTAACATGTCTTCGGGTTTCTCACCTAAGGGTTTATGAAGATCCTTACAATAAAGGTAATCTTCAACCCTTGTCCTCCAAAACATGAAATTCACACAGTTGAATTTCTCGATTGAGTTCTTCATCTTGATTGCTTCACAAAGTCCCCAAGAACGTGATTCAAAATAATCAACGAATGAAACTTTGAATCATCCTAACCAAAGCTCGGATACCAGTTGTTGGGAATTTAGTGGTACCCCGTTGCAATCTAGATCAAGAACACAAACCCACAAGCACAATAAGAGAGAATCACACACATAAGAACACAAGAATTGTTTACCCGGTTCCTTCAACACATGAACTACGTCCGGGGGCAATCACCAAGCCAATATATTATTAAACACTCTTTAATAATTTGCTACAATGTGTTCTAAGTCGGAACTATGTTTATATAGGCTAACAAGAGAGACCTAAACCAAATACATGTGAGAAACCTAGAAAATTCAGCACTTTCCCGAAATCCTGACGCGGCACCAGGTGCCCGCCTGGAGTGACCCAGGCGCCCGCTTACTCCTATGCGCCAGAGACTGAAACCTTCTGTTGAGACCGGGCGCCCGCCTGCTTCCCTGTGCGGATTTCCTCCTCCGTTTTGATCTCCCCCAATCCCCGTTTGGTTTAAACTCCTTTTGCCTCCTTGTCCCCTTTTTGTTTTAGGACTCCACTCCCAACATCAATTGCATAGTACCCGTGTGAATATATTAGGGCAATTAAGGAAACATAACTAAAAGCTTAAAAACATTGATTCGTCAACTATGACATTGATCTTATGAACTATGACATTGATTTTAGGACAGTGAGAGTAATAAACAAAATTATCTTTAAAAAATGAACTTTTCCCTTTGGTACAGCTAGGGGTTCCTTATTATGCTTCTCACTTTTCAGTAGGACTAATAGCACGTAAATTGTTTTTGTGGAAATGTTTTTGTGGAAAGTACCCTCTCTTTTCTTGTCTTTCCTATCCAATAATGTTTACCTTGAATATATTTTACCTATTTATATATTGATTGTATTGTACATGGTAAAGTTATTATTATAGTATTTTCTTTTTTAGATACCAAACATTTCCATTGATTTTACTCGCTCGAGATGAATGCAAATAGGAATCATTTATGCAAGTTGCTCCCTCCATTTTCACAATGAGCGGATCTGATCCGTTTATATATTATATATTTGTGCTTTTGAAATAAAAGAGAAAGATGATTTTAGAGCTCGACGAGACTCAAAATTGTTGAATTAACCTGAAGATGTAAATTTATCTGAATCACTTTCTTGTTGAAGAGCTCCGGAATATTTGTTGAAGAGCTCCGGAATTTTTATTGATAAGATAGGGGAGGTGTTTACTAGGAGATATGGATAATAGGTTTACTAACAAACATGGATTTGATTTTGTTCATATTTGTGATGGACAAAAATGATGACTTGAACTAAACACCCAAAATGGACAAAAATAATGACTAAAAGTAAGAGCTGTGAGACCGTCTCATACATGAGACTAATTTCTTTCATTGGGCTTGCCCGCCTCGCTTATAAAGGGGCAGGGGCAAACTATTACTTTCTCAACGAGATCCGTCGCACGTGTGAAACCTTCTTACACAAATTTTTGTCAACGAAAAATGGATAGACACTCCACGTAAATCCGTTAGTTTTACCCACCAGCTTTCTGCCTTTTTTTTTAAGCAACATTTTCTCCCTCTTGAGGGGAATTTTTTTTTCTTACTCACACGTTCGTGCCATCACTATTGAAAGAAGTGGTAAACAAACAAATATAGTGAATCTTAAATGTATAAATACTGTAATGCAAATGTAAATTATTTATTTATTAATTTTTATGCAAATTATGATTGACTATTATTTTAGTTAAACTCAGTGTTTAGTTTAATTAACTATATATATTATATTTTATTCACACAACATAATTCCTTCCCTTCTCCCTTCCCTTCATCAAATAAATAATAATTCAAAACAATAATAATGGATATTTATTTCTAATCTGAGTGACCAACATTTTTGGTTCCACAATAAATTGTTAAATCTTTTCACTAACCCTCGTCATGATTGATTCAATTCAGTAGTGATCATTCAATTCAAAAATAAAATAGTGAAAAGGAATTTGGCTCATAATATTACTGTTATGTGAGCAGTCTTGTCAAAAAAAAAAGATGAAAAATACAATATACTTTTTTACATATTTATACAATATTATACTACTATGATAAAAATATGTTATGAGAAAATACTACAGTTAGTCTCCTCCATCCTGTCATTTTTTTTAACCACAATGATTTTTTTTTTCTTCAAAAAATGCTTAACTTTGTCTTAAATGCCTTTTTATTCAATTTATTTTACTAGTCTCTTTATACTTGCAAGACTAAATATTTCGAAAGTGAATACTAAAAATGTTTATAAAACACGCTACTTAATTTTATAAAAGTAGAGAATTTCAGAATGATAATCTAATGAAATTTGGACATTCATATTTAGGGATGGAGAGGTCCATAATAAACTACTCAAGAAATTTGGATTTTAGGGGACGGAGAGGTCCATAAGAAACTACTCAATTCATTTTAGGAATGTGAATTAAAAAATGTTTTAAAAATAAGTGTTGTAAGTATGAATGAAAAGAAAGTGAGGTAAAGAATATTAAGTGAACATTTGTTATAAATGTGTCATGTGGGTTTCACAAATAAAGAAGTAATATAAAAATTTTCATTTCAAGAAAATAAGACTTTTCAATGAGATACTGAAAATCAAAAGGTTTTTTGTTGTGGGACGAAGGGCGTAAGGAATTTAGATTTACTCCAGCGAGCTCTTCCCTACGACTTCAATTTTACCATATCCTAATGATCGACGGATGAAATGTTTTTAATCTCGGCTAACCCACAAATTTTTAAATAGATCTCAGTCACCCACAAAATAAACAAAATTGGTAAAACAAATTCATGTCCTAAATTAAAATTACTCTCTCCCGTTCAAAATAACTGTCACTTTTGGACCAAAATTTTAGTCCAAAATAATTGTCACTTTTGAGCTAAATTTTCTCTTTTATTAATTATCTTAGTGTGAGACATTAATGTAAGAAATTTGCACATTTAATAGGGGTAAAGTTGGAACTTTTGTCACTAAATCATGATAATTATTATTCCCTCTGTCCCTAAATCAGTGTCCAATTTTAAGAAATTTTTATCCCAAAATGAGTGTCCCTTTTGATCATAACTTTGTTTCTAAATGTTTTTTTTTCGATTTTTTTTCACCGGTCTCTTTATACTTGCAAAAACTAAATGTTTGCAAACAGAACTACATGATTATATATGAAGTTTGCCACCAAATTGTACAAAATTTTTTTCTCTTAAAATAAAATTTGGACACTCATTTAAAGACAGAAGTAGTACATATCTTAAAAATTGTGTAAATGTAAAAAAAAAACAGTTATTTTGGACCCGATGAGTAATAAGTATCTCAACCCAATTAAACTGAACTCTATCTTCTCAGTCTCTTTCCTACTAGGCTACTTACGTCATTCCGTATTATCCTATCCACACTAAATAAATAAATAAATAACAAAATAAAAAATAAAAAAAGCAAAAAATTACAGAAAGAAGCACCTTCTCCTTCAACTGCTTCTCCAGTCACCTCAGCCCCCATATCTCCTTCCTTATCACACACTCCTCAGATTTCTCCAATCTTTCCCTCTTAATTTTCCCCAATTTTTTCCAGATATACCCTTTTCGTGGATTTCAATTTTTTTCATCCCCGAATTTCCCCCCATTTTAATGTCCGTTTCTTGATTTCACCATTCTTGTTTAAGTCCAGTTCACTGTAGCTCTCGTTTCAGTTCCATATATGTATATAATCTCGTTCATGTATTGATACTTATAGATATGCAGAAATTTACTTTAATCTCACTGATTATCTAGATTTGATTTTGTGCGGGCATCTCGCCTTTTGTTATTTTTTTTTTTTCCTCAGATTTTCTTGTCAATGGTTGAAGAAATTGGGTTTAATTTGAATGGTAAGCCTGTATTGGTTTCTTTTTTGTTGAATGTCTGATAATAGGTGCGGTAACAATTTGGTAGGGCGTGTAATTTTGTAATAAGCTCGAATTTACGTTAATTTTGGGATTTTGATTTGGTTGAAACAAGAAAGGGTTTGGGGATTAGGTTTTGAGTGATGGTGAACGCGAATGACCCTGTGGAATCTTTCTTTAATTCGATTGAGCTTGTTAAGAATGTGCTTGCCCCGCTTGAGTCCAGTTTTAGGAAAGCTTCTAAGGACTTGGAGCATTGTTTTTCTGGTTCTAAGATTGGGGCTAACAATCTTGAACTTGTTAAGGGAAATGTGAGTAGTAGGAATCAGCTGTCGTCCCTGAAGAATGATCAGGGTGTAGTTCCTGATACGAGAAAGAAGGATTTGTTCTTAGGAATCTTTTCACAAAGTCATGAGGGTGATGAGAATATTAAGGCGGATTTGTCGAAGAAGGGGTTGGAAGAGGCCGACAGTGTTAAGGAGGATGGAACCTGTACAAATTGTGTACAGTTAACAATTAGTTGGTCATTGTTGGTTAATGGTTTCGTTAAGGCTTTTCCTAGTCCGTTTAAGACTGGTAAGAAACTGTTGCAGAAAAAGACTAACGAGGACAAACAATTTACTAGTTCATCTCCTAATGTGGCCAAACCGAAGGTTTTGTGTGAAAAGAAACATAGAGACTCCAAAGGTCAGTTTTCTACTGCATTGACTGATGATGGGTTAACCAGTAAAGAAGGAAGGAACATGCCACTTGAGTGTCTTATTGGTTTTTTGTTTGATCAATTAGCTCAAAATCTTCAGAAACTTGATCTCGGTGCCCTTGAAACCAGCACAGAATGTTGTGATACATCTCCTGTTCCTGCGCCCACTAATCAATTTGATCATTTTAAGGCTATTACGAGTATTTTGGAGGGTAAAAAAGCAGATGTCAGTGGATTCTTGGGTAATTTGAAGTTTGCGAGAGTTGGAGGTGTTCCTTCAAGTATTATTGACATAGCTTCTGCAGATAAGGAAGAAAGTGATGAGGGTATTGATTCTACGAGCAAGGAGGAAAGTGGAGGCAATTCACCACAAAAGTTGGCTAATGGCTTACTTAGTATCCCTTTAGCAAATGTTGAACGATTAAGATCCACTTTGTCTACTGTTTCTTTGACAGAATTAATTGAGCTTGTGCCTCAGTTAGGGCGCTCTTCCAGTGATCATCCTGACAAGAAGAAACTTATCTCAGTCCAGGACTTCTTCAGATACACCGAGTCTGAAGGTATGTTCCTCGACCAGCTAAGAAGCTGGTTTAACTAGGTTTCTGATTTATTCTGAACATTGTTAGCTCATCATTAATTGTTCATAAATAATCTCGTTGTGCGCTGTGACCGATGTTCATATTGTACAGGTTATTTTGTTGTTTAATGGCGATGTGGATGATAATGAACCTCCATTTTTTATTGTTGAGCAGTGCCAGTAAATAAACATGGCTATGCATTTCCTTACACTTTTGTGTATACGAACTTAGTTGTTTTTGTTACATAGGGACTTCTTAGTTTCTTATTTTGACCTTTAACTCTGGAAGATGAACAAAATGGCAGTTCACTTCTTCACTTGGGCAGGAAATTTAAATTCCTGTCAAATTTTCATTATTCTTTAGGTTATGGAGACTTGTCTTCTATTTGTTCATGTTATAATGAATTTTGTAATGTCTTTTGACTGTTATGTTTCTGCTTTAATCTATGGAGGAACTAAATAAACGTGGCTATGCATTTCCTTACACATTTGTGTATACGAACTAAATGAATTTTGTAACGTCACAGAGGTTTTATTGGTTTAGACCACTTGGTGCTAACTTTGCCCCAACTTGAATCTACAAACAGAGTTCAGAGCTGCAAAAGACTTCTTGTTAGTTTGTATGGCTTTATCTTACTTTCTCCGAAGGAAAAGGGTCCGAGATGGTTTGAATTTGAGTCAAGGATCTTGCTCCATATAAACAGAATATGACTAACAAGTAACAACTATAAAACCTAGTAACCTAAAGCAATATTCTAATTATCAAGGCACAACTAGTCTCTATTCTCCTCCTCCTCCTTCACAGTCTCCTAAAAGTCTTGATTCCAACACAGTTGTATGATAAATACAGCGATAATGCGTTTTCGTCAAATTACCTATTTTTGAGGGTCAGCGTTCAAAATGGGGAACACATTGTGCTTAACAATAAAGTGATATGAAAGATAAATATGAAAAAAAAAATCATGAAAAATATATTTTCTTCTTTTAATATCGCCCCCTCCTCCTTTCTTTCTATTTTTGTCTTGCTTCCATGCTGGCCAATAAGTAATAAGAGTCGCTAAACACACATACTATAAAAATTAAGGATACTATATACAATACTCCCTCTGGTCCAAAATAACTGTCACTTTTGGTCAAACAGATGTAAGTTTGACCATTAAATTTAAACCAAAAATAATGATCCTAATAAAAATCTAAATTGTTATTAAAAGTATTATTAATTATAATACAATGACAAATTTTAGATTTTTATTAGCATCAATATTTTTTTATTTAAATTATTGGTCAAAGTTATATCTGATTGACCAAAAGCGACAGTTATTTTGGACCAGAGGGAGTATATATCTTTAAGAATATGACTTGATGATTAAGTGTGTGGATAAGGTAAAGTAATTGTAGGAATTTCTTGACATTTATCATTCACTATTATCGAAAAGATGTGACAGGAGAGTATAATGGGAAACATTAAACTCAAATCAAATCAAACAAAATTACTTGAGTGCTCAAGAGCTCTCGAGCTCTCTTAGGATGGACGTCCAGAATATTATAGAACACCATTCTCGATGTATTCTTGATGTGTGTATTTCCTTTCATAAAAATAATTTAACTTATAGCTTGTTTGTATGTGGATTTCTTCTTGTAAACTATAAACCATCAGGATCTTAATAGCCCCTTTTGTTTTGGATCCTATTGGCACTCAAATTGTTGACATAGCCAAACAATAACTTAAACTTAAGGCTTGTAGTGGGGACCCTTCCCCGGACCCTCGTTTTGTGGGGTTGCCTTGTGCACCGGGCTGCCTTTTTTTTTTTTTTTTAAAGTGTCCTGTTTTCATGTGGAAACTAGTCGTATGAAAGGAATCTACTCTTATTTGAGCAAGGTTGCTAAAAGCTCCCTTTCAGTCATATACACTACCAACCTGCTCAGAAATGCAAGAGGTTATTATGAGCCAAGGCGTCTTTGGTGTTTCACTAGTCGTATGAGGTACTTTACCATGATTGCCAATTAAGTGATAACACTTGATGCTGTGATTGAATCGAAGAAGGTCTCATAGTAAGCGAATTTTTAGTCAAATTTGTAAGACCATGGAAAATTCAAGATATGATCAGATTAAAGCAACAAATCATAACATATCAGAGTACATTAATTTTCATATGCCTTAAATCATTTCGTTGCATTTATAACATAATTTTAGACTAAGAAACAAAAAAGATAAATGGCCACGTAATCACCATAATTGATAGCCATTTATTCATCTACCATTTGGCCTTCTTCTTAAGCTTCTACTAAAGAGTATCAAGTTTAAAATATCTAAACCCTTAATGTCATTGCACGACTGTAAAAAAATTCTCATTATTTATTGGTTGGATCAATTCCCCTTTAATCCGTTTGTGATCACAATCGGCCCATACACGACAAACCAGTAATAGATGATTAAGTGCACAAAAGATCGGAAGAGTGATGGTTTCAATATCAACAACAATCTCACAGGCAAGGCAAATACAAACCTAACACGTACTGGATTAGGAAGGATGCATGGCCAGGAACGCGTAGTTATATTTGCATGTTAATATTCTTTAGGTATTATGATCGCTACTCTTACTAGAACAACTCCCTTTAGTAATATCCTGAAGATACCTAGGATTATGTGTGATGCACACTTTTTGTAGTCATTCCTGCTGTTTATGGATATGTACACAAATCTGTTTGGACTGTCTGCATAATGTCTTCTTTCTCGTTTATCTAAATATGCAGGTTACGTCACTTTATTCTGTCTCCGTTTATTGAAATAATCTTCTCATGAGATCTTCTGCGATAATTTGACTTCATAACCAATTAAGACGTGTAGTTATATCATTTTGTCTGTTAAATAAAGCGTTCGCTCATAAGAAGCTTATCCGGATGCGGCTTTCCTGTAAGTGCAAGAAGCCTACATGTGTATGTGTCCACGAGGGACTATGTATTAATTCGTTTGTGGAACATAATGATTCCTCAGTAATTTTGTTACTCTCTTTCCGAAATCTTTCATGTTTCAGGAAGGCATATATCCAAGAATTGATTAAGTAATAAATATGGGATAATGGTTAGAAGTTCATGAAAGAATATTAGGTCAACCGTATATTTCCATTCGGGCATAATAAAGGAATTTTGGAAAATAGGTTCTCTTATCTTAAGAAAGAATCAATGCTAGTGAAAGCTACGTGTGATATACGTAAGTCCCCAAGCCACTGATGCACTTGGTTAAGTTTGAGCCCAATCCGTGACGTGCCTGTTGGGTATTGAATGTATAGGCTTGTTGCTTGTTTTCATCTTGCAGTGCATGGGTTAGGCAGCTTAAAAAGATACTCCCTCCGTCCCAAAATTATCTTCACGTTTGATTATTCAAACTTTTTAAGGATATGAACACTTGCTTCACTAGCCATGTTGTGTTTATGCACATTTAAGCCTAAACTGTAGAAATGAGAACTTCTTTTTGGGACAATGAAAAATGCCAAATGAGAAGATCATTTTGGGACAGAGGGAGTGTTTGTCTTTATATTTTGATTATCTACTCAAAATGCTTCCACCCTTATTTGGTATATTAAGCATCATTTAAGCAATGAAATACATGCTTCCATGAATCCCATCTTTTGGGTAAGATTAACAAATTTCGTTCCCCTCAACTTCCACCAATCAGCAGTATTTATGTTTCTGGAATGATTATGGCCAAACAAATTTGACCTTATTACACCGAGCTTTTAAGTAAGATCTGTAAGTTGCTAGATAAACATTTTCTCTTATTGTGAACGAACATTATGTTATCTTTGTGCACCTTATAAGATAGACAGGAGGTGAATGAATCCATGATTTTGCAATTTTCTGTCCTCTTGAAAAGAAAGACAAGAAGCAATTAGAGAAAGCTTCCTCAGAGATACGCTAGTGACTTATTGTAATACTATTATGATTTATTCTGCAATTAATTCCTTTCACTCTGGCAGGAAAGAGGTTTTTCGAGGAGTTGGATAGAGATGGTGATGGGCAAGTTACACTGGACGACCTTGAGGCTGCTACAAGAAAGAGAAAACTTCCTCGGAGATACGCTAATGACTTCATGCGTCGTGTTAGAAGTCATCTTTTTGCAAAATCTTTTGGTTGGAAACAGTTCTTGTCCTTAATGGAACAGAAGGAACCAACCATTCTTCGAGCTTATACTAGTCTCTGTTTAAGCAAGTCTGGGACACTAAAAAAGAGTGAAATATTGGCGTCACTGAAAAATGCAGGACTTCCAGCAAATGAAGACAATGCTGTTGCCATGATGCGATTCCTGAATTCTGACACGGAGGAATCTATTTCATATGGACATTTCCGTAATTTCATGCTTCTCCTCCCATCTGAACGACTTCAAGAAGATCCTCGGTAATATTGCTTTTGAATCTTGATGGATGTGATTGGTTGCAATTTGGGATTTTTATTATTGCTGTGGATCCATACTTTTATTAAGGAACCAGCTTGTTAATTTATTTAGGTTCTGCGCTACTCTTTTCTCCCAGCAATTTGTGGCTATTGTATTTTTGATTAATGGGTGTTGCTAATATATTTAGGAATATTTGGTTTGAAGCCGCTACTGTTGTTGCTGTGCCACCACCTGTGGAAATACCTGCTGGAAGTGTCTTAAAATCTGCATTGGCAGGAGGCCTTTCTTGTGCTTTATCCACGTCTTTGATGCACCCAATTGATACAATAAAGGTGAATTATCTTCTATATCTCAATCGAACGTGCATCTTTCATAAAGTCGTTACAACACAGCCGCCATTTAGTTCAGCTTATTTATCATGCTGTTAAATTGGTATTTGAAATCAACTACTCCCTCTGTCCCAAAGTGAATCTCCAACCTTTTTTTTCTTGATCAAGAGTAAATTTGATTCTTTTTTTAGACATTTATTTTGGGACGGCGGTAGTAAGTTAAGTGAATTAAACCGGTAATTATGATGCAGCAGAAATAGCATTGTGAATTGCAATCTTTTTTCCCTAAGCACTCAACAGTCAACATCGAGCGGGTTGTTTATTTTGAGCATCTTGTCGCCGTTTACCTAGTTACGTCAAAGTGAGTCAATTTTGAGGCCTAAAATGGGAAAATGAAAACAGAGGAAAAAAAATTAAACAAATAAGTTCTTTCTGTCCATTCTTCGATTTCTGTGACAACTCTTTTGTTGCTCAGTATTACGGATATAATTAATGATGTACAATAATAGGTTTCAGTTTACAAGTCAGCAGTAATTGCACACCTACGTGGTTTATCTCCATTGATGAAGTATCTCTTGAATGTCCTGGTTTATGGATTTACATAATGCTTTACCCCATCTATCCCAACAATTTCTCATATTACTTATCAATGTTTGTAAGGAACGTACTTTAGTTGTTTGTACATTGCTTGTACAATTATAAAATTGCACCAAAATTGTTAATTTATTTTATTTGGAATCACTACATTTATTTTGGTATAGACTAAAAAGGAAGTGCGATATATGTTCTGAGATGGAGGGAGTAATAGAATAAACCCTTGTAGAGCAGGGAAATGTGTTAGTGGTGAGTCTTGAGACTTATGCTAACCACTGTTTTTCATTAGAACCTGATTGTGGCTAACTAATTTTCAGACTCGAGTACAAGCATCAACGCTTACCTTCCCAGAAATCATCTCGAAGCTTCCAGAAATAGGAGTTCGCGGAGTATATCGAGGCTCCATTCCTGCCATAATTGGACAATTTTCAAGGTCTGTTTTCCATCTTAGTCCTCTTTATGCCTTCTTCTATCCATCTGTTCTCATAGCTGATGGGTTCATGTAATAATGCAGCCATGGCTTGCGAACTGGGATCTTTGAAGCAACTAAACTTGTGCTGATAAATTTTGCTCCAAATCTTCCCGACATACAGGTGAGACAATGTTTATAGCTATATCTGGCAGTTGAAAAATGGGATGGCACTTGGTTCATTCAATTTTACAATTCCCTCCATCCGTAAATGAATGACCATTAAGGACATTCTGAAAATGTTTACTATTTGAAAAAATAATTGGCAAAAATGCACAAGCATTCTAGCTATCCACTTTTAAACTCTTAGTCTTGCAAGTATATTTATGAGTAGTGAAACAAAAAAACAAAAATCCAGGGATGAAGATTTTATTAAAAAAGACATTCATTTTGGGAGAAAAATTTCTTGAAAATATACGTTCATTTAGGGACAGAGGGAGTACCTCTAAAGCTAATTCATGTACATCAAACTTCTTGAATCCTCCGATACAAACATCGTACACATTTCTTGCTCTTTCATGTTCATCTCTTGTCCAAATGATATTTTCAAATCTTATTCCTTTGTAATAGAAGAGTTTCTAAAAACTTTTTTTTTTTTTTTCATTATTCATATATTTTTAGTGGTGATAATTTCTGAACTTAAGAAATTGAATATTATATGTAGTACTGAAATAGCTACATGTGGTGCTATGCAGGTTCAATCAGTAGCATCATTTTGTAGCACCGTGTTGGGAACAGCAGTGAGAATACCATGTGAAGTAATGAAGCAAAGATGTCAAGCTGGCATTTTTAACAATGCGGGGGAGGCTTTGATCTGCACTTGGCGGCAAGATGGTCTCAAGGGTTTCTTTCGCGGGACCGGTGCTACTCTTTGTCGCGAGGTCCCATTTTATGTTGCAGGCATGGGGCTTTATGCTGAATCCAAGAAGGTTTGTGGCTTTTCTCTTGAAACGTAAATATGATTGTTAGCTTATTCTATTTTCCCTATGAAAAATCGGTTTACTAGAAAGCTTGTTTGCTGTGTTCTTAGCTGCAAAAATTCTGGGTTCTGTTCTGTTGAATGACACTGATGACCAGTGGCAGATTCAGGGCTTTTTCATACTTGGTGCACTGTTGTGCACATATCTCACTAGAAAACTTCAAATTATAATGGTTCCCTATGCGATTACATTACAAACTTCAAAGTATAACTGTCCTTTATGCAATTTAGTCTTGATCATTTTTGAGGAAAATCGAGGTTGCGAGGTTGATAAAGACCTTTTGTCATCAACTTGATTTAGGGGTATCACCCTTATTATATTTATAATTGGCGTTAAAGAAGCAAACACCCACTCAACAAACAAACATAACAAACTTTTATTTAGGTAAAAGAAATCAGGAAAAAAAAATTGAAAAAAAAAAGAAGTTGGTTAAACTAAGTTTAAAGTTCGATACCATGAGTGGTGTCGTTCCTCTTCTTGAGCAATTAATTTCCAAAGAAATAGATCCTCGAATGCCAAAAAATTTAAAATTTCCCCAGCCCAAAGCCCAACAGTGGTATCTCGAGGGATTTCGGACATGGGCCTTGAGGTTAATAGCATTGCACTCTAGCCACTATGCTAAACATACTATTTGGTTATTGGGTTCACACATGGGTAAATATTGTTAAAATAATATTTTCTTCTTAGTATAGAAGGGAACTTTAATGGGTGCACTTGCACCCAACCTCACTAACATAGATCCGCCCTGTTGATGACCTTTTTTTTTTTTTTTTTTAAAAAAAACTACTCTTTAAATTTAATAATGATGCAACTGATATTGACCACTATCCACTTTGTCGTCAGGCTGTGCAACGACTTGTGGGACGGGAACTCGAACCCTGGGAAACAATTCTAGTCGGGGCTCTATCCGGTGGCCTAGCTGCAGTCGCAACAACGCCCTTTGATGTGATGAAGACAAGAATGATGACAGCTCCTCAGGGCAGGCCCGTTTCCATGTCAATTATTGCTTTATCTATTCTACGTCACGAAGGTCCTCTCGGGTTATTCAAAGGAGCCATGCCCAGGTTCTTTTGGATTGCTCCGCTCGGTGCTATGAATTTTGCTGGCTATGAACTTATGAAAAATGCTATTAACAAAAACGAGGAGCAAAATATCGAGCAACTTTCTCAGAAAACTTAAAGCCAGTTTCAGGTAAGTTTTTTCGAGTTCATGTATAGCAAGTACTCCAGCCTCTGGAATTTTGTTTCCTAAATATAGTGTGGGGTCCGGAAAGTTTTGAACTTTTTCCGATATCACTAGGGACGGAGATGCTATAGGTTTTTAATCTGTCGACATCCTGTCAGTTTAAGGTAGATACTGGAGACTTTTATTTTCGTTTTTCAGACGTATATGAACTTTCTGGATTATAATCTGCACACCTCTTTTTTGGAATACATTATGTTCATGTTTTGTGCAGTTATCCGTGTATTTTGATTCCTTTCTGATACCAATTTCCCTGGATTGTTGCTGGTGTTAATTCTTCTTACATTTTTTACGAAAACAAGGGTATGTTTTCCTGAACTGGAGAAATACTTAGGTTGGGTCAAGACTGACTTGACTGACAGTTGACTTATACCAGTCTTGACTTTTGGAACGTAACGCCCAAGTACATGAGCTATGTATTTCGCCCTAGTATGTAAAAATGTTACATCGAAAAAGCGAAGTTTTTTCTTCAAGATTTAGACCCAAGGAACACTTCATGTGCTACGGCCAATGATCAAGTCCTTGAAGTATTAGTATTTGCTTACTTATTTGTCAAAGATGACTTGATTTCTATTTCATTTTCAGTCTAAATGCCATGAATTGAATGAAAGTTAACTAGGAAACTGACTTTTATGACTTGCTGTTAGAAAATTCGTTACTCGAGCTCTAACAAGGATATGTAGATGGAGGAGGAAAATGGAAACAAGACGTGATTCGTCTATAGGAAGCAAGTAATTCAAACTTGAAAGACATTTTATGGTCAACAATGGTCCCTTGACTCGACTCGACTCGACTCGACTCCAGCTTCTGGTTCTTGTAACTATGTTTGTAAACTCGAAAATCTAGTCCGCTACATGATTTTCTTTTTCCAGTTTTTCCTAGATTAAAAAAAAAAAAAAAAAAACCTATTAATCCAGATATTACGCGTAATAGTTAGTGGTGTTATTAATTATTTTGACAAGGACTTAAATTATAGCTGCAGCCTACAACTACCATTGCCTTGGATTCAACTTTTCATACTAAATAAACTAAAAAAGCACATTAATTTGTACACTTTTCATCTCCCTTTTATTTGTTTTGGAATTATCTCATTCTTTTATACAGTACCACTTTTGTCTTCTAATAAAGAATTCTTGCGGACCAAATTAAGTCAATGCATAACATTTTGCAACAACAAATATGAAAAAATAAAAATAAAAATCTAGATTTTAGAATCTTTTTGGTAAATATATTCTCAAAAATGATAATCACATATTCCCAGGGTCCTCAAGTGTGTACTTCATTAGTACTGTATTTCAATATAATATGATTAGCAATATTAATGAAGAACTAAAAAGAAAATTGCGACATTTATTATGTGACACGAAAGGGACCACTGAGCGAGTACAACCGCAAAGATCTTTTTGGTTCATTCAATGTGAACCTGCGAGGCAATCTTAATGGGAAAGCAGCAACTTTCTATCTTTCTATTTATAGAAGATCGAAAACCACTGTTAAACCAAGTTAAAAAATAAATGTCTCATTTTTTAAATAAGAAAATCGCACGGTCCACACCATAAGAAAATGAGACACCACTGTTGGATCAAGTGGGGTCCAACTGCAGCTAATCTCACCGCAATCCGTACCAAAATACAATCTCTATTGAGAACGAAACTAAAATGTGTTATGAAAAAACGCAATGTAAAAATTTAGGGCATAGACTATATATACGAGTTAATTTCACTGCACACCTCTGAAGTTTGGTCAAATATCAATGTCCATTGTGTTCTCTCGATTTTCTAATTTCAAGCATAACTACAAAATAACGGATTCTGAAATTAAAATAAACCTCAACGGTGGACAATAAAATTAACCTAGTATAATAAACACAACAACAATGTAGTTTTCATATTGACAATACTCCCTCCCTCTGTCCCATACTAAAGTTCTTACTTTCCTTTTTGGTTTGTTCCAGACTAAGGTTTTTAGTTGCTTTATTACCTAAAATGGACCATGACCCACTTGCAGGGGCGGACCTCTAGTATATAGAGGGGATGCAAGTGCACCTGCTCAACTTTTATTTATAGGAAGAAAAAATAATTGGATTCAGGATATATAATAAAAATGCACCTGGTGAACAAAAGTTTTTGTAGCTTAGGTGGTTGAAAGAAATGTCTGTGTACAAAATGTAGCGGGTTCGAACCCCACTATCTTTTCTTCTCTTCCATTTTTAAATGGTTCCTCCTCAATCCAATAAGTGTTAAAACTTTATACTCCCTCCGTTTCATAATACATGTCGTTTTAGACTTCTTCACACATATTAAGAAGTGCAATTAATACATAATAAAAAGACATATGTGCCTATAAAAGTATCCAATTACCTAGGCATTTAAATGCTTATACAAGAAATAGTTCACAATTAATGAATAAGGGTATAATAGGTAAACAAGAGTAATTCTTTCTTGGTAATAGTAAAACGTCAAGTATTTTGGAACAAAAAATTGTTCCTAAAACGTCATGTATTATAGGGGTGGAAATGGTTCGGCTTAGCTCGGTTTGGGATAATTTAGGAGCCAAACCGCTATACATCGGTTTGGAGAAATCCCAAACCGAGCTAAACCACAAAATAGTCTAAGCCGAGCTGAGCTAAACCATCACGGTTCGGCTCGGCTCGGTTTGAACCACGGTCTGATTTCGCGGTTTAAATCGTGGCTTAAACCGCGGTTTGAACCATAAAATGATTTCATGCTTACAACTTACTGTCCTCCAAAGAGTTCAAACAAGCTTATTAAAAATCCATTGTGAACCTAACCAAAGGGCTATCACCAGCCACATTGAAGTATCAGATTATCATCCTCACTGAAAGCATATGTTCAAACTAATGGAGAACCCCTATAATCTCGCCTGCTATCAGGTATTCCCAACAAGCTTATTAATGACTCGGCTCCACGGTTCAGCTCACGGTTCAGCTTAACGGTTCATCTCTACGGTTCGGCTCGTGGTTCAGCTCCAAACGGTTTGGCTCGGTTCGGCTTGAAGAGTCAAACCGTGAGCCAAACCGAACCGTGTGGTTTACCAATTTTAGAAGCCGAGCTGAACCGCATAAGTTTAAAAACCTAGCTAAACCGCACGGTTTGGCTCGGCTCGGTTCCGAACCGCGGTTTGAGCCAAACCATTTCCACCCCTAATGTATTATGAAACGGAGGGAGTACACAATTTTTATCTTTTGATTTTTTTCTTTTTCTATTTATTTAATCGTTGAGAAATAAATTTAAAATTTTAGTGTAATTGTGCACCCGGTGAGTAAAAGTTCTAGGTCCGCCACTGCCCACCTTGTCATTCTCACAACAAAAACTGCCCAACCACTTTATACTTTCTCTTACTTACTTTTTCATATACACAACAATTATTTTTTCTTAATCTCCGCGTAAAGTCAAACTAAGAACCTTAGTCTGATCTGAGACGGAGGGAATGAAAAAGAAGATTGCAAATATCGAGGGGATGTGGGCATGAACGTGTGTTTGCATTTTTAGATGTAAAAATGGTTAGAGATTTTAGGGGATAAAAGTTGACTATTATTATGTGATCAATGTTCAAGGCAACATTACCATAAGTGGGTGGGGGGAAGAATTATCTTATTTATGGTCGAGGGAGTCATCTTAGGATGTCGACCATGCCGAGGGGACTCCGGGTTCCTAGGCTGCGGCCTCACCAAGGAACTTGACTCTATTCTCCCTATTATTCCACTCAAGTTTACAATTCAATCCCCTCATTTAACGCTCCCGTTTCAAAATAAATATTGCAGTTCTTTTGTTGTTGAATAATTGATATATTTAAAATATGTGCTTTATTTATTTGTTTGTATAATAGATTTATCATGGTAAAAATGTATCAAAACAATTTTCTAATTTAGAAACGCGACATTTATTTTAAGATGTACTAAAAAAGATATTTGTGACATTTGTCTGGAAGCAGCTTCTTGCGTAGCAGGGTAAGGTTTGCCTACATTTCACCCTTGTGATGGAGAGCCTATGCGGGGATGCCTTGTGCACCGAGCTGCCATTTTTTGTCCCATGGCGGAGGGAGTAGCTACATTAAGAGTTTCTATATTTCCACCGTCTTATTATAAGTGCCGTAGTTGAATTGTTTACTTTTAAAGGAATATGTTCAGTTATTGATACATTATACACGAAGACTACGTATCTCCTTATCCGATAACGCGATACTTATTTTGAGACAGACTAAAAAAGTGAATCAGATTGTTGTGTGAGAACTAGTCATCATTCATTGAAGAAAATAAATAAAGGAGGATGTTTATTTGATCGGGAATTTTAGGGTGAAATCATGTCTAGACTTAGATTTCATCACGAATACAAACCGTTGCTAACGAAAATTGACTAACTACATGAGTCTAGAGGAATTTTCATAATTAATAATGATGATCCATGGAAAAATAAACAAGAATTTAATTGGTCTCACATTTTTATCATCATCTTTAGGAGCCGAAATGCAAGACTAGACTTGACAAAATTAAACTAAGGGGAGGGGGGGGGGGGGGAGAATTAAACTAGCACCATCACATTCACAACCCCATAATTAAGATACAAATGTTGTCACCTTGGGTCAAGTCTAGGCGTGTTAGTGTTGTTATCAGATGATGAACATGATTACATGATTAATAACGAACTAGTCAAGTAGGACGGGTGTATAACTGACGATTTGACAATTTTTAATCGTAAATTATTGAGACTCAGTTTTATGACATGGTTTTTTTACTTGGGACACTCTAATTTTAGTTAAAATCGTCGGATTGTAAGTTAAAATTGTCAACTTGTCAAGCAAAACTCTTAATAGGACTCAAACATAACTCTTAATCGGACACACTATTGAAATGACCTTTTATTTAACAAACTAACTTTTGTAAATTGTATATTGACGAATTTAAAACCCTAAAAGATTTTTTTTTTTCTAATGATAGAGGAAAAACTTTTTTTTTTTTTTTTTTCATAAAACCTAATTGTTATTCTAAGTACTGTTATTTTATTTATGATATATTGAGTAGGGATAGCCAAACGGAACCGGAACCGGAAAACCAGACCCGAAAAGCCCGGAACCGGAGCTGTCGCGCCCCAACCCGTGGTCCTACTTGGCCCCACGTTTGGGACACGCACGGAAGACGTCATAAAACACTTTTAGAAAAAAATTCGAAATATACTTTCATAAAATTTAACAAAATCCACACTCGAAGTTCAAAGACTTCCATTTAACTTTCAAATAAACTTTACAAACAACTTTCACAAACGAAAGTACTTAGCCCGATGGCTTACAAACTCTTATACAAATGTACAATTACCACACTTTAACAAAATAGGTGACACACGGATAAAGTCTCGGTTACACCACCCCAAAGGTTATACATTTATATAATGTAACCTTTAAACCACACTTACTTTCCAAAATGGATTATCAACCCGACGTCCTCCCTTGTGAAGTGACCTATCCCCTTGGCTCGCCTTTATCTAAGGAAAACAAATAAACAAGGAACGGGGTGAGAATAAATCTCAGTAAGCTACTAAAATGCAACTACGTTACATGCTGAAATGATACTCGTAATTGAACAATGTCAATAAGCATTCACATATCACATAACATGAGAGGCAAAGCCAACTCATCATACCACACATAAGGCAGAAATAAACACTCATAGGTAGATACTGAGCCAAGGTTTTCGAATCAAACATAACCATCTGAGAGGTATCAACTGAGCAGCACCAAATGGCTGAAGCCGGTTCTGGAACCAAACAATAACAACAACAACAACAACAACAACAACGGGGGGAAATGACACAAAGTCATAACCCAAAATGCCCAACCTTTGGCCCAAGGAAGGGGGTTAAAAATGAGAAACCAATGGTAGAAGCCTTACAATGAACTTGGCTCGTGTGCCATTATAATCCCTACCATTTCCCGAAATCAAAACAAGAAGTACCAGCTAGACTTTACACGAGAGCATAGTAATAAATACTTGCTTTAAACAACAACCGGGGCATGATTCCAAAGTAGGAAACCATACAAAGTTCATCACAAAGATGCAACACATTACTCATAAAGAGTTCACAACATAATCCTTTACCATTAACATAAAGTCACAACCCAATATTTTATTAATGACATTAAGTCACAACTCAATCTTTTATTAATGACATTAAGTCACATCACAAGCTTGCACCCATTCACAATTAATCCAAAACACATCAAAAGGATGTTCCATAATACCCATTTAATACTTAGTTAAATTCCACAACACATATGTTCACAAAGGAACCATTTCCAACACTAGAGTGTTTCCTAACCCCTGTTTGGACATCTAAGACTAAGCTCAATACTTTGGAAAAGGTAAGGTTCTAACTCATTTGGAATTAACAAACTTTTGTCCAACAGGGAGTCTGGGCAGTCGCCCAACTCAGCCTGGGCGGTCGCCCATAAGCCTAAACTCAGAATTTCCAATTTCTCCTGCAAGTCAAATTCATCCGTCCCAAGAGTAGGAGTATACTTTCACTAGCATTTTAACAATACTAACAATACCCATAGTGCAATACATGCCCAAAACTTTACTTTCAAGTTTATTACATTCTATTTACCGTCCCACAAATAATAGAATAATTTTCTTTTATTCCATTTAAATATTTTATCGTCCCGAAAGTATAAGTATACCTTTACTAACAACTAGGCAATACCCAAAAGTACTAAACAAGTTCAAAACCAACTATTTCACGTTTACTCTTCCTTTCCTACACAGTATGTTTATACTCCATTTGTCCCAAAATTACAAGTATCACAAAATTCACTCAAATTACAAAATTAACAATTACAAGTATCAAGTATAACATATATGACCATTTTAACATTTAAAGGGGAATTAGTAACTTACCTATTTCCAGAAAAAGTATTGCAGAAATAATATTTGATCGGGTAGAAATGACCTATTCAACGCCCTGATCATTTTTATATAATTAGTTTTTTAAAACGGATAAGTAATTAAAAAGAAATAAAATCAAGATGAAATGAACTCACCCTTTTCTTCACAGTCAGAGAGAAAGTTGGGAAAGTATATATGTATCTATGCGGAGAGAGAGATGAGATAAGTATGTTTTATAAAGAGATTTTTTTTACCCATTTTTACACTTAGGTCACTCAACTTTCATTTTCTAACAATTAACCCTCTAAACATATAATTCCACTAAAGACCCTATAGTTTCAACTTAATCAATTAACTCCCTTAACACTTGTTACTACTTACTAAGTAAATAACACAATTAATCAAATAAATAATGCAAGTCATAAAATATTATGCAACACATAATATCAATTTAAAACCCCCAAAAATATAAAATAAATAGGGACGGGTTTTGGGGTCGTTACAATCACTCCCCCTTAAAGAAAATTCGTCCCGAATTTTAGGGTTACTTACCAAACGAATCGAATAACCAGGGATATTTCCTTTCCATTTCCTCCCGAAGTTCCCAAGTTGACTTTTCAACATTTCGATTCCTTTATACCATTCTAACAAGCGGAATACTCTTGGTTCTCAATTCTTGAACTTTGGTGTCAATCACTCAAACTGGTTGCTCTATATAAAACATATCGGGTTCTAGATCCTCTGGTATTTCTGATAACACATGAGATGGATCATACCAATTTTTATGAAGCACGGAGATATGAAATACGTTATGAATTCACCCAAAGAAGATGGCAACGCAAGATGGTACACAAGATTTTCAACTCTTTCTATAATTTCAAAAGGCCAATTATGACTTTTCCATCGAATAGCCAATCTCAATAGGTAGAAAGTGAGCGGGTTTTGTCAATCTATCTACGATTATCCAAACTGCTTCATGCTTTCTTCAAGTACGAGGCAATCCTATTACAAAATCCATCGTGACATAATCCCATTTCCACTCAAGTATTTTTAGTGGTTGAAGTAAACCTGCGAGTCTTTAATGTTCAGCTTTAACCTGTTGACAAGTCAAACACTTTATTACATAATCCGCTATTTCCCGTTTCATATTATTCCACTAGAAATGCTGCTTCAAATTATGATACATCTTGATACTCTCGGGGTGAATAATATACTTGAACTCGTGATCCTCATCAAGAACTTGATGTTTAATTCCATCAATGTTGGTACACATAACTGCCCTCTATAAGTTAATACTCCTTCAGGACTATGAGAGAAATCTTCAAATTTTCTATCTTTGGTTTTATCCACTATCTTTCTCAACTCGAGGTCATTCTTCTAAGCATCCTTTATTTGTTGAATTAAAGTTGGCAATACTCTATTATTCGCAAACATAACTCCATGTCTCGATTCATGTGAACACCAATCCCGTACATCCTTTAACATCTTCTATCCTCGGACCATCCTCAAAACTATGTAAGATTTCTGACTAATAGTATCTACAACCATGTTTGCCTTGCCCAGATAATAAGAGATGGTACAATCATAATCTTTCAAAAGTTCCATTCATCTACGCTGTCGGTTGTGCAACTCTTTCTAGGAGAAAAGATATCTCAACTCTTATGATTTGTAAAAATCTCAAACATTGTTTCATAAAGACAATATTTCCACTTATGTAACGCAAAAACAATCGCAGTAAGTTCCAGGGCATGGATCGGATAGTTCTGTTCGCAAGGAGTTAACTTCCTCGAAGCATCACTGTAAATAACCAAATCATCATTCCCATTAGGTAACGCAAGAATAAGTAAAATGGTCAATCTCTTCTCCAATTCCTCAAAACTGACTTGACATTTTTCATCCCACATATATGGTACATTCTTTTAAGTACACTGAGTCAATGGTATAGCAATTCTTGAAAACTCCTCAATGAACCTTCGATAATACTCCGCTAAACCCAGAATATTTCGCAAATAACTGCCTCCCTCGGAGCACAGACAAAACCATTCGCAAATGTTGTTCATGTTCCTCTCGAGATTTAGAATAAACAAAGATATCACCGATAAAGGAAACCACAAAGGTATCAAGATAAGGTTTGAAAACCCGATTCATCATATCCATAAGAACAACGGGAGCATTAGTTAACCCGAAAGGGATGAAAAGAAACTCATAGTGACCATACCTACTACGAAAAGTAGTCTTAGGGATGTCTTCAGAACAAATCTTTAACTGATGATACCCACTCCTCAGATCAAGCTTCGAAAAGACAACTGACCCTTGAAGTTGATCAAATAAATCATCAATGTGAGGCAAAGGATATTTGTTCTTTACAGTCACCTGATTCAGTTTTCTATAGTCGATGCTTAGTCTCAAGGACCCATCTTTCTTCTTTACAAACAACACAGGAGTTCCCCACGGTGATACACTGGGTCGAATGAACCCTCTATCAAGTAACTCTTGCAATTGAACTTTCAATTCTTTTAATTCTGTTGGAGCCATTCTATAAGGCGACTCAGATATCGGGGTAGTACCTGGAAGTAAATCAATACAAAACTCGATCTCCCTATCGGGAGGCATAGAATACTCAGTAGAGAACACATCAGGAAACTCTTTAACAATATGCACATCCTCTATTTTAAGCAACCTTTTTAGTAGTATCGAGAACACTGGCCAAATATCCCGTACAACCACGGTGTAACAATTTTCTAGCCTTCACATAAGAAATAATACCAATCCCCCTACCCAGAGGAGTAGCCTCAAAAGTAAATTCAGGCACATCAGGAATAGAAAATGTGACAATCCTTTTATAACAATCAACTGAAGCATGGTAATTATTTACCCAATCCATTCCCAAGATAATATCAAAATCTTGCAATGGCAATATAACTAAATCAGCAAGTACAACATGCTCACGAATATGCACATCATAAGTACGCAACACTCTAGCAGTTTCCAAACACTCCCCTATAGGAGTGGACACCTCTAACACATAAAGTAACGACTCAGGAGACAAATGTAACTGAGATGCAAAAATGCACAGACACATATAAATGCAATGAGCCGGGGTCTATAAGTGCACGTTCCCTCAAACTAGACATATAAATTATACCTCCTATCACGGCAGAAAAATCTGAAGCCTGTTGTTGATTAATAACAAAACACGACCCTGCACCTTAGTCTTTCCCGAGGCATCCCTCTTCTGACCCTGTGATAATCCAGCCCCACTCCCAAATGATACATTACTGGTTCTAGGACAATCCCTTTGAAAATTGGCCAAGTTGACCACAATTCAAACACTTACCCAACTTCTTCTAACACCTTTCTTCAGAGTGCCCTTCCTTTTGACAATAGTTACATATCCTTCTACTTTGATTTCCCGAAGTGTTACCTTGATTGTTGGGAATTGATTGCTCCTGAGGTTGTCCTCTGTTTTGTAATGATATTCCCTGACCTCCCCGATTGTCACCGTACTGTGGTTGAGGTTTTCCTTGCCTTCCCGCACCTGATAGTTCAACTTTCCTCTTATGTTCTTCAATATCGTGCTCCACTTGATAAGCCCTATCAACTACATCTTGAATATCCTGTAACTTGTGGGATACTAATTGAGTTCGGATCATAGTTCTCAGTCCTTTCACAAATCGCATTGCCTTCCTCTCCTCAGTTGCAACTAGATGAGTACAGTACATGGATAACTCTGTGAATTTAAATGTATATTGAGCCACAGACATAGAATTTTGCTCTAAGTTGAGAAACTCCATTTCTTTCCTGTCTTAATCCACCCGGGGAATAAAATGTTCCTTGAACTTCTTTTAGAAAATTTTCCCAAGTATAGGGTACATGAGTCTCATTCCCAATTGGTCTTTAAAGCTTTCCACCAGTACTCAGCAGCTCCACTCAGTTTATAAGTAGCAAACTTGAATTGATCTTCATCAGAACATCTCAGAACATCAAATATTTTCTCCATCGATTCAATCCACCTTTCCACTTTAGCTACATCGGGTTCTCCATCATAGCCTATTGGTTTCATCTGTAAGAACTGTTCTAGCCCATATCTCGGAGGTACTTTATCTTCTCCTTGTCTTTAATCATTTAAGGTTTTTATGGCTACTTCAAACATTCCCTTGCCTTGAAGGTCCTGACTGATCTCTTTCTGTCGCAACCATTTTCAATAAGTACCTGCATAAGACTCTCAACGTCACTCACTCTATACACAACTACCCTCCTAGGTCACTTAGTCATTCTAGACCATCTACAACCTAGCTCCCGTGGTCCTACTTAGCCCCACGTTTGGGACACGCATGGAAGACGTCATAAAACACTTTTAGAATTTTTTTTGAAATATACTTTCATAAAGTTTAACAAAATCCACACTCGAAGTTCAAAGACATCCATTTAACTTTCAAATAAACTTTACAAACAACTTTCACAAACGAAAGTACTTAGCCCGAAGGCTTACAAACTCTTATACAAATGTACAATTACCACACTTTAACAAAATAGGTGACACACGGATAAAGTCTCGGTTAAACCACCCTAAAGGTTATACATTTATATAATGTAACCTTTAAACCACACTTACTTTCCAAAATGGATTATCAACCCGACGTCCTCCCTTGTGAAGTGACCTATCCCCTTGGCTCGCCTTTATCTAAGGAAAACAAATAAACAGGGAATGGGGTGAGAATAAATCTCAGTAAGCTACTAAAATGCAACTACGTTACATGCTGAAATGATACTCGTAATTGAACAATGTCAATAAGCATTCACATATCACATAACATGAGAGGCAAAGCCAACTCATCATACCACACATAAGGCAGAAATAAACACTCATAGGTAGATACTGAGCCAAGGTTTTTGAATCAAACATAACCATCTGAGAGGTATCAACTGAGCAGCACCAAAGGGCTGAAGCCGGTTCTGGAACCAAACAATAACAACAACAACAACAACAACAACAACGGGGGAAAATGACACAAAGTCATAACCCAAAATGCCCAACCTTTGGCCCAAGGAAGGGGGTTAAAAATGGAAAACCAATGGTAGAAGCCTTACAATGAACTTGGCTCGTGTGCCATTATAATCCCTACCATTGCCCGAAATCACAACAAGAAGTACCAGCTGGACTTCACACGAGAGCATAGTAATAAATACTTGTTTTAAACAACAACCGGGGCATGATTCCAAAGTAGGAAACCATACAAAGTTCATCACAAAGATGCAACACATTACTCATAAAGTGTTCACAACACAATCCTTTACCATTGACATAAAGTCACAACCCAATCTTTTATTAATGACATTAAGTCACAACTCAATCTTTTATTAATGACATTAAGTCACATCACAAGCTTTCACCCATTCACAATTAATCCAAAACACATCAAAAGGATGTTCCATAATACTCATTTAATACTTAGTTAAATTCCACAACATATATGTTCACAAAGGAACCATTTCTAATACTAGAGTGTTCCCTAACCCTTGTTTGGACATTTAAGACTAAGCTCAATACTTTGGGAAAGGTAAGGTTCTAACTCATTTGGAATTAACAAACTTTTGTCCAACAGGGAGTCTGGGCGGTCGCCTAACCCAGCCTAGGCGGTAGCCCATAAGCCTAAACTAAGAATTTCCAATTTCTCCTGCAAGTCAAATTCATCCGTCCCAAGAGTAGGAGTATACTTTCACTAGCATTTTAACAATACTAACAATACCCAGAGTGCAATACATGTCCAAAACTTTACTTTCAAGTTTATTTCATTATTTTTACCGTCCCACAAATAATAGAATAATTTTCTTTTATTCCATTTAAATATTTTACCGTCCCAAAAGTATAAGTATACATTTACTAACAACTAGGCAATACCCAAGAGTACTAAACAAGTTCAAAACCAACTATTTCAAGTTTACTCTTCCTTTCCTACACAGTATGTTTATACTCCCTTTGTCCCAAAATTACAAGTATCACAAAATTCACCCAAATCACAAAATTAACAATTACAAGTATCAAGTATAACATATATGACCATTTTAACATTTAAAGGGGAATTAGTAACTTACCTATTTCTGGAAAAAGTATCACAGAAATAATATTTGATCTGGTAGAAATGACATATTCAACGTCCTGATCATATTTATATAATTAGTTTTTAAAACAGATAAGTAATTAAAAAGAAATAAAATCAAGATGAAATGAACTTACCCTTTTCTTCACAGTCAGAGAGAAAGTTGGGAAAGTATATATGTATCTATGCGGAGAGAGAGATGAGATAAGTATGTTTTATAAAGAGATTTTTTTTTACCCATTTTTACACTTAGGTCACTCAACTTTCATTTTCTAACAATTAACCCTCTAAACTTATAATTCCACTAAAGACCCTATAGTTTTAACTTAATTAATTAACTCCCTTAACACTTGTTAATACTTACTAAGTAAATAACACAATTAATCAAATAAATAATGCAAGTCATAAAATATTATGCAACACATAATATCAATTTAAAACCCCCCAAAAATATAAAATAAATAGGGACGGGTTTTGGGGTCGTTACAGGAGCAAACCGGGGAGTAAACCGGAACCGGAGTAACCGGAACCGCCATTCATCCGGGCCGGTTACGGTTCACATAAATGGCGAACCGGACCGGAACCAGACTGAAAATCCCTTGTTTTTCAATAATTTTAAAGGGGGGACCGGAACCGGAGCCTAACCGGAACCGGGGTAAGTACGGGCCGGTTCAGAACCGAAACCGGGTCCGAAACCGGTTTTGGCCATCCAAAATATTGAGGGTAGATTAGAGGTTTTTTTTTATAGGGGTAATG
This sequence comes from Campanula takesimana, assembly GCA_026119855.1. Taxonomy (NCBI): domain Eukaryota; kingdom Viridiplantae; phylum Streptophyta; class Magnoliopsida; order Asterales; family Campanulaceae; genus Campanula; species Campanula takesimana. Next base: position 370,540 of record JAOWBW010000686.1, on the reverse strand, counting down.
TCGTTCGATAAGTTCTTTTTTTTTTTTTTTTTCCAAATCTCTTTCCCTTAAGTTCCTTACAACATGTTGTATTATTTAGCAATTTTATTGCATCATATAACACTACACACCGAGTATAATACTGAATGTCAGCGATCGGATTCTGGCGACCGGCGATGATGGTGGCTGGATGCAGTAGTATTGATGCAGTATCATGGTTTTTATTATTGCATGTAGTATGATATACTAATGCATATGAACTTTTCGGACATTTTAATTTAATGGAGAATTGTGGGGAACTGGATCTTCCAAAAAAGAACTTTTGGGGCATTATCCCTTTTTTATATGCTCACATACTCATATGAGGTCGTTTGAGGGGCGAACGTCATCTTACTGTTTCTAGGATTTTAATTCCGTAATTTCAGATTTCTTTTATTTCTTCATAGTTAGTGGGCTTAGTGGGGCAGTTATTTGGCTATTGTATACTCCCTCCTGTTGGAATAATTTGATCCCTGAATACCATACTCTATTCTAGATTGAGTTTGAGAAGGAGATGAACGCGGAAGCGTAAATACTTGTTGAATCCATTATCGATGTTGTAACGAGAAATAAGAAGAAGAAGATGATGTAGGGAAGATGATCTTCTAAATGATGAGTGCTCTTTAAATCTCTCAAGAACTTCTAGACAATTATGAAGATGATTAAGGAGAGAAAGTAAAGAATGTAGTCGTCTTTAAGGGATGATGGTAAGCCCTTTATATACTAGGGATGGCCAAACCGAACCGGAAGATCGGACCGGAGAAGCACGGAACCGGAGAAAATCGGCAAAATAAACCGGAACCGCCATTCATCCGGGCTGGTTACGGTTCACATAAATGGCGAACCGGACCGGAACCGGACAAAAAATCTCTTGTTTTTCAATAATTTTAAAGGGGGGACCGGAACCGGACTGGAACCGGATTATGGTAACCGGAACCAGAACCGGTGTATCCACGGGCCGGTTACGGTTCACATAAATGGTGAACCGGAACCGGTGTTGGCCATCCCTATTATATACAAGACAAAGAGGCACTTCATTTAGGGACCACACCTATTCATTCTTAAGCAATGTTAATTTACTATTTTGCCCACATAAATAGATAAATTACATTTCAGGATTTCTACACATTATTATTATTGACTACACTTTATATTAACATTATAAGTATGATTTCATGTATGGAAAAGCTAAATGACTTGTAATGCAAGCCATGTTCTAACAATCCCACTTGGGTTGCAAAACAAGTCTTTCCTTTAAAATCATAAATATAATACAAATGACAACCCGAATGTGCACTTTGTTGTCACTTATAACAATCCCGTCCATTAGCCATACAAGTATAAGGACTAAAGGGGCAGTCGTTGTAATTGATTCGCAACTAAGCCTACAATAATCACATATACAAATCCAACTAAATGACATAGATCAAAAGTGTAGATGTGTAGCATGGAACTTAATGAATATATATATATCCTTCCAACTAGTCCAACTTAACCAAATGAGATCAAAACTATAAAATAAGAGAACAATTAATGAAAGAACAACACAAACTCCCACTATACTAAATGTTATCAAAATTGTTACACCAATGTGAAACACTAAAGATGATAACGCTTTTCATAAACGGATCCGCTAATATGGAGTTTGTTTCTACAAGTTGTATTTCTATTTTTTCAGTTTCCTTTACAACAAGAAACTTAATGTCTATATGCTTAGACTTTGATAAACTCTTGTTGTTATAAGACTGTTGCCTGATAGTCATAATAAACCTTAAGTGGTCTTTCGACACTTGTTGACAATTTGCAGTCCCTTAATAAACTTTATGCAGCCATATAATTTAACTAATATCGGAATACCTAATGATCTCAAGATGATCTGATTTCAAATATATAGGCACGTAGTTCTTTAGTGTTTTGTAAATATCTTTATCATTCTTTTGGCTGCTACCTAATGTTCTCTTCCGGATTGCTTTGGTATTGACCAAGCATCCTAATAATAAATGCAAGATTTACGCATACATTAAGCTTCATACTGCTGATACAAAAGGGATATTTTCCATATACTTGGATTCAAAATTACTTTTAAGACACTGTTTGAGACTAAACTTGTCTCCTTTAAAACAGGGGTGTCATGTGGTTTATAGTTTTGTACGCTAAACCTTTGTAATACCTTTTCCATATGGGCCTTTTGTGATAATCCTAAGACACCTCGTGAGCGATCACGGTGAATTTGGATTCCAAATACAAAGATGCCTTACTAAGATCTTTCATTTCAAATAAGAAATTTTTTAGTTTCCTTAAGAAGGTTCATATCATTACTAGCAAGCAAATATCATCCACATATAAGACCAAAATTATAAATTTACTCCCACTAAACTTATGGTATACACAATCTTTACCAAGATTCGTTTCAAAATCAAATGAAAGAATAACTTGATTATGTACCATTTACGAGAAGCTTGCTTGAGCCCATAAACGGATTTCTTAAGTTTACAAACTAAATGATCAGTTTGTCCAAATCAGTCACCATTTCTAGTTTCTTCATATAGATAGTTTCATCAATGTCTCCACTGAGAAAAGCTGTCTTTATATCCATTTTATGAAGTTCAAGATCAAAATGTGCCACTAGTGTCATAAATGACCCTAAAAGAGTTTTTAGAAGATACCGGAGAGAATGTTTCTTTATAATCAATGCCTTCTTTTTGAGTAAAACCTTTAGCAACAAGACGAGCCTTATATCTTTCCACATTACCTTGTGAATCCCTTTTGGTCTTAAAGACCTATTTACACCCAATGGGTTTCACATCTTTAGGTAATGGAACAAGATCCCAAATGTCGTTGTCATTAATAGATTTCAACTCTTTATTTATGGCATCGATCCACTTATGAGAATTAGGACTATTAATGGCTTTATGGAAGGTGAGAGGCTCATCTCCCACTAAACCTAAGTGGCCTTCATTCTCGGCAAGATACACATCATAATCATCCGAAATAGCACTTCATCTTACTCTATTGGATCTCCTTAAGGGCACCGGTTCTTCCTCATTTTAAGGTTGTTGAATTTCCTCATTATGTTCAAAATTTTCATGTTATTCATTATTTATAGGAGAGTCAGTATTTTGAATTGTATATTCCTCTTGAATTCCAGGTACAAGTACTTGATTTTCAATTGAAACTACTATGGGAAGAGGTATAGAAATGGATGCCTCTTCCTCTTCAAATTCAAAATTATTATTCCTTATTTCCTCTCTAAATTCAACATCCTCAAAGAACCTAGCATTTCCCGTTTCAAAAAAGGTTCTAGTTTTCGGGTTGTAAAATTTATAGCCCCTAGATCTCTCGGCATACCCCACAAAATAGCTACTAACTGTCTTAGCGTCCAGTTTGCCCTCATTAGGCCTATAAGGCCTAGCTTCTACTGGACAACCCCATACTTGAAGATGATTTAAGGACGGTTTCTTATTCGTCCATAATTCATAAGGGTTTTATTAGTAGTTTTAGAGGGAGCTCTATTGAGAATATAAGTTGCGGTTTTAATGTATCGCCCATAATGAGTGAGGTAATAAAGTACAAGATATCATACTTCTTTACCATATCCTTAAGGATCATATTATGTCTCTCAGCTACACCATACATGCAAGCCGTACCCGGCATAGTGTAGTGAGGGACAATCCCACACTCTTCAAATTAGCGAGCAAAAAGGACTCGGACGTTATTCCCCAAACCGTCATTCCGATTATAGTATTAACCACCATGATCGGACCTAACGTTCTTAATAGTCTTCCTAAGTTGACTTTCAACTTTGGCCTTATAAGACTTGAAAACGTCAAAATTTAAGACTTTTCATGAAGTAAATAAATATGCCCATAATGAGGGTAGTCGTCTATGAACGTAATAAACTATTGTTTAACCATTCCATGAAGGGGTAGTGAATGGTCCACAATTATCCGTATGTATTAGTTCTAAGACACTTGATGCTCTCGAGGATACTTTTCTTTATGTGTTTGTAAATTTTCTTTTAAGGCATTCAATGCAAAAGTTTTTTCCCGGAATATCAAGCTTTGTTTTTTAAAAAATCCTTCTGACACAAGTTTGTCAATTCTCCTTATGGAGATATGACCCAAATGCTTTTGCCATAAGGTATAAGAATTTTCACTTGATAACTTTTGCTTTTTATTTTGGTTTCATTATCATGAGACTCATTTATTGTTTGAATATTGTCAAGTAATTAAACATTACTTGACGAAGTACTTAGTACCAACAATCTTGAAATAAAAATAAAAATCACATATATTATTATTATCAAAAGAACAAGAGTAACATTCCTTGTTTAATATTGTGATAGATATCATAATTCCGTTAAAATGATGGTACAATAAATGTATTATTTAAGACAAAATAATACCTAGTACTTAACAATAACTGAAAAAATCCTTATGCCTACAACTTCAACCGGATTTCCAGATCTCATATAGATGAATCACTTCATCTTCACTGGGTCTTCGGTAATTCAGGCAACCCTACATAGACACACTTATGTGAGTTGTTGCACCAAAATTCAACCACCATGTATATGTAGGAATTGAAACCAATTCAGCCTCAATACAAACAAGACCAAATGACATACCTTTCTTAGCACACCAAGCGTGATACTTAGGGCAGTCGTATTTCATGTGAGTGAGGTCCTTGCAAAAGAATCATTTCTTTTCCTTATGATCTTTAGATGATCCCTTAGACTTCTTATTATTTACAACCACAATTTCCTTCCCTATTCTCTTTGTCCCATGAGAAGAGGTAGATGCCAAACATTCCTCAAGTATATCAAAGAATGTTTTAGCATCAACATCCTTGGAGACACTTTTCAAAATAGTCTCCGGGACAACAATATTCATGATCATTAGGCTCACGCGGTTGGAGCGTTTCCACTTCTCAGTATTTAAGCAATCTTCTTGAGTGCTTATATCACAGAGAGAGGAAGAGGAAACGGTTCCCTTAATGTGTGATCTATGTCCATATAGCCTAAGATCATTATTAATTTATTTTTCCAAATTTTAAAATTAGTCCCATTAAGCATCGGTACGGTACTCATAGCAGTAATTACGAATGAAGCAATAAGCAAATCCGTTAGAATTTGAGAACAAGAATGAACACAAAACATAATTAAGAAACTACACAATGAATAAATGATTAATTATATCAATGAAATCCATCAATAAGACAATTAACATGACATCAAAACTAATCTTTGGATTGCGAGTTGATTCATAAATAATTGCCTTTGATAACAAGTAATTTGAACAATGTTTGATTAAATGCTTAATCTTCCTTTGGGCCGTCTTGAGCATTTAACAAAACAACTTAATGCTCATTATATTTATCATCACATGAATGCTCAAGTTTAGTCAAATGTCAAGATTTTCTTTGAAAAATTCAAGTCATTCACATATTAACTTAAACATTCAATACTTTAACAATTTTGTGTTTAAATAACGTTAATCACTTAGGTGATAATATAATTTAAACAATGAATAAAATTGTTTAAGCATATAATTAATCAAGATTTTAAGGTTTGAAAAATGAATGTTTTGTTCAAAAGAGGAAAACAAAATGGTACAGAAACTTTTAAAATTCCAAGTCTGTGAACAGTGTCTGCACGGCCGAGCATAGAGAAGTGCACGGCCGTGCATCAATTCACAGAAAGGCATGTACTCTCGGCAATCTCTGCACGACCGTGCTAAACATTGATGCACGACCGTGACAAAATTAGCGAAAGGACATGTTTTCTCGGTACATAATGCACGGCCGTGCTAAATAAAAGACACGACCGTGCCAATATGTGCGGTCCGACCGGACTAAAGACAACAGCTGTCCGGACCATCACAATCCAATTGCACCGGTTCTAGAAAATAAAGGCGCACGGCCGTGCTAAACGAAAAGCACGACCGTGCCAGATTTTCTGCATTTCTTTAATTTTTTCAAAATTATTCCCAAAAGCAATAAACAAAAAGTAGATCCACATGGTATGCATTAGACAACATAAAACCATGCTTTTAAGGGATAATCTTGTTTTTAAAACAATGAAATTAAGTAAGTAGATCCACATAATTATGCATTACACGTAATCATGTTATGAAGGGATAGTCAAACTTGAACCATTGTGTTCCTTTAACAAAACTTTCAAACCTTTAATGAAAACTTTATGGATGATGAATATAAGCACTCTTGAAACAAATAGAGCCTCTAAACAACATCAAACTTTTATGATTCAACAGGAAGAAATGAATCAAAATAAAACGTTTTAAGGCTTTCTAAAGAACTCAGACCCAAACCAAAATATGAGCGGGCTCTGATACCAATTGTTGGAACAATTTGATTCCTGAATGCCATACTCTATTCTAGAATGAGTTTGAGAAGGAGATGAAGGCGGAAGCGTAAATACATGTTGAATCCATTATCGATGTTGTAAGGAGAAATAATAATAAGAAGATGATGTAGGGAAGATGATCTTCTAAATGATGAGTGTCACGCCCCGAGTCCCGAGGTCCTTATATGGTATCTCGAACCAGGTGCGTGAACCCTGCTATAAAACGGACATGACACTTGCTAATACTATCATCATCCATAAACCTGTATAATGTATACTAAACACACAACATCGGCTATACAAAAACCGGCACCATACTACGCAAATACCAACTAACAACACATCAACAAGCTTTTAGCTCGGAGACAACTTTACGCATGCGGAAGAATGAACGACTAGTAATATATACACACGGCTGTGCTAAATTCCACCGTCCAAATACAAGCACCATAGTTCTACCCAAAAGACAACAGTATTTACATAACACTGTACAACCACGTCCTTGCCACAAGCAAAATACTTAACACTGTAAATAGCTACCCCAAAAGACAACTACCTGAAGCTCCATACCGACCCTAAGAACTCAACGATGTGCTTCCCCGGCCTCACTGCGATCTAAGGAAAACAACAATGAAAGAAACAGGGTGAGATAAATCTCAGTAAGTTACTAATACAACTACATGACATGCTATCATTTACATAATCATATCAAATGAGAATTCTTAACACAATCATATAACATATAACCTGGGCGGCTAAGCCAACTCATAACACAACACATAAGGCTGAAAGAAACACATTACAAAGGATACTGAGCCAAGGTTCAACCCAAAAAGGATATAATAATCTGAACAACATCAACAGAGCAGCATCAACAGCTGAAGCAGGGGTTCCGGAACCAAACAACAACAGTAACAACAGGGTGAAAATGACACAAAGTCATAACCCAAATGTGTAGCTAAAACTCACTGAATGGGAGCTAGCTAAAACCCAACTATGGCCAAGTAGAAGGGAAAACTGGGAAACCAGTAGGAACATTATAATGAACTTGGCTCGGGAGCCATTATAATCTCCTACCACTACCCGACACAACCATTTAGTACCAGCTGGACTTTTAAAAGAAAACACAGTAATAAATACTTGCTTAAACAACCAGTATACGATTCCAAATTAGGGAACCATACCAAACACATCATAATAGATGATAAACATGAGTTGCTCATAAATAGCACGACGACCATGAACCCTTAAAACCATTCCTTGTAGCTTAGGATTCCGAAGTAGGGAACCCTAACAAATACATCATTAAAGATGTTAAACAAGTCCATATTGTATAACACATAATAAGGTATACACTCAACATATCATTCCAAGAGTCTTTTATCAACCAAGTACTAAACAACCTTTCCAATATCATATTTGAGATGTTAAGACATCATTTGGTAATTCATATATTGTACTTTGATTATGGTGTTCAATTGGGTTAAAAGATGTATTAAGTATTTAGTTATGACTTTTTAAAGTTTCTTGACAACCTTAACGTTTACACGTTTATTTTCACCTCAAGCTAGCACCACCATACACACACTTCGTTAGAACTCATCACACGTTCATTTTGACCGTACAACAATTATACTTTTACTGGTCCTATTTATCTTAGGAACTGATTTATGGGACGGGATACTTTTATTACACCTTATATAGCTTCGTTGAGTATTTTACTCATTTTGGATGGTAATTATTATTTATAGTACCGCTTCTTCACCATCTCAAAATTACTATCATAGTTCCCGTTTTAATTATTTGGGTCAATTTAATTAATTATATAGAATCACATATTAACAAAAATGATAATTAGCACCAATATTACCCATAAAGCAATAATTGACAGTCAAAGTATCATATATAGCATGTATGAACATTACTATAATTAAAAAGGGGAATAGTAACTTACCTACTACGGAAATAATATCGCTGAAATTATATTTTAATCGGCTAGAAATGATCTACTCTACTCCCTGATCATTTTGGTGAAGTCAGATTTTAGAACGGAGGGTTAATCAAAAGGAAGAAAATGAAAGTTCAACCCTCACTCTTTCGCCAAACAGAACAGAGAGGGAGACGAGGTTGTAGTCAGAGTGATTTGTGAGCTTAATGGTGAAGTCTTTCACCTTTATCAAATAAAAAAATTCACTTAAGCTCCTTCAGATTTAAGTATTGACACATAAACCCTTTAATTTTTAGTTTTAACCAATTGTCCCCTAAAGTTTCAACTTCAACAAATGAACTCCTTATCATTATTTTTATATTTTTAATTAAATTCCAATAGGGGTGGAAATGGTTTGGCTCAAACCGTGGTTCGGAACCGAGCCGAGCCAAACCGTGCGGTTTAGCTCGGTTTTTAAAATTATACGGTTCAGCTCGGCTTGAAAAATTGGTAAACCACACGGTTCGGTTTGGCTCACGGTTTGACCCTTCAAGCCGAACCGAGCCAAACCGAGCCGAACCGTTTCGAGCTGAACCACGAGCCAAACCGTAGAGCTGAACCGTTAAGCTGAACCGTGGAGCCGAGTCATTAAACCGTGGGACTTCAGGTGAAGTGCAGAAGCACGATGAGAGTATTCAAGAAGAAAAGGGTTTAAAAGTTTACAAATACATCCAACTCTTTCATCAAGAAACCAAGATATCTTTTAACTATATTCTGATGACATTAATTTATATTCTTATAAATTAGTAGCTGGTCACACAATTGATTATTGCATATGGCCACAAGTAGCCTAGGACCAGCCCTGGACATTCATTGAGCATAAATAGATATACAACCAAGTTGAGAAAATGTGTAGTAGTTGCTTTTACTATTATTCACAAGGGTTAAAGTTCAATGACACTGGACTAGATGGTTTTTCCCATCATTAAATGGAATTTCACCAAAATTTGATGACAAAAGGCTGCCTATCTCAATACTTGTGTACAAGAATAATCACTACTGAAAGTAAACATATATCAAAATAACAAGTAAAGAAGAAAAGAAATATTTACTTTTGTTTACTAGTAATAATTCAAGCAAATTATTTTTAAGTATGAACATGAACATCAATGTTTAATTTCTAAGTATGGTGTAAGAGTTGTGGTTCAAACCGCGGTTTAAACCGCGAAATCAGACCGTGGCTCAAACCGAGTCGAGCTGAACCGTGATGGTTTAGCTCAGCTCGGCTTGGACTATTTTGTGGTTCAGCTCGATTTGGGATTTCTCCAAACCGATGTATAGCGGTTTGGCTCCTAAATTACCCCAAACCGAGCTAAGCCGAACCATTTCCACCCCTAAATTCCAATAAATATTAAATCAACTACTTTAACTTCTAATAATGCTAATTAGTCATTATTCAACTAAACTATTTTTATTTAAACATTTAATTGGTCAAGGAAGTCATTTAAAATGATAAAAATAACACAAAATAAATCATAAAAATGACACAATGCATGAAATTTATAGGCAACACACGCCACACATAAGTGCTCAACCTATGACCAAAATGGTGTCGGGTTTTAGGGTCGTTACAATGAGTGCCCTTTAAATCTCTCAAGAACTTCTAGACAATTATGAAGATGATTAAGGAGAGAAGGTAAAGAATGTAGTCGTCTTTAAGGGTTGATGGTAAGCCCTTTACATACAAGACAAAGAGGCACTTCATTTACGGACCACACCTATCATTCTTAAGCAATGTTAATTTACCATTTTGCCCATCATAAATAGATAAATTATATTTCAAGAATTCTACACATTATTATTATTGACTACACTTTATATTAACATTATAGGTATGAATTCATGTATGGAAAAGCTAAATGACTTGTAATGCAAGCCATGTTCTAACACCTCCGTCCCAGCACAAGTAGGACTAGAGGGGTTTGCACACTAATTATGAAAAACTAGTAAATATGTGGTAGCAAATGAAGAGAGAGAATGAGTGGAGTAAATAGTAGTGTTAGTTAGATAAATTGAGTGGCGGAAAATGAAGAGAGAGAATGAGTGGGGGTTGAAAAATTTCCATTTTGGGCAGTCTCACTTTTAGTGGGACGGCCTAAAAGGGAAATAAGTCTCACTTGTGCTGGGACGGAGGGAGTATATGCTTTTAGGAGTAATGGGTAAAGACAATTTTGATAATTATTGAATGAACTTTTAGTATATTTCAGAAACTATCTTTGTCGTTGTAAGATACCCGCGGGAACATGGAGAAAGTTCACTCGAGAATCAAACATGGCACCTTTTAATGTTCAACAGAGTCGCCACGTTAGTTTAACTTTAAACCCAAACTTAACGAAAAATGGTTAGAGACAAAGGATTCGGAGGTCAGGTTACGCTTTGGGAAGAACTTAACCGGTAGTTCACCCAAAGTGCCTCAAAAAACCGAGTCTCCCTAAGTTTGTTAACAAAAATTGTGCAAGTGTGTGTGTGTGTGTGTTCTTGAAAATGGGAGAAACTAACTTTTAACAGAATCAGTTAGAAACTTAACAAAAAAGGGTTGTTTTGTAAACATTTAACAGAAAAAGGGAAAGACTGAAAAATCACCCCTCTGACCAAACAAGCTGTACGGCTAGGAAGGTTATCCCTAGAGTTTTTACAGATTGTCAAGAAATCCGTCCAGTTTCAGGCAGAAACAGAGCATTCTACTGAAAATGAACTGTTTTACATCTTTTCAGTTTATTTGCTCACATAAAGCTTGAATTAAATCATCCCTATGCTCTTAATCACTAATTAAACACCAAAACACAAGGTTTTGGGTGTGATCAAGGCAATAATTGGGGAAAAATTAAGAAAGGTGATGAACATGGCATTTGATCCAAAATCATCATTTGGATGGTTAAAGATGGAAACTTTAACATCCAAATGGATGATTCTTCCAAGGAAAGGCCTTAAGACATCAAAAATCAACCTTTGGATGGATAAAGATTGAGTTTTTACCATCCAAAGGGACATTATTGGAGTTAGATCAAGGTTTGATTGATAAAGATTGAAACTTTATCATCCAAACTTGATCATTTCACCATAAAATCAACTTAAAAGTAAAGACATGAAATTTAACTTGCATAAATGTAAAGACATAATATAAATTGCATAAATGTAAAGACATAATGTAAATGGCATTAATGTAAAGACATAATGTAAAGTGCATTAATGAAAAGACATAATGTAAAGAGATATTAAATGATAACAAGTCTTGATCATCTTAGTTTTGAACCCTTGATCATGCATAGAACATGAGGGTACCATTGATTCATATCAAGAACTTGGTTCCAATTCATAATATGTGCAAGAATAATAAAGATATAATGTAAATAAAGTAAAATAAAATAGATTATGAGATGAAAAGAAGATGGGGAGAAGGAGGCCTCACCAATTTTGGTTCTAAGCCTATCTTCTTTCTCTCTTTTCACTCAAGAATGTGTTTGTATCCCTAATCTGCTCTCAGTTTGGCAGAGTTTACACACATAAATGATTTCCCCCCCTGAAATGATCAACCAGGGGTCCAATTTATATGAACTGAGGGTGCCCAAACCATCCGTACGGATTGGCCCCTCCCGCGTCCAAACCATCCGTACGGATCAGCCTGGCGAGCTTCTGGATTTTTCCAATTTTAATTCCAGAATAGTCCTGGAATTTTAGGTTTATCTTAGTGAGGTCCCAGCCTATCAGTTTATCCCTGAATGGTGCTAAGAGTTCCTCTAAGGTTGGTTAATTTCAGATTGGGGTACTTACAGAGCCCCTCGGCAACGTCGCTTTAGAAAAGCGGGGTTGTCGATAAAAATAAGCATCCCAATCTGATGGGAGAACGGCTTGACCGATTTGGTTGCATGGCTGGACCTAGGGGTATAGGATTTCTACGTATCCCATTTTCGGGGAATCAAGCCTAACGTAGTTCGAAATGGGTGAGAAACTTTAAGGCTACTCAAACCTAAGGGCTAGGTGGATATCTGTCATCCTCTCCTAGGGGAACGGGCATGACTCTCGGCGGGTCAGAGGCGGGACTTGGTCAACTTGGATCTATGGAGAGGGTTGACTTAAAAGAAAATGGTCAACTTGGCTCTATGGAGAGGGTTGACTAAAAGGAACGGGCATGACTCTCGGCGGGTCAGAGGCGGGACTTGGTCAACTTGGCTCTATGGAGAGGGTTGACTAAAAGGAACGGGCATGACTCTCGGCGGGTCAGAGGCGGGACTAGGTCAACTTGGCTCTATGGAGAGGGTTGACTAGAAGGAACGGGCATGACTCTCGGCGGGTCAGAGGTGGGATATGGTCAACTTGGATCTATGGAGAGGGTTGACTAAAAGGAACGGGCATGACTTTTGGGGGTCAGAGGCGAGATATGGTCAGCTTGGCTCTATGGAGAGGGTTGACTAAAATGAAATGGTCTTACGTCATTTAGGACTGCTGGGATAAAGGTTTTCTTAACCTAAAATGACCGCTCTGGGGGACAAAGGTTTTACTAGGCTTAAGTCAGGGACTGCCTAAGTGTATTTTCACACTAGGCAATTTTTCACAAAATGTTACTGGGCTTATGTCAAGGACTGCCTAAGTGTTCTAGGCAAACAAAACAATGGGCTTACGTCGCATGGGGACCGCCTAAGTATGCTCATTTAGGGGACAAAGTTTTACTGGGCTTATGTCAAGGACTGCCTAGAATGACCTACTCTGAGGGGGCAAAGGTTTTCTTAACCTAAAATGACCACTCTGGGGGACAAAGGTTTGACTTGGGTCAACTCCACCTTTGGGGAGTTTGACGGGAAAACTGGTCTTACGTCCGACTAAGCCTATCTTATTTCTCTATTTTTACTCAAGAATGTGTTTGTATCCCTAATCTGCTCTCAGTTTGGCAGAGTTTACACACACAAATGATTTTCTCCCCCTTGAAATGATTAGCCATGGGTCTAATTTATAGGGACTGAGGGTGCCCAAACCATCCGTACGGATTGGCCCCTCCCGCGTCCAAACCATCCGTACGGCTCAGCCTGGCGAGCTTCTGGATTTTTCCAATTTTAATTCCAGAATAGTCCTGGAAGTTTAGGTTTATCTTAGTGAGGTCCCAGCCTATCAGTTTATCCCTGAATGGTGCTAAGAGTTCCTCTAAGGTTGGTTAATTTCAGATTGGGGTACTTACAGTCGTCTCTTGAATTATCTGTTTTAGCTCGGTCAATATTTTGTTTAAATGTCCTATGACAACTACATACTTCTAAAAATAGAAATTCATAGTACTCCCATCGTCTTTGAGCAAGAGTTGTACTTCATTTTAAGTGCATTCCAAGTAAGAATCTTATTCCTAAAATGACATACTATAAAGATATTTTGAACAACTTTGCCCTTATAGTGCTTGTATAATTAAAAAATGAAATTTTATTAACCTTCTTTTCCCACTTGAACTGTGAACAATTATGTCCTCCACTCACTTAAATTGATTACTCTTTTTCTTTTATTATCAGTTTGTCACCTTAATAATAGCGTACAACCAGGGATGTAGCCAGGAATCTGAATCAGGGGTCAAGATACTTATTTAAAGAAAACAACTAAAGTAAAATATACGACCGATAATTATTAATTGGGCTCGCTTCGTACTTCAAACATTTACAAGGTGGTGCTTGCAATTTCTTTTCCTTTTTTATTAGTATACTTCATGAAAAGAAGAGCGTTTATCATAATTTATTTTTTATTTATTCATTACTCAATATGTTTCAGTATAATTATTTTCCCAATTTTTAATTTGTTCCAAAGAAAACTATTTAAAAAAACAAAAAATAATACCCTTCCGTCTCAAAACGATCTTCCGATATTTTGCCATTAATACGAAAGAACTTTGTGTTGGGGTGTCAACCAAGTCCCACATCGGCAATTGAAAGAAGAATGGCTTAGTATATAAATGTGTCCACACACTCCATTAGTATGAGACCTTGTGGGAGATGACCCAAAAACAAATCCGTGCGGGCTGGGCCTAAAGCGGACAATATCATACTAATGTGGAGTGGTGGGGGTGGTCGCGGTCCTAACACTTTGGGCAATAACTTTAAGTTGATTTTATTATACTAATGAAATTATAAAACTTGTTATTGATACACCATAAAAAAAAGACTATCAATAACAAGTTTTAAATTTTTATTAATAAAATTAAATCAATATAAAATTATTTCTCAAAGTCTATTTACTTTAACAAAAAAAATTAAAAAAAGTATATTTTGAGATAGAGGAAGTAATAATCACTGAATATGAATAGGTAAACTAAACAAAGGATGAATATGAAACAATAGATTAAATTAGCTATCTAATTTCAAAAGTTAAGTTATAACCTTCCATTTACTTTTTTTTTCAAAATCAACCAACTTTGAAAACATAATACCCATCTTTTCCAAAATTTGGGGGCTGATATAGAATTCACTGAAATTGAGGGGGGTCAAGGTAAGGCATACATGCCAAATCTATAATATTTAAGGGGTGAAATGGAAAACAAGTAAAGACCCCCTTGCCCTAATGCACCTCCGTCCCTGCGTACAACCCCAAGGTAGGACTCGTACCATGAGACATAGAGACTACTTCTTTATTCATTGTTTATTCAATGTGACTCTGACGCAGCACGGAAGCGATAGTATTCGTGATTAGCGCACTAAACACAAGAGTTCACAAGCGATGAACCCTCAAACACAATAACCCTGGAATCTACCAGAAAAAACCTGGAATCCACCAGACAAGAGAAGAAATTCTCCTTGAATAAAATTCAATTAATTCAAAGCTGTCTAACACAATGAAAGAGAAGAATATTTATACTCCTAACAACTAACAAAACCTTAACTTAACAAATACCCAAAATAACCTAATAAGTCTGTGCACAAAACAAAAAAACGAAACCAGTAATTTTCTGCCCGACACGCGAGCGGGCGCCTGGTGAGGACCAAGCTGGCGCTCGGTACATTCCAGAAACTCTCACCCGCGAAAGAACGAGGTAAGCGGGCGCTTGGTCTTGTTCAGGCAGGCGCTCGCTATACTGCTGCATCATGCACTGCTTGGACCTGCGGACCTCCTACATCAGTCCCCTCCACCTCTAAAGAACTCGACCCCGAGTTCTCACCAAAATAAAGAAACCCATCCGCGTGGTAGTCATACATATTCCCCGATCTTACACCGTCGTAAGCAAACTTCACTCGTGGCCATACTAATTTCCACTGTTTCGGATCGTCTCCACAAACACTGCTGATCACATTCCCCACAATCCGGTTAGTATCCTCAGTCTGTCCGTCCGTCTGCAGATGTGCGGCAAGAATTTTCTCGTTCTGTATGAGCATCATGACCGATTCATCGTTCGCAACCCCTTTCTCAAAACACAGAACAGGAGCTATCGCAATGTTCATGACCGGTTCGTCGTTCGCAACCCCTTTCTCAAAACGCAGAACAGGAGCTATCGCAATGTTATGCTTTTCCCATTTAAACATCAGAACATTATCCTTGCCCCGATAAGTACTGTCATGATCATATTGCCAAGGGCGACCAAGCAATATGTGACATACATCCATATTCAGAAAGTCACAAACAACCTCCTCCTTATAGTGTTTACCAATAGATATAGGGACCCTGCAAGTCCGTGACACCCTGAGTTCTGATTATTCACCCATCCCAAACTAAATGGTTTCTCATGAAGTTCAGTTTTCAAACCTAAAAAGTCCACCAATTTCCGCAACACCAGATTTTCAGTGCAACCATTATCAATAATTAAATTATATACCTTGTTCTTAACAGAACAGTGTGCTTGGAACAGATTCTTCCTCTGTCCCTCATCATTGGGAGACAGCAGCATCTGTTGAAGCACAAATCCGACTCGCTCCCCAGACTCCTCTTCAGCAAATTCGACCCCTTCGTACTCATTAGTGACGCCTTATTCCTCTTCGTATTCTGCTTCCAGAATCGCAGCCGTTCGCTGGGTCGGGCAAACGTTGGATCTGTGACCCTGTCCGCCATAACGAAAACACTTATCCCCTGTTGGCTTGGCATAAGGGTTTGTTGTTTTCTGTACTGGAGTTTTGCTTCCTGTGGAGCTACTAGTGTTGTCTGTACTCTTAGCCTGTGGAGTTAGGTCCTTAACTGTTGTCCCATTCTCCTTATCAATCCCTACTTCAGAACTACCCTGTTGATCCCATTTGCGATACGGTGTAAAATTTGTCGAACCCGAATTTTCCATAAGTTCGGCCTTCAAAGCCAGCGTGGAAGCATCCGTCAAGGTCCAGACCTGATGCAAACCCATCTTCTCCTATATCAAACTTTTCAAACCGTTGATGTAGCGTGCAACTTTCTGATCCTCGGTTTCTTTGATCTCAACCCGCGCAGTATACCTCTGAAACTCAGTAGTATACTCATCAACTGTTCTCTTGCCCTCTACACAGTTGAGATACAACTTATAAAAAATCTGCTCATTGTCTGCCGGCAAGAACCTCTCAGAAATCAACTGCTTTATACGCCTCCAAGTTTTAACTGGCCCCTTTCCTTGCTGTCGTCTCTATCCCGCGAGTTTGTCCCACCAAACTGCAGCAGTACTTTTCAATCGGATCGCCACCATCTTTACCTGTTTATTCGCAGGTACCTCCATAACCTCGAAGAAACGATCCACATCATTCCGTCAATCCAGAAAATCTTCGATCCCCATGGTTCCATAGAAATAAGGAATATCAGCCTTAATTCTATAATCATGGCGGTTTCGATTATTACCTTGATCTGGTTCTTCATCATGAATAACCTCTTCTTCGGAACTGGACTCTTCATCATCCCGATTCTCTGCCCGTTGAGGACGTCGAACTGGTTTTCGAACTGGATCAACCCTGTCTCTCTCACCCCTATGGTTCTGATGCGTTGTTAAGGCAGCGATAGCGGTGGTAATTCCATCGATATCCGCCTTTGTAGCCTGATCTCCCATAATGATTCAGTGATGCAAAAGACAGGATATGTCCTGCTCTGATGCCAACTGACGCAGCACGTAAGCGATAGTATTCGTGATTAGCGCACTAAACACAAGAGTTCACAAGCGATGAACCCTCAAACACAATAACCCTGGAATCCACCAGACAAGAGAATAAATTCTCCTTGAATAAAATTCAATTAATTCAAAGCTGTCTAACACAATGAAAGAGATGAGTATTTATACTCCTAACAACTAACAAAACCCTAGCTTAACAAATACCCAAAATAACCTAATAAGTCTGCGCACAAAACAAAAAACGAAACCAGTAATTTTCTGCCCGACACGCGAGCGGGCGCCTGGTGAGGACCAAGCGGGCGCTCGGTACATTCCAGAAACTCTCACCCGCGAAAGCACGAGGTAAGCGGGCGCTTGGTCTTGTTCAGGCGGGCGCTCGCTATACTGCTGCATCATGCGCTGCTTGGACTTGCGGACCTCCTACATCAGACTCACAACACTTCTCCACTAATAATTTTTCTTTATTTCTGTGCCCAGTCAAAAGTTTGTGGCTTCAATTGAGACGAGTGGAGAACTCCCTCTTCACTTAATAATGGTCCAATCTGACTATTTAAAGATTTTGAGAATATTTTTCATTTGTTTTTATTATTAAGATCAATATTTTCATCTCTAGTCATATCCTTAATTAGCTTCACTTGTTAATTATGAGATATTGCCATACAAGAGTTGTTTTTTAAATTTATCATAAGGTAGTTAGTTGATCTTAGTCATTTGATTTTGAAGATAGGTCTAATATTTTATAGCAATAAAAATGGAAATTGAGACTAGATTATAACTAGGGGTGGATTGGTAGGTATACATATTGTATTTTGCTTATACCGTGTACCAACTAAGTATGATTTGGTACATAAAAATATGTATCAGTACCAATCACAAAAGTCAGTATACCAAGTTTATTGGTACGGTTGGTACTCGATACATATCAAATGTAAATGGACACAAAAAAAAAATTGCCTTTTTTTTTGTTAATTTCTTGTCTAGAATAAAAGTAAAACATTATA
Organism: Campanula takesimana; assembly: GCA_026119855.1. Classification (NCBI taxonomy): domain Eukaryota; kingdom Viridiplantae; phylum Streptophyta; class Magnoliopsida; order Asterales; family Campanulaceae; genus Campanula; species Campanula takesimana. Next base: position 352,154 of record JAOWBW010000686.1, on the reverse strand, counting down.
ACATAAAAATAGGTCTCAAATACAAATTATGAAGTTTTGAAATTAAAGAAAAGTAGAACAATTGAAGTTTTGAAAACTAAACAATACAGTGACTATACATAATATACTAATAAACATCACGACTCCAAAACCAATACATCACAATAACAAGGTAGCTTAGATTTTTTTCTAGATCGTAATAAAGTAACTTCATGTTAGGAGAAGAAAACAAGTATTTGATACTCTATACTCCGTATGTCCTAAAATATTGTTGTTATATGACTCCTCACACGTATTAGAAAAAACAATAAATACGTATTAAATAGATTAAAGTTTTTTTAAAAATATTTCAATTACTTAAATAATTAGAGAGAGTATCATACATACATATATATAAATGTGTATGTGCCTGTGTGTGTCTTTGTGTGTTTGTTTTTCCTCAACTTTGTCTTAGATTACCTATTGGCTTTATTATGTTTTGACTGATCATGTGTGTTTGAGTAGGGATGGCAACGAGTCGAATACGGTCCGGATATTGCAAAACCCGTATCCGACCCGAGGCAACCGTAGCTTGTACCGAACTCGTCCGTATCCGACGATGGGCAAATCCGTATCCGTCCGAACCCGTCCATATCCGACGATGGACAAAACAATCAAATAAGCCGATGACATTAACAGATATTCATGAAAATAGAACAAACCCTAAGAACAATTCATTTCTTTCAGATGAACGATGGAAGCATGAAATTTTGCACAAAAGAATTGAAATTGAGCAAACTAGACGAAATATATAAGAAATTAAGAGAGATCTATGATTAGAAATCGAGAATGGGAAAATTAAAGGAAAGTTGTAAGAAAGGGTAACCAGTAGAAAGGCCAGAAGGTATAATCGAGATAAAAAACGACCAAACGGGGAAGCACTTGGAATAAACCCATTATCTCCATTGCCTCGTTCTTCACCTTCTATTATTCCATCATTTCTCTCTCTCTCTCTCTCTCTCTCTCTCTCTCTTTCACCATATAGTCGGGAAAGGGAAAGGAACAAACCCTAAGAACATATCTTGAAAATCGAACACTTACCTTGGACAGCGGAGTAACCGGTGGTGGCCGGAGTAACCTTGGAGGCTGGATCGTCGATTCGTCGCTCCCAGGTCGGCGTCGCCGTCGCCCTCTCTCTCCCTAGGCAGTAACGGCGGGTTTGAAAACCTAATTGAACCTCTCGCTCGTCGCTCACTTGAGATAAAGGTTAGGGGAGTAATAATGATTGAAGTAAGGGTAAAATAGTAAATAGCCTAATATAAATACTATTCGGGTCGGATACGAGCGCATCTCATGAAGCTACCGAACTCGTATCCGAACCTGCCGGGTTTTGGAAAGTTGTTATCAAACCCACCCATCCCGGACCGGATTGTCTCGGATACGGATCGGGTTCGGTAGAATTGTCATCCCTATGTCTGAGTATGTTTGCTTAATATCCTTGATTTCCATCGAAATATAAAATAAAAATCCAAATGCTTGATAAAGTGGCAATATGATGTGCTATGTAAATAACAACAACAACAACAACAACAACAACAAATTATTAGTCTCAAAATAGTTTAGGGTTGGATATATATAAATAAATGTATATATATATTTGTGTGTATATATATATATATATATATATGTGTGTGTGTGTGTGTGTGTGTGTGTGTGTGTGTATAAAGATGGTACATGGTATACCAACCAAAATCAATATTGTATACAGTGTACCTACCAATTAGACAAAAATGGTACGGTACTACCTACGAAAAAATTTAGTATACCGACTTCTTTATACCAACTGTAATTGGTACGGTTGGTATACGTATTGATTGGTACGAAATGAGTACAATTTGTCATCCCTAATTATAACGAGAGGGGGGATGTATGTAACTTGATCTAGTAACTTTTTAACGTAGGAATAATTGAGTGGGAAAAGAGAGATTGTAATCAGATGATTTGCCGACAGATTGTTCCTACTTCTTCGTGCATGTCCGTAACCAAAAGCAAATTTTAGGCTTGTGGTGGCGCACGTGTGAGGTGGAAACATAAAATACTCTTTCCATCCCATACTTTCGCTATTTATTTTCATTTTGCACGTCTTATAATTATTCCTACTTATCCAAAATGTTCACTTTTCTCTCTCTTACCCACTCATAACAACTATCCACTAACTTAGTTTCTCTATTCTAGCCACTCACAATATTTAATTTTCCAACATATTTTCTTAATCTCAGTACATTTTAGTATAAGTAAGTATGGGACGGAGGGAGTAGCAAAAATGATAAATATAGATAGAGCTCAAAACGCGGTTTCATTTCTGCGTTACAACTTGTATATTCTGCACTTCAAAATCCCAACCCCAAAATTCTTGGATCAGATTAGTAGGCCCCATTTCCTCCTCTTATTTCTTTCTTTTTTTGATTTCCAATTTTGATTTTATTTTTATTTTTAATTGATATAAATAATTGTCTGTTTACTTTTTTTTTCCTTAGTGCTTTGTGGGGGCCTTAATTTAGTTAAACCCTCCCTCCAAATCTTTTTGGTTTGACCAGCGCAAATTAAAAGATGAGAAAGACTCAAGTGAGAACACACATACCCGTCTCATCTATGAGACGGGTCATTTCGACCCAAAACCCAACACATGACCCGGCCATTGAACCGGCTCCATGACCCAAGGGGCAACCCATGCCACGTGGCAACTTCTTGTAGGCCCAATTTTTTTTTTTTGGCTCCAGGACTCAAGGGCGACCCTGCCACGTGGCAGCCTCTCATAGGCCCAAAAAAAAAATTGGTTTTTTTTTTTTAGGGTTTAGGGTTTAACATAATGTAATGACTGTATACATATAAAATAACAGTTTGTATACATAAAAGTAATACGTATATATAGAAAAGTAACGGTGTTTTTTTTATGTTTTCTTCGTTTGCCAAAAGTAATACTTATTACAACTAAAATGTAACGAACGTGTTACTTATATCTAATAATGTTTATACATAATAGTAACACATATGTATAGAAAAAGTAATAATTCAACCATTTACATTTCTAGAGCTAAAAACACTTGATTAGTGTTACATGTAAAAGTATTACATTATATATAGAAATATGTTATAATTTCTTTTATTAAAGTGTTACATTTACTTGTACAAACAATTACATTCATATATATGAGTTGTTACTTTTCAAAAAATTAAATCAAAATACACAATATTTTACATTTTTGCAAAAGCATTATTACATTTCAGTATAAATGATAATTACATTTAGATATTGCTTGGGTTACATGTAATTATAGTTAGTATTACATTTGAAAAAATGGGTAAAACGAGCTTTTGTTTTTGTAAAACAGGTGTTACGTTTACTTATGAACAATATTATTTTATATGTATTCAGTCATTACATTAAGTTATGGTAACTATTACTTTTGGTCAACGATGGAAAAGCCGGAAAAAAAAAATATAAAAACTCAAAAAAAAAAAAAAAAAAAAAAAAACTGGAGCTCTGGGAGGCTGCCACGTGGCGGGTTCGGCCCATGGGTCATGGGGGCGACCCGTCTCATGCATGAGACGGATCTTCTTGTTCTCATGGAAGACCACCTCTTAAAAGATTGTCTTAGCACTTTACGATTTAAATGAATAAAAATATTGATTCATGCTTATTAAACCAAGCGTATTGGTAATAGACAATTCATATAATTTGTGTTAATATTACTCCCCCGACCAGCTTTAAGGTTTTACTCTTTTTCAAATTAAGGTTTTTACGTTACTTTATTACTTAAAATAGATTATGTGACTCACTTGTCATTCTCATAACAAAAACTTTATATCCACTTTCTTTCTCCTACTTTCTTTTTTTTTCTTAATCCCCATAAATAATCAAAGTAGGAACCTTAAATCGAAACGGAGGGAGTAGTTTTTATTCCAAGTTTGAAGAATAGCCATTAGTACTTTCTTTAATTTGATTGTCACGCATGTCAAGAAAATATCTTGCTATCTTCATTCCGTTTTATCTAAATTCTCCATTCTAATTTTTTTCAATTTTACTATTGATTAAAAGAAAAATTTAGCATTCCAAAAAAAATAAATTAAATTGTAATGTTTTTAAAGTCAACATATTACTATCACGCTTAATTATTAGTAATTTGTTTAAGGTAAAATCAATCGCTCTTTGATTTTCTTTGTAAGGAGAGAATAATCACCATTCTAAGAAAAGAAATCTCATTGGTTAAACGAATAAGTGTATGTGTATGTTAATTAAGAGTCTCAGTAGAAAGTCTTTGATGTATATGTTACACCAAATTTTTCCAAAATAAGTCTAAATAACCATAGTCCATGTGACTCATGCAACCCATATAGGCTATATTTTCTCAATTAGAAGCATCTAATGTTTGAAAAAAAAAAAAAAAAAGAGTGAAATATTGCATTGCCACAACTTACTCCCTCCGTCCCTGTTTAAGGTTCTTAGTTTGACTTTACACGCTTATTAAGAAACCAAGGCAAATTTGAGTCAAGAAAGTAATGTGTGGAGCATATAATTGTCCATTCATAAAGCAAGTGGGTGAAAAATAGATGGGTAAGTGATGGGTTTTTTTGTAATATATGAACTTTCTGAGGATAAGGATGTCCAAAACACTATTCATCCTTTGTCAATTTAAGGAATAAAGCAACTAACAACCTTAAACTGGGACATACCAAAAAGGAAAGTAAGAACCTTAATCTGGGACGGATGGATTTTCAGTCCATTTCTCACAAAGTACAAAAGCTAACAAACATAGAGATGCTTTTAGTTCAAAAGAAAAATATAAGTCAAGAGGAAGTTTGACAAAGAAACCATTGATGAAGAATTATAAGTAATAAATTGATCACATCATACAATTAGGTCACCCAAAGTTGTTTAGTGAAAGAATTGGTACAACAAGGACATTTATCTAATTAATCTAACTTTCTCCTCAATTATCCATTTTTTTCTTCATTTTTTTAAGGGTAAATTATAGAAAAGCTTCATGTGATTTTTAGATGGTGAGGATAAGCCTCCTTAATATGAAAGCAGAAGAGGCATCATTTTGAAATCCCGAGTAGCTTTTCCATAATTTGCCCTATTTTTTTTAACCTATATTTTCGTTTAGTAATTTCTATTAGTACACTATCTTCGTCGACAAATCTTTCATTTCTTGTTCAAAATCCGTCTAATATTTTCCTCTTTCCTCCTTCCTCCTCTTTTCATGTCCAAAGTGGATCAAAGATACCGGATAAATTGCCATCATCGGGGAAGAAATTTAGATTTTCGTAGGGTTGTTGTAACATAGGATCTTGATTAGGTTGTGTCATTTCCATGCAAATCATGGCTAATAAGTTGGATTGTTGACATTGCAAGTTGACCACATCGGCTTGCGCTTTGGCTAATTCAGCTTGGAGATCACTAACTTGCTTTTGAAGCTGGCAAATCGCTCCCGCACATCCATAAATTGGGTCTCTAATTCTTGCGTTTGCTTCGTAAACCATACTGCTCACTGCATCCGCTCTCTGAGCTTCAGGAAGTTCCTAATATCATAAAAAATAGCAAAATCAATAAATTGCAATAAAGCACAATATATAAAACTTGATTTTTTGGAAGATTAAATAAAAAAATTATTTTTTAAATGAAAATGACCCCCTATTAGGTTATTGACTAGCTAGCCTTGCATAAATAGACCGGAGTTTTTAGAGAAAATAAAAAGATGGGAACGTGGTTTGAAATATGTTCTAAAAAATGGTTGACTTCTATTTGAATTTTGATAATTATGGTCATATACTTAAACATCAACTATTGTTTCTCCTTTAGCGACACCTACTACTATTGACCTTCTAGCACAATTAATATATTTTTTTCTTTGATTAAATTAAATGTCAACTTCAATAGAGTCTTATTCACTTAATACTATATTATTAAAATTAAACTTTAATCTATCATTATCTATCCTACCTAATCAAATTTTTATTTTAAACAAACATCATTAAATCCTATAAATTATAATTATATATTTATTATTATTACATCATAAATAAATGTTTATGTTTAGTCATAACAATAGTGCAAAAAGTTATGTCATTATTGGAAATGAATATATTATAAAGTTTTACTAACTTTATTTGGAGGTGGTTAAGGAAAAGCTAACTACAACATAGTGAAAGAAAACCCACTATGAATAGACTAGCTCAATTTTTTCCTAAAGTGGCTAGACATTATTTAGAATCCAATTCTAAAATGTCCTTTATAATCAAACTTAAAAAATAATTGTTTTCACATTCAACCAACAAGGAAGAATGTAAAAGTAATTACATCAATTAAAATGCAATAATTAGCTAAGATTCTTGTATAATTAGCAAACTATTTCCTTCAACTTATTATTTTGAAAATGTTATGATAATTAGCTTAGGGTTATGTAATATTGTAGTGAATTTATTACCTGCAACAACTTGATGATGTTGCTAGCTCCAAAGACTCTATGAGCAATGGTGAACTTGAGGGGCTCGGTCGGAGGAAAATACGGTGCCAACACGCATTTCTCGACACACCGCCGCCTTAAGATTTTGCAGGCTGCGCAAGGGCTCATAATGACTTGTTGTGGTGGTGGTGGAGGAGGAGACCGTGGTGGAGCAACCACCGTACCATGACTACTAGTAGGTGGAGATTGTGAAAGCGAAGAGTTTGAAGATGTCGGCGAACAAGAGTAGGAAACCGCCATAGGGGTGGCGGCGGCGGTGGTGATGGTGGTGGTGGTGGTTGTTTTCTTAGTACTGCATTCCATTATGTTAAGAGAGAGAGAGAGAGAGAGAGGAGTTGAGTTAGGCTTTGTTTGAGGGGTGCTTTTAATTGAGGAGTAAAGTAGGGTATATATATAGGGAGAGAGGTACAGCTTGCCAAACGGGGTACAAGGGGTGATGTTAGCAATTGGTCATGTAAGGTATTTAGTGAGGGCATAAGTCAGTCTGAAAGTCTTTATGACGTGGATGCTGCTGCATAAATAATTATTTTTATTTTTATAGTCAATAGAATTGACTATGTTGTTAGATTTTGCATTGGGTCGTTAGGAAGGGAAGATTGGTCTAATTAGATTATAAGCTACGTTCGGTTCTCCACATGATAAATAGGCAAGATTTACTTGAGCGTTAAATAGTGCATCCGTCTCAAGATGAATGTTTAAAATAATTGATTGCGAAAAATCAATTTGAACAAATTTCAAACATTCATCTTACAACAGAAGGATATATACTATCAACGCTCGTACCTTTATGATGTCTCAGTGATAATGCAATATAAAGTTATAATTCATCTGTCTTTAAATAGAGAGTCTAATTTTGATTTTGAGGTCAACTTAATTCAACTTTGGGTGTAAAATAATTATGTAAATTTTAGGATATCCTATTAAAATTTGGGTTAATCTCATTTTACTACCCTAAGGTTTACTTGTAATGTCGCTTGGGAGCCTGTGGTTTTAATTTTCTCACTTTAAGGCCTGAACTTCTATTTTTGTATCAATTCGGGGCCTGTATTAAAAAAATTGTTAGTTTTTTGACAAAAGGTTAATATGTGTCACGGAACAACTACTAATCTTTGAAAAAAAAAGTCTTCATTTTAGGTGTTTGAGTATTTTCCAAATATTAGGAGTAAATTGAACACTTAGACAATCTTTTAACTCTCTTCTTCCCCAAATTTACAAAAGCAAAACCTAATAACTCCACTCTTATTTCTCTCAATATCTAGCATTACTCACTTTGAAATTATAGATACAAAACTAAAATCAATCCATGAATTATTTCTTGATCTTTTACTTCAATTTTCTATCACGAAAAAATAATCTTGAGCTCACGCACACCTATATTGCTATGCATATATTCCTTGTACCTAACTCCTCAAGTAACCCCAAACCTTCAATTTCAAAAAAAAAAAAAAAAATCTCTTATTTTCACCTTATGCCCACTTCAATGCAATAGTGGAAGCTATGAGAAAAATGTCGATTCCCTCTCAACAATTCTTGGACTCATTATAGGTTAATAAAGTTTTACCAGGGGAATTGGTAGTTAAGTTATTAGGGTTTGCTTTTTTGTGAGGGTTTACCACTTCGATTAAAAGTATATTTTTATACATAGATTCTTTTGTACCAAATCTCTTCTTTACAAGGCCAAGAACCTACTGAATAATAATATAATAATAATAATAATAATAATATAATAATAATAATATAATAATAAATAATAATAATAATAATAATAATAATAATAATAATAATAATAATAATAATAATAATAATAATAATAATAATAATAATAATAATAATAATAATGTTGGATGATGATGTTAACTTTCTGTCTAAAATGTAACAGCATTTCTGTTCAGGCTCTATATTGATATAAAAATGAAAGTTTGGGCCCTAAAATGAGAAAATTAAAACATCAGGCTCTCAATTAATACAACATGTAAAGTACAGGGTAGTAAAATGAGATTAACCCATTAAAATTTTAAAAGTTGCGACAGATACATCGTTAAATAATTACCAATAATTTTCAATATATCATAAAAGAAATTTAAGATAAAGTTAATTTTTCGAGATGATAAGGTTATATATGTGTTTGTGTGTTAGGAATTGATTGAATTACAAGTATGGTGCTTGATGAAATTCAATGGTGATTCTAAACTATTCCTCAACAGTGGGGTCAAATTAAGAGAAAATACAGGTTACATTTTTTTCTGGTATTTTTGGCTGGATTCATAGAAGATAAAAGGAATTTATTTTTAAATACTATATTAGTAGTAAGATAATTGAAAAGCTTGTAGTCCTGGAGCTGTGTTTTGTGTACTTTCTTGGCTGAGTACAATTTGTTCTTTCATAATCATAATAGCTAAGAACGTGACAAATACAATGAGCAAAAGGCGGGCAAATAGCACATATATGCCCCAAAGTTTTATATGAATTGTAATTTAGGTCTTAATGTTCCAATTTTTGCAATTTGGTGTCTAACGTTCACCTTTTGTGGCGAAATGGGTCTTTTTTGGATGGTCATGGATGGAAGCTAACGAAATTAACGAAAAATTTAACGACCTTCTTTAAAAATTGCATTTCTTACCCAGAAAGGAAAGTTGGCGTTGTGGGAGTAAGAGAAAGCATGGGAAGAGATGTGAAGGTGGCCGGTGGCTGGTGTATGCGTGTGTGTGTTGGTGGGTGGGGTGGGGGAAGGAGACGAAGAAGGTAGAAGTTTAGGTTTGATTTTTTATTTTCACTTTTCAAGCAAATTTAGGTTAAAAAAAGTTTTTTAAGGCTAAACTATGGACTAATATCTAAATTTAGCCCTTTACTTTTTTTTTCTAAACATAATTTTAGCCCTTTTACTTAAGGAATTAGAATTATAAATGACTTTAGTGTAAGGTATTTTTATTTTTATTATTTTTACTACTATTAAAAAAAATTATTTTAAATGATAAACAATATTTTACTTGATATTTATTATGTTTTTTTTGGGTTAACTAAAATATACACTCTTTAATTAATATAATATAAAATTGAACTTTATGGGTAAGAAATGCAATTTTTAAAGAAGGTCGTTGAATTTTTCGTTAATTTCGTTAGCTTCCATCCATGACCATCAAAAAAAGACCAATTTCGCCACAAAATGTGAACATTAGGCATCAAATTGCCAAAATTGGAACATTAAGACCTAAATTGCAACTCATGTGAATAAATTTTCTACAGAATAGAATAATAAGTACTCCCTCCGACCCATAGTATATGTACACCTCCCATTTACACGAGATTAAGAAATTTTGGAAGTGATGTGAGTGTTGCGAGTATAAAAGTAAAGTAAGAGAGAGAATGAATGGGAGTGAATAGTAAGTTGATTGGTGTTGTGAGTATAAAAGTAAAGTAAGAGAGAGAATGAGTAAGATGAATACTAAATATTCTTTGCCATTTTAGGAAGTGGACATATACTCTGGGACGTACTAAAAAGGAAAGGTGGACATATACTCTGGGACGGAAAGAGTATCTTATTTGTACACCCTCCATCCCAAGTTTAAGGTTCTTACTTTCATTTTTGATCTGTCCCAGATTAAGTTTCTTAGTTGCTTTATTACTTAAAATAGACAATGAGACCCACTTATCATACTCACAACAAAAACTCCCTACCCACTTTCTCTCTTCTACCTTACTTTTCATACTCACATTTATCAATCCAAAACACTAACCTCTCCTAGCTCCATGTGCACTTTCGCTGTTCATTTGGTTAATTCAATTAAACTTTAACCATAATTTTATGAAAATGTAGATATTCATATGCAATTTTAAAACTTGTTCTTGTATCATCATTACGGATAATATCAATAACATTTTATAAAATTGCATAAAGATATCTAGATTTTTTCATAAAATTATGGTAAAAATTAAATTGAATTGACCAAAAAAGTCAAACAGTGCACGTTGAGCTGAGACGAAGGTTAGTATTATTTAGCATGACTCGTCCTAATTAAAAATCCAATTTCTCTTAAGTAGACAAATATGACTTTTAAAAAATGGACAAAATTGATGTATAAGTATACAGAAAAGGGTAATGCTAGGGGTACAAAATAAGTTTACAAAATGATGGATACAAAATGAGGTGACGATATTTTATTTGTCGCATTGATTGTGGACCCGGCACACTCTATTTAAACACCAACAAAATTTTGACACATCATTTTGTAAACCAAAATTTGTGACACTTTTTTTGTGACTTTATATTTACCCTACAGAACATATTAGATACGGTGCTGAAATTGAAGTGCCCATTAAAGTATTTTGCAATACGACTGTAAACGCATCAAAAATTTGTTAATATACTTTCTATATTCTTATTTAATGAAGCATTAAACTTTTAATTAATAAATAGAATTCTACTAAAAGAAACTATCAAATCATAACCAGAACTCAAAAATCCAGATTAAAGCAATAAATTTTCGAATTTTATTTTACCAACCAACAACATTTCAACAAAGACCATAAATAAAGCTAGCAGTTATAATGGACCCCTTCTGTAAATAGGCCAAATAAATGAGTCCATACTTGGGTCTTTTGAAAATCCGTTTGAAAATTAAAAAGCTTTAATTAATTGGCTCAATCTTATATTTATTGCAAACAGTAGTATAAATTACTCCCTCTGTCCTTAAATAAGTGTCTATTTTTAAGAAATATTTGTCCCAAAATGAGTGTCTTTTTTTAACATAACTTTGTCCCTAAATGCTTTTTTTCGATTTTTTTCACCGATCTTTTATACATGCAAAATTAAATGTTTGGAAATGAGATTACATGATTATATATGAATATTTGCCACCAAATTGTATAAAGAGATGAGATTTTCAGATTTCTCTTAAAATTAAATTTGGACACTCATTTAGGGAAAGTGGTATTATTAGATAACAGTGTAAAATAATGTTTTTTTGTGTGAGAGAATTAGAGAGTTAAATATGTACACATCTGGGAGGTTGGGCGCGGCCAAATACTAAAAATGGAAGATACCGGCTAGTTGAAATGGTGGACCGGCCATGGTCAAACACCCTTCCTAAAAAAGGTCATTTGATTAATATATTCTTTCTTAATCAATTTCATGTCTTAACCATTTTTGTTAAAGGACAACAACTTGATTAAGAGATTGATTATGGGACTAATTACTGATTAACTTTTATTAGAGACAAAACCAATTATTCCCTCCGTCCCAAAATGATCTTCTCATTAGACTATTTAAACTTTTTAAGGATATGAACACTTGATTCACTAGTCATGTTGTGTTTATGAGCATTTAAGCCTAAATTGTACTCCCTCTGTCCCTAAATGAGTGTCTATTTTCAAGAAATCTTTGTCCCAAAATGAGTGTCTTTTTTTAGCATAACTTTGTCTCTAAATGTTTTTTTTTCGAATTTTTTTCACCGGTCTCTTTATACGTACAAAACTAAATGTTTGAAAAGGAGATTACAAGATTATATATGAATCTTTGCCACCAAAATGTACAAAAAGTTGACATTTTCAGATGTCCCTTAAAATGAAATTTGGACACTCATTTAGGGACAGAGGTAGTAGAAATAAGAAGAACTTTTTGAGAGCATCCGTAGTAATGACTTTCAAAATAGGAGTCATGCCATCCTTCTCTCTTCCATATCAGCGCCAAGTCATCAATTATCAATAACTACAATTTCATGATTTTTTACCCCCATTCATAACAAAAGTCATCACTTTCTCTCTCCAACTTTTACTACATCCTACCATATTTTTTCCTTCCTACTCATTTTTATTACAATTATTATAACTATTTATATTATATAATTTTTGTTAATCATTTTATTGTATGATTAATAATTTATATTTTTAATTATATAAAATTATAAATATTTATTAAATAATTTATTAAAATTACGCAACTATTTTATAAATAGCACATTATAATTATCATCAAATTCTTCATCAAGCATTTGTACAGCATCTCATAGGGAGTACTTGTCTTCTTACTTCCAATCAAATAGTAAGCTTTTTTTCTAACCCACCAACTCTAGCCAAAGTGTGATGCACGCGCATCAAATAGCAAGGAATATAGTGTGTGTTGTACACAGGCAAGTGAGGAGAAGGAAACAAAAAATTCATGAAAACCGATCATACGGCTACAAATATTTTTTTCATTGTCATGGATGATTTCTCAAAAATTCATGAATGGACATTGTCAAGTTTCCAACTCAGCTCATGATTTTATCAAAAGATCATTGTTGTAGATGCTCTGAGACAATGAAAAATGTCAAATGAGAAGATCATTTTGGGACGGAGGGAGTATTTCCTACCATCAAATCCAACTTATAGTCATGCAGTCAAACACGACTTAATCTCTCATATCTAAAACAACTTACCATCATACAATCAAAAAACTTTAGTCACAGATCCACATAATATCATTTGACGTAGAATGGAAGCGATATTCTTGAATAGCAAGCGCTAAACACAAGAGTTTACTAGCAATAAACCCTAGAAAAGATAAAAATCTGGAATCCACCAGATAATAAGAGAAAAACTCCTAACAATTGCAAAGCAATCAAAATTTTATTGAATAAAGTCTAATTTTCGGATTACAACTTAAGCCTATTTTATAGTGCCCATAATACTGAAAAACAAGAAATAATATCTTAAAATAACTTCTAACCCATAAGGTAACCTATTGGGACTCTAAAACTAGTACAATATACTCAAAATATACTCTAAAACCGCTTATAATTCTACTAGAAAAATTAATTCCGAAAATACAAATAAAATAATAAAAGATAAGAAAATAATTAATATACCGTCCTACATCATCATTGGAGATAGTATGTTAGAAGATAGATTGGGTTTGATAAGACCACATACAATCTCATGTATATCTCATTTTTTACCGGCAACTTAAGTGGTGTTTGATGTATTAAGCACTTAATGTTTGATGCTTAATAGATTGCAAGGTATATTATTGATTTTATTGTTTTACTTAACTGCACAATTTGAAAATTAAACACTTACAATAAGTGTTTTGGTATTTTGACATAAACGACGTTTTTTGGCACAATTAAAAATTTTAATGTATAAATATTAAAATTATGTCAAATATATAAAATAATTAAATAGTAAAATTATTTTTAATTTTAGAATAATAAAATTATGTCAGATATATAAAAAATTAGACTCTATTATAGAGAAAAATAATTTATGACTATTTATAATATTTTTATTCAAATAATAATTTCAAGTGCTGAAAAATTTCAAAATACACATAGTATCTAGAAACAATTTTCGTTCGCGACTTCGTTCACAATGTGAAGGAAAATTTTCGTTCACAGCATTGAACAAAAATTGAGCCACCGCTAATGTTAAACATGGTCTAAATTCAATTACATTTCAATCAAACTTCTGTTTAATGTATTTGAAGCTAGCTGTCATCAAACTGCATGACAGTCATAAATCAAAAATCAAGTCTATATTGGTATTTGTAAGTGTGCGTAGTCCCACACTTGCCGAGTGGAAAAAAGAATCATAATGTGTTTAGGATTTTCGCCTTTCTTGGTGGAAAAAGATTCTTACTTTGTATATGATTTTTACATTTATTATTTACTTGTAAATAATTATTAGATATAGATAAATTTTAATTTTCTATTCTTTAGGGATTTGATTATGGAATATTAACCCTAATGAATATATCTTCTTTCTTTAGTGTTTTTCTTTCCTTGTAGGACAATTATTGTCATATCCTACACGTCTATAAAAGGAGAAGGAGAGCTCCAAATTATTTACGCACTCAGAATATTAAGAGAGACATACAAAGTTCAAGAGTGTTGTCATCTGTTGAAGATTTTCGTTTGTTGTTGATGTGAACACATATGCGACTACATCACAGTTCACATCATGTTTTGTACTTGTTCTATGATAGACTTGGTTCTTCAAGATACGATTCTTTTTCATCCTTTTTGCTTTGTTCAGCCCAGGATCGTGTTTTCAGAGTATCATAAGTCTTAGAACAAGTGTTTTAGTATTTTAGTATTTAATATTTTAATATTTGGTCGCTTCTCTTTATTTCTTAATTTGTAACCGTTCATAACTGATTTAATAAATAGAAGTTTTGGGTGTCTACAACATATTGTTGTAGATGTGTAAATAACTCATTTTTACTTTATTTTCCACTGCAAATTCTCTTTGTGTGACTCTGGTGTAACTACATCAGAGCTTACACTGCGTTTTTGTATTTATTTTATCTAATATCCTAGCTACCAAAACTTTCTGTATTGTTACAGTTCAAGTTGTAAGTCATCATATTGACCGTCAGGGGCGGACACCGAGCAAGTATAATGGGTGGCATTCCAACCACTATTTTCCCACTTTTACCTTAAAAAAAAAACCCTACAATGATAAGTGTACCCACTAATTTATTGAATTCATACCCACTAAATTGGCTAAGTACGTACATGAAGTAAAACAAGACGCATAAACTCGCCGCTCAGTAAAAAAAGAAAAAGTCGCTCGGTTTAAAAAAAATGGGGGGAAAGAAAAACTTACTCGACGACTCTAGGAGGACCACGACCAGAGACGGTCGCCTCCGGCTTCCACTCATGACGACGCAATCGGGCCGGTGGCTAGGGCTAGCGGTGGGCGCCGGTGATCGAACTGTCGAAGCCCATCTCCACTTCGCAAGGATTTAGCTACCAAAACTTTCTGTATTGTTACAGTCAAGTTGTAAGTCATCATATTGACCGTCAGGGGCGGACACCGAGCAAGTATAATGGGTGGCATTCCAACCACTATTTTCCCACTTTTACCTTAAAAAAAAAACCCTACAATGATAAGTGTACCCACTAATTTATTGAATTCATACCCACTAAATTGGCTAAGTACGTACATGAAGTAAAACAAGACGCATAAACTCGCCGCTCAGTAAAAAAAGAAAAAGTCGCTCGGTTTAAAAAAAATGGGGGGGAAAGAAAAACTTACTCGACGACTCTAGGAGGACCACGACCAGAGACGGTCGCCTCCGGCTTCCAATCATGACGACGCAATCGGGCCGGTGGCTAGGGCTAGCGGTGGGCGCCGGTGATCGAACTGTCGAAGCCCATCTCCACTTCGCAAGGATTTGTCTCATGTTTCATGTTTCATGTTCTTGGCTTTTTGCGGCTAAGGCTTTTTAAAATTACGGTTGATTTGATTGTTTTTTCAAAATTAAGGTTAATTAAGGGAATGTATTTGATTTACAAATTTATGGGTAGTTATTGTTGCTTTTATCACATTGGTTAAATGATGTTTTTATTTAAATTTTGTGTAGGATTGTTTGTTTGAATATAGAGCGATACTTTGAAAGAAAATTATCGGGGGAAAGTGGAACTAGTGTTAGTGTTGGAGCGGGTAATTCTAGCGGTGCTTGTCAACAGTCTATTCCCGTGACATCTTTGACTAGTAAAGAATTTGTTGATTTGAATAGTCTTCCTTCGGCCGCATTTAGAAAAAAAATATGAATACCACCCAAATCCAGTCGATGGTATTATAAGGCACTACTACATAACTAAGGGTGCTTGTCAACCTCGCGATCATGAGTTTCCTCAAAATGGTTGGGGGTATAATGTGTCGTTTTAATCCGAAGTGGTTTGATAAATATCATTGGTTAGAGTATAGCATTGCGGAAGATAAAGTATATTGTCTGTGTTGTTAATTGTTTAGAGATATCACCAATAATCAAGGGTTGGGTGCATTTGTTAGTGAAGCCTTTTCTAGTTGCATAAACCAAGAAAGGTTGGATGTCCATGTTGGAGAAGTGAATAGTGCTCATTTTATTTCATCAAAAAAGTGTGTTGATTCAACTATGTGCTTCAATCGATTCTTGTAGATTTTTTGTGAACCAATGATTTCCTTTTCGTGGTCATGATGAGTTGAAAGAGTCTTAGAATGGAGGAAATTTTGTTCAAGCGCTAAAGATGATTGCTAAACAAAATGATTCCATTCAAAAGGTGGTTTTGGAAAACTCAAGATCAAAAAGTGTAAAATGATTTCTCCACACATACAAAAAGATATTGTTCATTGTTTTGCACAATAGATAGGTAAAACAATCATTGAGGAGCTTAATGGTGATTTTTTTTCATTGATTGTGAATGAATCGAGTGATATATCTAGAAAAGAACAAATGGCTATAGTTTTGCGCTTTGTTGATTCTTGTGAAAATGTGAAAGAAAGGTTTTTTGTTATTGTTCATGTGATGGAAACATTTGCTATATCTTTAAAATTTGCTATTGAAGGTGTACTCCCTCTGTTCCATAGCTATGTGGACAAAATGAGTTTTGCACGGGAATTAAGAGATGAATAGTAGTGGGTAGTTTTTGTGAGTGTGAAAAGAGAAGTAGGAGAGAGAAAGTGGGGTAGGAAATAGTAGATTAATTGGTGTTATGAGTATAAAAGTAAAGTAGGAGAGAGAATGAGTTAGAGGAATAGTAAAGATTCTTTACCATTTTAGGAAAGTGTAACTTAACAATGGGACACCCAAAATAGAAATTTGTCCACATAGTTATGGGACGGAGAGAGTATTTGCTTATTGGAGTTTAAGTTTAAAGAAAGTTCGGTGCCAAGGTTATGATGGGGAAAGTAATATGAGGGGTGAATTTGGTGGTTTGAAAACTTTGATCATGAATGAAAATAAGTCTGCACATTATGTTCACTGTTTTACTCACCAACTTCAATTAGCTCTTGTTGCTGTAGCTAAAAATCATGTTGAAACAACGAACTTTTTTTAATTATTTCAACCATAATGAATGTTGTTGGAGGCTCTTCTAAGTGTAAAGACATGATTCGACAAAGACAAGCAGATAAGCTGGAAACAGATATTGGTAGTGGTTTAATTGAGATAGGAACATGATTAAATCAAGAGTTGAGCCTTTAGAGGGCTGCGGATACACGTTGGGGGTCCCATTGTAAATCTTTGTTGAGCTTGACTAATTTGTATTCTTCTGTTTTGAAGTCCTTGAAGTTGTGTCTTGTGATGCAACAGATTCAATAAAAAAAAAAAGCTCAAGCATTTGGTTTATTGGGATATTTGCAATCTTTTGATTTTGTGTTTTATTTGCAATTGATGATAACCATACTTGCCATTACAAATGAGTTATCATTGGCTTTGCAAAAGAAAGACAAAGATATTGTGAATGCTATGAAACTTATCAAAGTAAGTCGGGAAAAATTGCAAAGTACTAGAAATGGTGGATGGGAATCTCTTCTTCAAAAGATAAGTAGTTTTGCAACAAGAATTGGATTGAATGTTTGGATATGAATGATGAGTATGTTAATCATCACCGTCCTCTGTGTAGAACAAACATTACAAATGATTTTCATTATCGTGTGGGATGCTTTTATGTCATTTTGGATCAACAAATTTTGGAGATAAATGATCGGTTCAATGAAGTTAACTCTGAGTTGCTTACTTGTATTGCTAGTTTGAGTCCAAGTGGTGGTTTTGTTGATTTTGAGAAATCAAAGTTGATATAGTTGGCTCAGTTTTACCCAGATACTTCTCTCAAATTGAATTTTTGTCTCTTGAGGCTCAACTAGAGACATACATTGTGGACGTGCGCTTGGATGATAGATTTAGTCAATTGAAGGGGATTGGGGGTTTATGTTCAACTTTAGTGACAACAAAAAAATACTTGTCGTATCCGTTGGTGTATCGACTTTTATAGTTAGCTTTGGTTTTGCCAGTAGCAACCGCAAGTGTGGAAAAATGCTTCTTTGCAATGAACATTGTCAAGACGGATTTGTGTAATAGAATTGGTGATACGTTTTTAAATGGTTGTCTTGTATGTTATATTGAAAAAGATTTACTCGAAAGTGTTACAGGCGAGTAGGGATGGCAACGGGCCGGGTTTTGCCAAACCCGAACCCGACCGAAGAATGTATTACTAAAACCGAACCCGCCCGGCCCGAAGATCACCTAAACCCGAGCCCCCCCCCCCCCGAAACCGCCCGAACTGAACAGAAAGATTGAAAATACAAATCTCTATGAGCTTTTTGGCTTTGATAAAATAGCAGTAAGAACCCAGAAAATGAATCATCAGAAAATGGGCTGAAGTAAATTCGTAGAGAGAGAGAGAATTATAGTAACATACAGGTTCGAAAATGGTAGATGACACAACTTACCTCGATTGTTGATGGAACACGGTTGATGGAGGTGGATGACGGCGGACGGCGGACAGCAGAAGGAGGAAGGGGAAGGCGGAAGCGAAGGCCGGGAAGGAGCCAGAGCGCCGTGGATTTCTAGACGGCGACAACAATCGTCGATTACCCTCTCTCTCTTCTCTTTCCTTAGCGCCGTAATGTAAATTGTAACCCTAATCGCCATTCTCTTCTCTCCTAGCAAAGCAACGGCGTCGGCGTATTCTGATTTCTGTGTTTGCGTATAACCCTAAATCCCCTCTTTCTCAGAATCAACATATATATACTGGGTTTGGGGGTAATAATTGAAGGACATAAGGGTAGAATAGGGAAATAACATAAAATCATAGTCTGCGGGTCGGGTCCGGGTCGGGACCCGACGGGTTTGGACGCTTACCCGAACCCGAACCCGGCGGGTTTCTAAAATGTCTTACCAAACCCACCCGTGACGGTCCGGATTGTCCCGGATACGGATCGGGTTCGGACAAATTGCCATCCCTACAGGCGAGGATGTAATTAACCGATTTTAAAGTATGAAAACGCGTAAGGGACAAATATAGTACTACCTCTGTCCCGATTTAAGGTTCTTATTTTCTTTTTTAGTTGTCCCAATTTAAGGTTTTTACTTTATTTATTACCTAAAATGAAAAATGAGACTTATATGTCATTCTCACAACAATAACTCCATACCCACTTTATTTCTCTTACTTTACTTTTCACGTACACTCACAAAATTTATTTTTTCTTAATCCTCGTGCAAAATCAAAGTAGGAACTTTATAGTGGGACTGAGGGAGTATGTCTTTTTTTAGTGTTCGGTTGTAAACATGTTACGATTACGAACTACTCCTTCCGTCCCAAAATACATGTAATTTAAGGGGTTGAAATTTGTCCCAAAATGTTTGCAGTTTTGTTTTTATCTAGACATCTTTGACATTGTTTGTCAAATATACTTTTAATTATGATGGTAGTTGTCATTGTAAAAGCATTTAATTGTCTTGGTACTTGAAATATATCAAGGGTAATTTAGTCCATTAGACATGCATTGATTGATTTTCTTAATTTGTGTGAAAATCCTACAACTACAAGTATTTTGGGACGGAGTGAGTATTATATTTTAAAGCTTTGTGAAATGTACTCACTTACGAATTACTGAAAATCAGTAATTAACTCTCACGTGTACGCCGGGGACTAAAATCCAGTGTATCAACGGGATGGCTAAGCAGCATTAATGGGTAAGCGCAGTCCAAAGGTGAAAGGGAATGCCACCTGGAATAGTATTACCGGGAGTCAGGTGCCGACCCTTTTACCGAGGAATAAGACATCGGTGTCAGTAACCACCATTTCCAACTGCAAATTATGACGTGGCGATGAATTCGGTGAGGGACCGTTGTGACTCGTGTAGAACGAGAAGAGAGAGATTGTCTTTAATGGGTTTTACTTAATTTCCCACCAATACTTGTGTTTATTGGCCCTCATTTCCTCCTTTTCCACAAATATCTAACACAAATATCAAAATACATTTTATTGCAGCGGCGGACTTAGGATTTTTCATTAAGGAGGCAAAAAAAATTGTTAGTGCATTTTTATTTTATTTTTAAGAGGTGCAAAGTTTACCATAATTTTTACAAAAAAATTGCACTTGTAAAAAGAAAAAAAAATCAAACGGGGGCCGCGGCCCCCCGAATGATGCTACCTAGGTCATCCCCCGTTTTATTTTAGACATTTCACATGTACAGTACATTTTATTTTATTTTTTATGCATATAATTAATGTATGTAAAACGTCTCATATTCCTCTAAAATAATTTAATTACTTAAGCAATTAAATATTTGTACAAGAGAGTAGTTCACTATCATTAATAAGGGTAAAAATGGTATAAACAATAAAAAAAAACCTTGAAATTGTAAAATAATAAGTACTATTTTGAAACAAAAATTAACTATTAAATAAAATTAACTTTTTTTTAGTAAAAATAAAGTGTATTTGACTTAGGAGAGAGAGAGAGTTACTGATGTCTCCATCGATCGCTCTCTTTCATCTCTATTTCACACACATAATTTCACTTCACCCAAAAAAGTCTATAAATATTTAGTTCAATTTCTTGAGACAGGGGAACAAAGTCCTTTGCGTGTGGACCAAAAATGGTTATGGTTTAAAGATGCATTAACCAACCAATCTATCAACATTATGATAGTAAATATTATTCTATTTTTTAGCTCACTCATAAACCAACACTATCACTTACTAACATTCAATTCAAATAAGTTCCCTCCACATTAATCTTAAATTTTTTTTAAAAAAAAAAAAAAAAAATGTTGTTTCACTATCAAAGATAATAAATCTATACATTTTGACTCTTTAATTTATGATAAAAGTTGTACTTACTTTGGATATACTCCCTCCGTCCCAGCAGAAGTGTCACCAATTTTTGGAACACGGAGATTAAGAAAATGTAGTAGATGTGTGGTAGAAAATGAAGAGAGAGAATGAGTGGGGTAAATAGTGGTGTTGGTTGAATAAAATGAGTGGTGGAAAATGAAGAGAGAAAATGAGTGGGATTATATAGTGGTGTTGGTTGAATATAAAAGTATTAAAAGTTTGCCATTTTGGGTAGTGACACATGTGCTGGGACGGATTAAAAGGGAAATAAATGACACTTCTGCTGTTGGGACGGAGGGAGTATGTTGATTATAGTTTTTAATTTTGAAGCAATTTCGACCTTATTCTTATAATTTCTGACTTCACGTTTGGTTATGTAGTATTGTATCATTACGGTCACAAATGTAAGCATATACCATTACTGATATTTGGGAGAACGATATGAATTTATGTCGACCTTCTTTTATTCCAAATTTCTATATGTTAACCGATTACAACCCGCTTAACAAATTTCTACACATTATTCTCTTATTTTTTAATTTATTTTTATTTTGGAGAATTATTTATTTTTATTTAAAAAAAAAAAAAACTTAACTATTCAAAATTGACATAGATCCCCCTATGATGTAAAATCACAACTATGCCCATGGTTGGTACAAAATTACAAATATACCCCCAACTATGCCCATGGTTGGTATAAAAATTACAAATATACCCCTTGGAAGGTAAATATGTGAAATCTAGAAAATCCCATAAAAAAAAAAAAAATTGGGGAAACTAGTTCCTCCATAAGTTATAAAAAGTCTTGTTTTTATAGGGTTTAAGGTTTAGGGTTTTAGGTTTAGGTTTTAGGGTTTAAGGGTAAAAACAAGACTTTTTATAACTTATGGAGGAACAAAAAGTGTTGTGATTTTAAAGGTTTCCCCCAAAACACACTCAAAAAAAAATGTAAAGTAATAAAAAGTGTCACAAAATTTAGCTTACAAAATGGTGTGTCGTGATTTTAAAGGTTAATGTGATTTTAATGGTTGATGACAATTTAGAACTTAAAATTACATAGGGCCCTTCCAATCGAACTCTTAAGTTGTATCATTACGGTCACAAATGTAAGCATATACCATTACTGATATTTGGGAGAACGATATGAATTTATGTCGACCTTCTTTTATTCCAAATTTCTATATGTTAAGTGTAGTTCCTATTTCTTAAGCAAAAAAAAAAAAAAAATTGAAAGTGGTACTTCATTTATTTTTTTCTAGGAACAGTAAAATACAAATACTCCCTTTGTCTCATAATAAATATCGCGTTTTCCCTTTTAGTCAGTCTGAACATAAATATCGTGGTTTTAAATAAGAAAATATTTATATTGTAGATTAACCATTGTACAAGAAATGCACAAACAAGCAAAACATGTTCCTTAAAAACATTAACAAGTCAAATACGACATTTATTAATAAAGGGACAAGTGAGTACTAATGTTGTACACATAATGAATGATATGAAGAAAGTTGCTACTTTCATATAAGATATTCATACGTAAAAGTGCAATAACGCGCTTGTTTCTTAGCTGCTAGAAATAATTAATATCCTTTTTCATACACACACACACACACACACACAAAACAAAGACAATATTAATATACCTAAATTCTACACAAATATTAATATTTCTTGCTATGTGTACGACTTGTGTCAATTTGGCGGAATGAAATGAAGATGACATCTCTAAATCCTCAATGTCAACAATCATCATTAAATTAATACGGAATATTTGATTTAAATGCACACCTCATTAATACTCTCTCCGGTCACAAATAGTAGTATAAGCAAACGTAACTGAAATCACATTTATTAAGAAAATAGTTAAAGATAGTTAATTGTCTTGATTTTATAATAAAAATATGTTAAAATTATTAATATATCCGCATATGAAATGTGTAATAAATGTGTACTTGTATTTGAAAATGAGTAATTAATTAAGGGTATTTTTGGTAAAAGAGTATTAAATACAGTTACATTTAATGAGTTTGTATTGAAACCCAATTTTTTGCTTATATTTAGGTTTAAAAAAAAAAAAAAAAAAAAAAAAAACTCAACTTTTTTGCTTATAGAGTCCGGGCTTTTGACACTAACTGCATTATAATTTTAATTGTGGCCGTCGGATGTGGTTAGAGGAGTATGATAGTTTTCTAATGTTATCTCTGTCTAAATCAATGTTTACTTATATTATTAAGAATTTATCTGAAAACTGTTAAATTTAAGAGTTGAATGGAGCTTTGATACAAAGTTGAGCTTCATTATTCGAAATAAGCTAGTTTTTTTTATAGAAACGGGCAGTTTGTTGATGATGATTGCACGTCTTGATCGAAATTTTCAACTATGAAATGAGCCACCGACTGTTGTGAAGCGCCTTCTTCTTAACATTTATTAACGAAATTCGTGGTGTTTGCTTAAAAATATTAGAAGTTCAATTTCAATCCGTATTTAAAAGTAGGACGTTTATTTCATGTCGGGCAAAAATGAAAGACATATTTCATGAATGGAGGAGGAAGTAATACGCGTAGAGTACATATATAGAATGTTGCTTGTACTATGTATGCAATGGAATAAGATGTTTTGTTTTTTTTTTTCAACTATTACAAAAAGTTGGATAGCACTTCTCCTACCCCAACTCAAAATGTCAAGACAAAGCCTCAACTTGGGGAGGTGAGGGAGACATCCTTATTTAGAGGTCTCCAATTTTGGCAACTCTTTTCATACTCATTATTAAAGGGCTTCTTCTTCTTCTTCTAGTCTACTTCTAGATGCATGCATGCACTTCAAAAGTTTCTAACATTTGGCACAAAACTAATTTTTTAGGTACATTAAAATAAGGGATTTTTACCAATAAGTCCCTTGGGGAAGATGGTATTTGCCAATAAAACCACAACATTTCATAATCTACCTTAGGGTCCTTGGGTGAAATCAATTTTACCAATAAATCCCTCACTCTTTTTAAATGGCAAAAATACCCCCAACCGATATAAAATCCTATTACACCTTAACCATTGACCACCTTTGACCGACAGCAGCCACCCACCGCCACCAGCCGCCACCACCGGACCTCCACCCGCCGCCGCCGGACCTCCAACCGCAGCCGCTAGACCTCCGACCAACCGCCGCGCGCCGACCTCCACCCGCCACCGTCGTCGTAGGACCACCGGCAGTTCTCCGACCAACCACCGCCAGAACTCAGACCTCCAGCCGCCGCCGCCGTCAGACCACCGGCAGTTCTCCGACCAACCACCGCCGGAACTCACCCACTGCAACCCCAAGTATTATTAATAAAAAGTATTTGCTCTTGGGAGGGTTTGAACACAAGACATCTTAGTCTTGGCTAAGACTCCTAACCACTATGCCAAGCTTCTTATTTGTTCAAATAGTAGACTATTATATATTTAACACTACACCTCACATTTGTTGTTGTTGTTGTTGTTTTTTTTTTTTAGGGGGGTTAGGAGTATTAATTCTTCACAATTGAACAATTACTCATTTTTAATTAAAAAAAAATGAGATAAATTTATTTCACAATTGTTTAAAGAGCATTTGACAACACATAGTTCCGAAAATGAGTATTCTTTATAGAAACTGTGCGATGAATTTCTTAGTTGTTACACTCACCTCATGTGATAACAACTGAGAAATAAATTTACCAGTTCTTATATTAAACTCGTGTGTGAATAACTGAGAAATGAATATCTCATTTATTATTATATTAACAACAAATAAAAATTGATAACTGAGAAATGAGAAATGAATGTACCAGTTCTTGTACTCAAATTCATATGTGAATAACTGAGAAATGAATGTCTCGTTTATTATATAATTAAACCGATAAATTGAGTCATCAATTGGGAAAAATGAGAGGTGGTTTTATCAGTTTTAATTCAATTATGAATAACTGTTAAATGAATGTCTCAGTTATTATATTCAAATTCATGTGTGAACAACTGTGAAATAAATGTCTCAGTTATTATAATGATTGTGAAAAATTGAAAAATGAATTTATCAGTTTCTATAAATGAAAAATTAAAAAGAGAGACAAGTGTGAAATCACACAACTGAGAAATCAGTTGAAAATTATTTTACAAGTGAAAATGATTTTACAAGTGAAAAATGAAAATTTATTTTTTAAAATTGTGAAATTAATTGAGAAATGAAAAATAATTTTTCTCAGTTTTTTACAAGTGAAAAATGAAATTTTTATTTCTGAAATTTAAATTACGTGTTGAGTATACTTGTTTGATTCGTCTCGACAACACGATTAAAACAGTGGTTTCGGAAAAAAAATTCGATTTCTAGATTTTAAAATGTAGCATTTTAAAATTTTGAGGGGAAAAAAGAAAGAGAGAGAGAGAGGGAGGGAAACGTGAGAGGCGTTGGGGAGCTGGGGTTGTCAAGGCCCTCCTGGAGTCCTGGTGCTGCTAGTCGTGGGTGAGTGGGAGGGGTATTCTAGTCCAACAACAATTCCAAGGACTTTTTGGTAGGTTTTCAAAATTCTTGTCCTTATTGGTCGTTTTTATTTGGCCTAGGGACTTATTGGTCAAAGCCTCTTAAAATAAAACATATGTTAGGGAGACAAAAAAACAGTTACTCCCTCCCTCTGTCCCTGAATGAATGTCTTACTTTACTATGTAGTTTCGTTTGTCAGTCGACTTACTAAAAATACTATGTCTGGAATAAATGTCTTACTTTTTATTTTCGTTTATCTCAAAATAAATGTCACCTTGTTAAAAATAGAGTATGAAGTTTGGTGATCTCCCTGTGTTACTCACTCTAATAGGCACAAGCATTGAAATGTCATAGGAGAGGTGTCACTCTACCCATAATCGTTTTGAAGGAGTAAAATGTGACGGGGTCTAGGGGCAAAATAGGAAGAGAGGTGACTAAACCCCTATCCTTAATTTACATAAAAATAATTACGTGGGTAAGAAATGCCCTGCGAGAGGGAGGACACCTGTAACTGTACTGTAAGTTGTAATTTGCAGGTGTCCTCCCTCCCTCTTGGGGGTAATTATCATAAACAAACACTAACCGTTTATTTATTGATTTCACATATCCATTGTAACCAAAAATGTGCAAAAAAATTAATTACTTGTTTGAGTTTCATTAATTTGATTATTCTAAAAGTAGTGTATGGATCAAATGACAAATAAAGAAAATAGGTCAGATTGGTAGAGCATATTCAAGGAAGGCATTTATGTACAAGCTTACATATAAATTCTTCCAAGAAGACGTTGTATAGTACTATATTCTGAAGAGTTGACTTATGCAAGAATTACAACTACAAGAAGCTAGTGGTCTTGACAAAGTCAATATCCTTTTACTCAGACATTCTGGCTGCTTATTATCCTACATATATTATACTTCCCACTAAATAATAAAATCTAATAATAATAACAATAATAATAATAATAATAATAATAATAATAATAATAATAATAATAATAATAATAATAATAATAATAATAATAATAACCAATTTGTAATGATTTTCATAAAGGAACTACTTAATTTTCAATCAACTAGTAGTAGCTCATGGAAAAATGGCACACCTTGGGTTTTGACGCGAAGTTTCTGCATAGGAGATTTCCCTTGACAGAGTCATCATCGGGCTAATATCTGCGAGAAAAAAAACTAAAACACACAGAAATTCAGAGTTACTAGTCATTCTGTGCATGGAAAATGCGCTCAAAAGAAATAATAATGTAAGCAAGAAGATTATAACGCAAATATGAATGATTGACGACGTTTTTTGAAAAAAATAACCGCGCCAGCATTTGGTGAAAGATTGGTAAGGAGTATTCTATTTGCCTAAAAGGTTAAAAGAAGCACTTGCTTTACATGTATTTCAAACAATTGTTCCGCTTTCTCTGTTTCTTTCCAAATAAATTCATAGTTTCCCACTCAAAGCAGGATAAATACGTACGACCATTGACACAGTCAGACTTTGATGAGCCAAATAAATCCCCTTCATTTTTCAGTAGCCAAATTCAGTGCTCAGTTTTATTGTAACCTCAACTGACCCTATGCTCTAAAAGTGATTATTGTTTCCATATTCCCCACACACATTTCAACCAAATTTTGTGGAAAATCAAAGCTCTTTTTTTTTACGTACTGCATTTATTTGAATAATCTGAAAGTAAGTAGTGAAAATCTCGTGAAAAACATGTTTTACACTCGCTTTAGTGTAAAACGTGTTTTTTCATCTATTAGTATAAAGCAAGTTTTTTCGTAAGACTGACTCAAGTAACCATGTATCAGATGACTAAATTTAGGAAACTTGAGATAAACAAGCCCTCTTCATTCTAAGTAGCCAAACTCTGCGTTCATGGAGCTCTTGTAGGACCAGGTTTCCCCCTCTTTACTATACGTGTAAGCTTTACCTTATATTTGCATTTAACCTAGAATTAAAGTTCATTCGTAGTAAAAAAAAAAAAGTGAGCATTTAGGGACGGAGGGAGTAAAGACATTTTAAAGAAATACCCATGTATCAGATCATGGAAAAGCTTTATGCAATTGCTCCATTCAGTAAAATGCATAAATTCATTGAAATGGGCAACAAATGAAGAGAAATACGCATCAAAATTAAGTGCGATTTGTATCAAAATTAAGTGCGATTTACGATAACGAGAAAACAATAAACCATACCATAAAGGTAAAGTGAAGATGGTCAACAATTCCAGGACTGAAGCTAGCAGTGAGCAGGCAGCAAAGCTGGTGCGCGTGCGACCAAGTCATCAAAACAATTGTTTCGACCTGTCATGTTAGTTTATCCAAAATATATACTTATATCCATTGTTTGGATCCAAGATAATGTAGTAGAAACTGTCAAATTGCATTTTCTGA
Organism: Campanula takesimana; assembly: GCA_026119855.1. Classification (NCBI taxonomy): domain Eukaryota; kingdom Viridiplantae; phylum Streptophyta; class Magnoliopsida; order Asterales; family Campanulaceae; genus Campanula; species Campanula takesimana. Next base: position 324,196 of record JAOWBW010000686.1, on the reverse strand, counting down.
GTTCCATCAACTACATCTATACGCTATTGCTCATTTTCAGAGTAACATTTGAGAAGAGAAATCTTCATTGAGCAATGGACGCGGATTATTTGGGTTGTCAAATGGACAATAACAAGTGACACGGAGTAGCTTAGAGGCAGTGAAAAGAGCTCATTTAAAACGCTAAAAAAACCACTCCGGTTCATTAAATTTAAGGATGGGTTTCTTACATAAAATCACTGACGTACAAATTGTAACACCTATCCTTGTAGAGATAACATAAGGTTTAATGGCATTTAATAAAACAAAAATAAAGGTGTCCGTCCATGTTGGTTCAACATATGATCTAAGACCTGGGCTTCTCCTTTTTCTCCTTGAAAAGAGCCAAAAGTGACACCCCGGATACCTTCACAACCTTGAACCTGACTCCGGGAATATCTCCCACAGCATGTCCCTTCCTTCCAAATCCTGCAATCAACACTTCATCCTGCACCCAAAACATAATCAAATAAATAATATTACTACACTGTACAGGAAATTCCATGACGAGAATTTAAAGAATGAAAAACATGGGCAGGCAAATATTTTCTTTTGACAAACGCAACCCTTCACACCTTTAAATTTGAAGAATATAATAACAATAATAGGTTCATTTTTTTTATTTTGTGTGTGTGTGGGGGGGGGTGTAGATGGATTTTTATGATAATGGAAGGCGAAGCATATATCACAAGCGTATATAAACAATGCGGGATGATGGTGCAGTTGTTTGAAAGCAGCAGAAAATGAAAAGATAGTTTGAAATCTTGGAAGTTATAAACTACCCTCTTGTTGCCAACTTACATTTTCCTCGATGTAGTTTAAGCATCCATCATTTGGCACAAACGCTGCGATCTTCTTTCCATTCTTAATCAACTGAACACGAGCACATTTCCTAATGGCAGAGTTAGGCTGCTTGGCCTCAATTCCACTGTAAATGCGAGTAATTACCAAGTAAGCCCGAAGTCCAAACAGATGATATCAAAACCCTCGTGGGGGGAAAAAAAAAAAGAATAAAGGGGTATAAAACCAGGGACTTACATCTTTTCAAGGACAATTCCTTTAGCATGGGAAGACCCAGCAAAAGGCTTTTTCCATTCATTTCCAAGATGGGACTTCTTGTAAGACTTGTCAGCCCACCTTTGTTCCCTACGGTGAGACTTCAGCTTACGACCAGCTCCCATACCACGCGTCTTACTGCATAAACATGGATTCATACTCATAAGCCCGTTAACTAGGGGATGTAAAACATAGGAGAGGGCGGGGTACCCAAAGAGTTGCTCGGAAGGAAAATTCCAACAAGGCATATTTCCCCAGATCTTATGTTTGTACTAACTTGCTAGTCCTTTCTTATAGAGGAACAAATAATCATCCCCGAACGATAAATACGGCTCAATTATAATATACTAGAATAAAGTTATTTCAGACATCTACAATGTAACTAATGTAATCAGACTACTACTGCCACTGCTCCCCAAAAAAGTGCCTAAACATCTTATTTTGTAAATGCAAAATGGGTTTCAACAGTTCCACTTCTTGACAGACATTGAGAAGTTACGCCAACGATGCATTAGCCTCATAAATAGACAATTAACAAACAAATAGTTCAGAATATTAACGATCATTTTGATGCATCCTAGAAAAAGTCACATTATCTATTAATTTGAATGTGACGTTTGACAGACAAAAGGTGGCACATGGTACTCCACGATAGTGATTGTCAATTCATATTGATTTCAAAATTAGTCATAATCACCATAAGATTTAATATGTCAACCAAATTAAAGCATTGTGCAAGAAAGTTTGCTAAAGTGAAGCTAGCACCAAAAGCAAATCTGAACCACCCAAGAGAAAATTTTCAAGCAAACTAATTTATCAACTTTACACAAAAAACGTATTATCAAATGCACGTAAAAACTAGTACCAATGTCTAAGAAAGACAACTTATTCTGATTCCATCCTTAACATAGTTAGGATGTGGGCTTAAATTTGAATGAAGCAATAGACAATTATTTTACACTAGGTTAAACCTTTGAAATTTGGTTGAGTCCAATTGGAGCATGGGCGATAAAAACTCTCCAAAAAAAAAAAAAAAAATTCACCCAATTAGGGGGAAATCATAATTTACAAATCCATCCATTCTTTTTTCAAATTCATCAGTAACAACTATGAATATCAAGGACCCTAATTCAATAAGTACTGAAAACATTATAAAATAATAGATTGTTAGGATTCAGAGTGAAAGAAGATACTTCCTCCTTCCCAAAATGATCTTCACATTTGACTATTCAAACTTTTTAAAAGATAAGAACACTTGCTTTATTAGTCATGTTGTGTTCATACACTTTTAAGCCTAAATTGTAGAAATAGGAAGAATTTTTTGGGGACAATGAAAAATGGCAAACGAGAAGATCATTTCGGGACAAAGAGAGTATATCAAACGAACAAACAAAACAGTAAGAAATCAAGAATCTAATACCCAAATCAATATTATTATCTAAACTCTGAGGAGAGAAAAAAAACAAAAAAAAAAAACAAACACAAAGAACAGTAAGATGAAGATGGTCTTACCCCATGATTGCTGACTGGAAATGTTACGAGCAGAGACTGCAACTAACGACGACCGCCGGAAGGGAATGGAAGAGAAGAGAGTGTGCTTGTGCTCGTTCAAGCCAAAACCCTAGTTTTGGTTGAGCATATTTGTAGTTCAGGCCTTTAAGAAAAGGCCCATATATTGTTTGGGCCTGAGTTCATGTATCTATTTTACCCGATGCTTGGTTATGTTATGTAGATACATCCTATTTAAACTTGCCATGTTACTTTCTTTTTTATACTCGTAATACCGAAATAAATGTCATATTTTCTATTTTAATTTGTTTCAAAGTAAATGTTGCATTTTAAGAGAATTATACAGAGTTTGGTGATGTTTAGGTCAAAGTGGGAAGACCGTTTTGTGAGCAAAATTTATTCTTCCATTTAAATACGAAAGTCAGCTTGATAAAAAAAAAAAAAAACGAAAGCAATTTTAGACATTCATTTTTAGTAATTGTTACCAAATTTTGTTTACAAACAATACTGTTAATGAATAATTGAATATTGTTGTATGTATATCCTACGATTCATTAGTTCAGCATCTAGTCCAACTGCGTTTGTGGGTTAAATTTTGTGAGTTTTTATGTGGCTTTAACCTCTCTCTTCATTTCTGATAAAGCGGCATTTAGTATAGAAGATAATCGTGACGTACTAGTAGTTTTATTAGTAAAAGGATTTTAGCGTATCGTCAGCTTACGATTCAAAATAACACACTAGTAAATCTGACAGTGTTAGTTAATGTCAGACTATGTTTTAAAATCCTAAAACAAAACCAGACTTTTAATTGTCCAAGTTTGTGAAAGTGAAAGTAAAACCAGCTCACGGCCAAAACAAAGGAAAGAGAACGGCCAAAACGACGGACCCGGAACTGCTCCACCCATTTTAGCTCCACCCCTCCACCCAACGGCTCCGATCAAGGCCACATAGGCGAGCTCATCATCTGTGCGGCTAAGATGATTTCAACTTTTTGTGGGTCCTACCGAGCTCGGACACATCTCATCCGTCGAACACAAAATCCAATGAGGTGGCTCTAATCGGAGCCATCGGGTGGAGCGGTTCGAAATACCCAAAACGACATTACCCTTTCAAAGAATCAAGCTCCATTATTAGAGACTTATGCAAAGAACTACTATCAAATTTAAAGATAATGTAATGTATTTGTTAGTGACAAATATGGAAAAATGTATTTTTTTCATCGGTTATCAAATAATGCAACATACTCCATTTTAACTCATGGCGTCAAACAAACTAACGGGCTGCTAACGTGACACTGTCATGTCCCGTAAGTGACAGATCATCAAGTTCAAACATTGACGTGGATTTGACATGGTGCTGATGTGGATCTGACATAGCGCTAAAGTGCATGTTAGCAGATTGTTAGTTATTTAACGCTGAAGTTAAAAATAATGTATGTTTGCACTATTTAATAACAAATGTAAAAGTGCGTTGTCCACATAAGTTAGTAAGTTACTGACGATTATATTGCCTTTATATGAAAAAACGCTAAAATGATGGGTACTGATATTTGTCTAAACATCAGGATGATGGTCACTAAACATAACCGAGTAAACTGCTTTTCTACCCCTCGTACTATGGCTCCAACATCAATTTGACACCCGTACTGCTGAAACAACAAATGTATGATGCGTACTATAGTTCTATTAGCAAAATTAACCAATTTACTATTCAGTTGTTAAATTTTTTTAACGAACATTATTTTTTTAACGGGCATCAATTTATTTTAACAAAGATTAATAACTTAACGGAAACATATAGACCTTTTTACATACATCATGTTAACAAAACTAACTTTTGTTATCCCCATCATCTTCCCAAATCCAACATCCACCCCACCCTTTCCCAGCCCAACACCGCCACCACCGCCACAAACCATCACAACCAGTCACCACTCCACCCAACCAACTCCACCATTTTCAATTCGCCATTCACCCAACACAACATATACAGCAACAACAAAATTGTACGAAGAGCCAAAATCCAAATTAGGGCTTTTCACGAGAGGATTTAAAATTTAGGATTTAAATTTGTAAAAATTAATGCCTCGGAGGGTCAACCTCGGGGGTAACACCAACAAGTTTATCGTCGGAATCTCCCAATCCAGTCCAAAAGTCGTTAACGCAATCGACATCAGATCCGTCGTCGGAATCGGAGAAGATATGAGAGCGGACGGCGGAGGAAGCTTTGAGGAAGGCCTCCTTGATGGAATCGGGTGGGAGGGTGCAATCCTCGAGGCCAGCGTCTTCGATTCGCGGCGGTATAATCTTACCTAACAGGCCGGCTGCTTCTTCGGTGGATTCCATTATGAAATTGGGGTCTCGTGAAAAAGCCCTAATTTTGGTTTTCTAACTGGCTACTCCCTGTGACTATGGATTCCGGACAAATAATTGGGGGACTTTGTCAATTTTGAAACGTGGAATGTGTAGTCGGTTCCAGATTCATCAATACGATCTTCCGCGTCCTCTCCAAATAAATATCTGGTTCCAACCCAACATTTGTAAAGTTTAATTCTAACATTGGTTAAATTATAAACATTTGTTAAAATAAATTAACGTCCGGTAGAAAACATAACGCGTGTTAGAAATAATTAACCATTAAATAGTAAATTGGTTAATTTTGATGATAAAACTATAGTACACATCATACATTTGTTGTTTCAGCAGTACGGGTGTCAAATTGATGTTGGAGCCATAGTACGAGGGGCAGAAATGCAGTTTACTCAAACATAACAATGTTTCACAAAAATCTACTACCTCCATTCTGAAATAAATGTCGAAAGAGTAATACACCACCGAATTTTGTTATTTTTTTTAATAAGTAAACTTTACCCTTTTTAGTAAATAATAATACTCAGTCACAAAAGCTTGCTCACAAAGATCTTAATTGTAATGATTTTGATATAGTCTTATGAAAAACATGTTTTACGCTAAAAAAAAAAATTAAAAAAACGGGTTTTCCAAATCTCATAAGAGATGAAAAACACATTTACACTAAAGCGGGCGTAAAACAAGTTTTTTACGAGATTTTCACAATGATTTTATTGGTATTTTTAACTAGAGTATAGGAAGTCCACTATCAATGCAACAATAAAATATAGTCAACTCATTTTTATCAAAGACTTGTAACTTTATTTTGTGCCCACAGCCTTACTCTTGAGTAATATCCATTCTTTGTATTCTCCTTCTATTCCTGGGTAATATCGTAATTACACTGAAATTGTTTGTCAAAGGCTTTCTGAGAACAGATGTTACCTCAAGTGTTATGTAACACCCCAGTAACACACGCTGACGGACAGAATACACACACCCGAAAATATAAGAGTTTTGCAGCGGAAAAATAAATAGCACAAGAGATATAGTTTTCTCAAGTTATATAAATATAACTTGAGATGCCTAAATGGCGAAAACTTTATAATCAATACCAATTACAAAGTCAAAAGGTTCCCTATAGCTAGTATGATATACGCTCTATGGAACCAAAATAAAAACAAAGTACAATGATCCCATCCTAACCAAAACACACTCAAACCCGAAGTATTTGAGTGTGGAAAAAAGTGTATGGGAGGAAGGATACAAAGGAGCCAAGAAGTACTTTGTTCTTGTGCTATGGATGTGTGAAAATTTTGGCTTGTCTTCAATATTCATCCAAGCATCTATTTATAGCCAACCAAGACTTGGAGGCTACACAAATAACAGCCTTGGGCTGTTTGTGATCGTGTGAGGAGGGTGGAGATCATGTGCAAGCCTTATCTCCACAAAACAAGCTTGACTTGGTCTTCCTTCCTTGATTCTCTCAACCGAATTTTTCATGCCCAAATCTAAGCTTCACCTTGTTGTACTCCTTGCTTCCAACGCCTTGTACTTCATCTATTTGATCAGCAACAAACCTTGGACTTGGTCTTCTCCATATTTAACATATTTAACACATGTTAAATATGTTTGTAACTCCCTTATTTACTCGGCTTTTATGAGTAATTCTTCATTAATTTCTTCTCCATGTTTTAAGCTCCATAAACCAACTTTATTATATCTGAAATATTGACCAACATCTAGAAAATAATATTAGGACATTAGTATAAAAATTACATTAGAAAGAAATATCAAATTACAAAGAATCTCGTCACAACACTTAGACTGTCAGGGCAACACCTGAGGTAACACCTTAGTTCTGCACTAACATACACAATAGTCCTAATAAGTTTATAATAGGTTGGATACCAAAACCCTTATGAGTTTTTAGTCATTTTGATCTGCGCTGCGTACTTTAGTTTCGTTTTCAATTTGACCTATTTTTCAAACGCCAGTTAAAATTTAACGAAACAGTCAATGAAAGTTAACGTACTAGTTAGTTTGAAGTTGATTTTCCTTTTAAGGGCTTCATTGATAATTCTATAAGTAAAATGGTTGTGAACAAAAAAATTGAAACATTAATATTTAAAGCTTAAAATAAATATATATTTTTATAATTTTAATTCTTTTTGAACGTGTCTTAAAAAACAAATAATTGGATTAGGTTAATAGTGTAAATAGTCATGTTTTTAAATCTGAAAACCATTTAAAACATTTTTACATACCTAAACTACCCCTGAATCCCTAATCAATACCCACCCCTTCCTCCCAGCCACAAACGCATACTCTCTCTCCTTTTGACCCTCTCTCTACTTTCTCTCTCTAACTCTCATCCCCGGCACCTCTCCTCTCCCTATCTCCGGCGATATCCCCCATCCTTCACCTCCGGCAACATCTCCCATCCCACACCTCCGACAACATCTCCCATCCCTCACCTCCGTCAACCGTTTCCGGCATCCATCACCATCGCCGGACACCATTCTTGCCCAGATCTACAGCACACTCCAGCCAAAAGCCCCAAATTCTATGGCACTCCATAAGCCGTTCTTACCTCCCGCCGGTCAACAATAAAATTAACACACTCCATCACCGCCGAATCCAACCCCTTCACACCAACTCCGGTTACTCCCCATCTTCGTTCGATGGAAAACTATGTCGGTGACCAGATCTGGAAATCCAAAGTCGCCGGCATTCTCAGATTCCGACATAATTCCAACTGAAACTCTTTCTGTTCTCTCTCATATCTGTTAAATTTGACTGGTTCTATGGCAAGTGGGTGCAAAAGAAACTATATACTAGATTATAGGAAGTCTGTAAATGGTATAAAATTCAAAAGTTTTTGAATTTTTGGAAAAATAAATGATATACAAGGTTAAATTGTTCATTTATTAACAATTTTGATTATTTTAAATATATTGGTCATTTACTAATTATTTTTGTAATCCAATTATTTGTCTTTTTAAGTCGCGTTCAAAAATAATTAAAATTATAAAAATATATAATTATTTTAAGCTTTAAATATTAATGTTTCAAATTTTTTATTCACAACCCTTTTACTTATAGAATTATCAATGAAGCCCTTAAAAGAAAAATCAACTTCAAATAGGCCTGGGCAATCGGGTTGGGTCGGGCGGGTTGAAGCGGGTTGCAGCGGGTTCAACCCGGCACAACCCGTTTATATTCGCAGGTCAGACAGGTCGGGTCATCAACGGGTCAGGTTAACCCGGGTCAACCCGACGGGTTTGTGGCATTTTAAAAAATGAATTTTTTTTCGTTGCAGGTGACTTTTGAAAGTTAAAAATCATTTTTAAATGTTAACTTTAGCTTTGTACTATCAAAGAATTAAACTTATCTTGAACGAGTTTATTGCATAATCGACATGCCTACTTTCAAAATATTTCAATTTGACATGCAAACTTTAGAAACATCAAATGTGTCCTGCCTACTTAACATTGCAATAATTTTTAAACACGTTTTTTAACACCCGTTAAATTCATAACAAGACACTCCAAAAAACTAACCATCCGTCAATTTTTTGTAATGTACGTTATTTTTTTTAACACCCGCTACAAAAATCATTAGAGATGCCATATCTCCCTTCCCAAAACATACCTCCTCCCCAGCTTCACCCTGCCACCACCCTCCGCCTCAACCCAGCCACCACAACCCAGCAACCACCCTCTGGAATGTGTAAAGATTCGAATTCGAGGATGAAGCTTTTCAAATCCCTCAGATCTAAGGAGGAGAGACACCAGAGCGACGTGACTGGAATCCATGGCCTGAAGAGAGAAACCGGTGGCGGAGCAGTCAAAATTGGCGTCGTTGACCAGATCCTTGATGTACTCCATCACCTTCTTCAGGAGACTGCCCTGAACTAAACGGAGTTCCAACGTTTTTCCGGCGATTGGGTTTGCACCGATCCAGATCTAGGTATAGATCTGGATTGTTTTGGCTTTCGCCGGAGAAGAAGAAGGTTGGCCGGAGGTGCGAAAAGGGAGGGGTCACGGAACTGAGGAAGGAGGAGGCCGGATATGGTAGGGGAAGTGTCGCTGGGGACGACAAAAAGGCGGTCTGTAGTCTCTTCCTCCAAACGACTTCGCCGGAGAAGAAGAAGTCGGCCGGAGGTGAGGAAGGGGACGGTCGCCAGAACTGTAGGAGGGGGAGGCCAGAGGTGTGTGGGACGTGTCACCGGAGACGGACGTGGGGGATGACCGAAGGAGGGGAAGGGGCAGCGCCGGAGACGGAGGGGGGGTTTGACAGGAGGATAGAGAGAGAAAGCCAAAGAGAGAGAGAGGGAGGAGCTTTCAGTTTTGGCAGAGGTAGGTTTTTTTTTATTTTGAGGTATGGTATCTTATGATTTTGTAACGGGTGTTAAAAAATAACGTACATTACAAAAAATTGACGGATGGTTAGTTTTTTGGAGTGTCACGTTATGAATTTAACGGGTGTTAAAAAACGTGTTTAAAAATTATTGCAATGTTAAGTAGGCAGGACACATATGATGTTTCTAAAGTGGGTATTACTATATACAAGGCATGGAATTTACAAGGCATGTGCAAATGACCAAAATACCCTCATATATAATCTAAAAAAAAAACCTATCCCTCCCCCATTTCAAACACGGTTCTTCTCTCTCTCTCTCAACGACACAGGCGAAAAAACTCTCTCACTCAACGGCGGAAAATCAACCGACGACCACAACACCAACCGGAAATGAAGACAAGCCTACCTATCACCGGTGGAAGTCCGGAGCCGCCTCTTCTACCGCCGCTCCAAAAGTAATCTTAATTTCTAAACCTAAATTTCAATTTGAAAACCCAACTATAATTTCTAAACCTAAATTATATAATGCTTAAATGTTGTGGAAACCTATCCAAAATGGTTCTAATTGTGATTTGGTAACACAAATTGGGGATTTTTGTTTGAATTGGTTACGAATTTGTGGGCATCAAATCTGCACATGTCGGGGTGTGTTTCGTATGAACACACACGAGATGCTTGACCACATATCGTGTATTAGCGCACGAAATGCAAACTGATGAATCAGTTTACATTTCGTGTGGCAATACCCGAAATGTTGGTGAGCATTTCGTGTTTATGTACACGAGAAAACTTCCACATTTCGTATATTAAAACACAAAATGTAAACTGATTCATCAGTTTGCATTTCGTGTGCCAATACACGATATGTTGTCAGGTATCTCGTGTGTTTAAACACGAAAGGATCACCAATATTTCGGGTATATCCACACGAAATGTATACTGATTCTTGAAAAACAAGAAATGTTGCTTATTTATTGTATCTTATTTAATTTTTTGTAGGGACGTAAGCCTGCGACCGCCTCTAATAGAAATAGGAAGGCCGAGGAGGCGGATGCTATTAGAGAAGCTGCACCTACCAAAATGAAGCACGATAAGAATGTCGTGATTGAGCAGGTTGTGGATGATGAGACAGATAGTGAGGAGGGTACAGATTTTAGGACGGGCTCAGAGGGGTCGGAGGAGGATTCATTTTCTGGTACTCGTTCCCGAGGTGCATCTGTGCATGAGGCACAGGATTCTGGTGATGAGGAGGAGGAGGAGGTGGAGGAGAGTTTATTTGTGAGGCCTCGCAAGAGACGGGAGGCACGGGCCAGAAAGGGGAAATGGGCTAAGGATGAACAGTGGGAGCTTAAGAGTAATACCGGTGGCAGCCCGGAGGTGGTTGAGTTGTTGTACGGGTTTGGTCATCACCGAGCCCGTAAGATCTGGGAGAACGCCACTTGTGAGCCGGTGTTGAAGCAGCAAACCAGGCAGCAGATTCTAGATAAGTAAGTATATGATTTGTTTATTAAATAGTTTTATTATTTGTTGTTAGTGTTTAAACCTCCTCTGTTCCAGAAAAACAATCTCATTTTGACTTTTTGTTTTAAAAAAAAAATAAAATGGGACTGTTTTTCTGAAACAGAGGGAGTATTAATTTTAATGTTTTGTTTGGAATCAACAGGTTCTCGCCTGCTTCTTTACCGGAGGATGATAGAGCTTGGTGGGCTCGTGTTGAGCGTACGGGCCTCCATTGCCTACATGGTGCTGCCATTCGCCGGCCTAGTGTGGTCTCCCGAGACCAATACCTTCCACATGCCATGGGGGGAAATGACGATCACTATGCATGACGTCACTCATATCCTAGGTATATTCTTGTTTGTTGTATATTTTTTATCAATTTCATAAATTTTATCAATTTCATAAATTTTATCAATTTCATAAATTTTATCAATTTTATTAATTATTTCATTTTCAATTTATAGGTATCAGCTGTTCAGGTGGCCTTGTTACGAAGGTGGTTCCAGAGCCTAACGTAGCCGGTATCAGGGCACGCCTTAATGCCTGTCGGAAGGGCACGACGTACTCTTTAGATGGCCTCCGCCGTTGCTTTGAGACCCCTTCCGACATGACCAACGACGAGAGTGCTTCCACGTACATCATGTTCCTCCTGGGCTCCACACTGTTCGTGGACAAGACCCAGGATAAGATGCCCTCAGACTACCTTTCATTGTGCGTGGATATTGATAGAGTGAGGGGTCTTTCCTGGGGGACAGCTGCGTTGGTATACTTATACCGGGAGTTGGGGAAGGCGTCTAGATATGGATGCAAGCAGATTGGTGGTTGTTTGAGTCTTTTAGAGGTAATATTTAACAATCATTTAATAATTACAACATGCATTTATTGTTATAACATTGTTTACTTATTTATTTCATACATTTGCAGGCCTGGATATACGAGTACTTTCCGGTTTTCCGGAGAGATATTGACCCATCATGGAGGGAGGGCCAGCCGAGAGCTCGTAGATGGGTACGTACTGATACGGCCGGAAGGGAAATGCCCCATCTATTGAAGTTCCGGTACACCCTGGATACGATGACGGTTGATAGGGTGAGTTAGTTATATTTAAAGTTTTACAAATTGTTATACTTGTTATTTCTGTTGACGTTGTCTAACAAATTCATTTTTAGGTTTGTTGGACTCTCTACGGTACCACCCCAGAGGCGCTTTTGCCGGTCTCATACTTCCGTGGGGTTATACGCTTCCAGGATATCACCGAAGCGTATATGCCTGATCGTGTTACCCGGCAGTTTGGGATCCAGCTGAAAATCCCCAGAGACCCCTTGGCTTGCGGCCGTGATTGTTCGTTGATGGCTGGTCAAAAGGGGTACAAGAAGTCGTATGAAACGCGTGATGATATATGGGAGGATTGGTTAGAGGACGGCTTGGGGGTTTTCGATCCAGAGCGTCGATGGGGGCCGTCCGTGAGCGCATCTGATCCTGTTATTTCTCAGTTATGCAGTGGTTTCTGGCTAGGACTCATGTTCGGATTACTAATCCGAATCATGATGGCCTAGTTAACGTTCCACCTCCGCCTAGGGTTGTAGAGGCACGAGATATACTACTTCCGATACTCACGGATGATAGGATACCCGCGGATGTCATAGATCAGATTAGACGGGCGCACGAGCTATTAGGAGGTCCCTTTTAGGTACTATTTCCATTTTTATTATCACATTTTCATTTTTTAGGGATTTGATTCTTTATTGTTTCAGTTATGGGATGGAAGTTGTCAATTAATGATTTGTAACCTTTAATTTCAGGTTGGAGAGAGTATGACCCAGGTTGGAGACGCGTGATAATTTGGTAGTTTATGATTTGGTAGTCTATGTTTTGGGATATGTTAATTTTGGGATACATTGTTTCAGTTTGTGATTACATACATTTGGTAGTTTATGTTATGGTTTGTAAATTTTAGGATATGTTTGTAAATTATGGTTACAAAACAAGTTTATGTTTTGGGATTTGTTAATGAATGATTTGTGATTCTGGCTTGATGTATTGGGATCCGTTTGTTTCAGTTTGTGTTTCAGTTTGTTTGTTTCAGTTTGTTTGTTTCAGTTTCTGTTTTTTTTTTCAGTAAAGATACCATCTCGTGTGCTTATACACGAGATGGTATAAAGCATCTCGTATAAATACATACGACATGTTTTCATTCATGTCGTATGAACCCATACGACACGTAGTCATTCTTGTCGTATGAACACACACGAGATCCATTGTTTCTAGGTAATTAGTGTATTTCGTGTGAAAAAACACGATTTGTTGTGGTTAACTCGTGTAAAGTTCATACGACCTGAACACATATAACTCGTGTATATCCACACGAGATACAAATAACCCAGGAAAAAAAAAACAGAATTACATACATCATTTAATACCAAAAATTCAAAGGCCAAAACAAGAATTTCAATACTACATCAAGTGATCCAAAAATAATAGTACCAATACACAATACACATAAACTATGGCCTATTTCCTGCAATTCTGTGGGTGGTCCTGTTCCTTGTGGTACAGCCACTGGTAGGCATGTGAAGCCAGCGGTTTGCGAGTACGAGACAAACACCACATTATGCACCGTGGCAATGATGTGCCCTATCTCTGGGAGTATCAACCAATAATATTCCGAACAAGGTGAGGCATAGTGAGCAATGTGACTATAGAGCTCATCCATATCTCTCCAAGGCATAACTCTCTCATAAAGCTCGCGGCGATGAAGCAGCTCCTTGGCACAATCTGAGCGCACTCTTTGCCACATCTCCTCAGTTCCGTATATTTGCGCTGCTACTGCTCTATATCCACAATTTCCATCACCCATCACATCTGTGAAGCCATCAATAAATGGGACAATGATAGGTGTAATCAACATCCTATACCCAGAAGTATGTATATCATTGACTTGTCCATTTCCATGACCCCGTCCCCGTCCCCGTCCCCGACCCCGACCTCGACCTCTCCCACGACCTGAAGCAGCTAGTGGTGGAAGAGATGTAGGAGTAGTAGGGCTAGATGGTGTAGTGTTTGAAGCTGATTTCGGATTGGGTGACTCCCGCGACATCAAACCTGATTGGGTTGATGCAATAAATGAAGATCTAGACCTGCTGCTAGTGGAGGGTGGTGTAGTGGGGACTCCAAAATGTCTGTCGGTACGCTCCCAATCTGACAGTACTCTACAACTGGTGGTCCGGGGTTTATTTGCCTTTAAAATATGATCCGGCTCAGAAACATCTCCGGTTTGTGGATGTAGCCCTTCATTTATCGTTTGGAATAACCTTCTCTTTACCGGTGCAGGTGCGTTCTGCAGTTCATTCAACACAGCTTCAAAATCAGGCCCAGCTGGACAGTATTCTAGTTCAATGTCCAACTTCTTCCAGAAAGCATGAATCGAGGACAACTCTATCCGGCCCCCAGACTTTTGTATGCATGCAATCTCGTGACTACATGGAAGTCCATGTGTTCGCCTCAAGTAACACCCACAATCTGAAGCATCCATGACATTACCCCCACAACGACTCCGCTCTTCTTTGATGATGTCCAAGGCTGCCTTTGACACTCGCCCCAATATGTCGTGATACAGATCACATGTCTTCATATCATTTGGAATTCTGCTCTTTGATTGCTCCATACTAGCTTTGATTGTTGTTATTTGGATTTCCATAATCTCATGAGCCTTTTTGAACAATGTGTCAAAAGTAGAAGAAGCACTCCCCAAGGCCTTCTTCAACCTGTTATGCTCACTCTCAGCCCTGTTCGTGGTGTGGGTTCTGAAGTGTAGTAACTGATCTGTGTGCATGGACAAAATACTCGTAGAGTATGGACCAATCCATGTCTCCCGGAGGTAGGTCAATAAATCAGGATAAGAGCTGTAATGATCGCAAAACAATTGCCAACGGGTGTCCCACTCTTCACGAGTAGTGGCTGATATTGCATAATTGAATCTCCTCATGAATGATAGTGCGAACTCCGGGCTACTAGTTCTACCCAACGCCCTCTTTCTAACATTAACTTCGATATGCCTTCGACACAAATGGTGTGCGGTCTCGGAAAATACCATTTGGACAGCATTAATGAAAGCCAAGTCACGATCAGTTAAGAAAACTGTTGGCATGTGGGGAGTATGAAAAAGACTTTGCAAATTCTTGAGTGCCCACGTGTAATTCTCAGTCTTCTCATTTTGGAGGAACGCATATGCAATTGTGAAATTCTTCCCCGTTGAAGTAAATCCTATAATCTCAAGGAATGCCATTCCATAGCAGTTGGTGTTGTAAGTGTAGTCACCTTGTACTATATATGGAAAACAGTTAAGCATATCTGATGCTCGTGGGTGAGAGAAGAATATGTCACCGATCATGTCACTCTCATCGGCTTTCCTCATGAAGACGATATATTGCTTATCCTCAAGTAATTTTATGAATTGTTGAAGAGAGGATCTCCCTTGTCGTTCTTGTGACTTGCATTTTGTGAGGGCATTGTGGACGTGTTTCGGAGTACTCACATTCTTCTCATCCTTCCTCTTTAACATTGTTAGAATGTTATTTGGACGCACCGAAGACTGACTTGCGCTACACACCTCCTCATATTCAGAACTTGTCAATTTACCCAACGGATAACCTTCGGGATACGTTGGAAAGTCATGATTATGAGAACCATTCTTCACAACGTAACCCCATAACCCATCACCCCTTTCTTTGTCCCGGATTTCAAAATTACACCCAATCTTCTTCGTACTAGTCAACCTCACATCCTTAGTTTTTCCGGACCTGTACTTGCCACCAAAATGGCATACAATCTTCGCGTAGCCTAGGATCTTGCCACTTGTCTTCCTCGAATCTCCTATAGAAAGGGTTATATTTTGACGAGCCGCGATATCCCGTACGTGTTTAACAAGCTCATCCCTATTTGAAAATAATAGGGATGTATCGAATTGATCACTGACATCCGGTCCCTACAAATTGTATTACCATCAATTAGAAAATTACAAAATAAACAACAGGCTGAATGACATTTCGTGTACGTTTGTACGAGATAGTCTGGCAAATTTCGTGTAAATATACACGACATAAACACACTTATCTCGTATGAGTGTATACGAGGTCAAACATTACATCTCGTGTAACAACACACGACACATAGCATACAACTCGTATAGTCGCACACGAAATAGAGTAATATCAGAATATAAAAATCCAATCTTGAAAAACAATTTCGTTTCAACATTGGATTTTTATTGTGATTTTGATCAAAACACCAAATATAACTTTAAAAACTTACTTCATTGCAGCTTGGATTTTGATTTTGATGTGGAGAATTTGGTGGCAAACCTTCTTCTTCAAAAATATATTCCACAAGATCAAGATCAAGATCAAGATCAATGTGATCATAAAGGCTTGGAGAATGTTGTGGAGAATCCATAATATGGTGTTAGATGATTTGAGAATTAATGAAAATAATGGGTATAAATTTATGGGTGTTAAGACTTGGAGAATGGGGTATTGTGGAGTATATCAATGCTGCATGGGTGTACATCAATGGTGTTTCTCTGTAGGGTTAAGTGGTCTGTGTGTTATCGTGTTTTATGTAAGTGTTCAGGGTGTATCTCGTGTGTTTATACACGAGATACTATGAAACATGTCGTGTAAAGTCACACGATATAGTCTTTTTTTTGGGTAATTATATCGTATGAACAATACACGAGATATAACGTTTAATTTCGTGTGTTGTTCATACGAAATGTATTCATACATGTCGTGTATTACCACACGACAGACCTTATCATAAAAAAAATTATAAATAAATGTGGTAGGTTATATGATATTGTATGATGTTGGTTCAATCTTATATGTAATCATCGTTTGTTTTCCAACTTATTATAACAAGAAACATATAATCTTTTTTAACAAATATGATAATTTCAAATATATAATCTTGAGTAGTTGGTATTCCTCTAATGTACAACTTATCATTAACCTCGTTTGGTAAATCATCGAAACAACTTAACTCATTATATAATATGTTTAATTAACTCATTATATATAATCTTGATTAGAAATATAACACCATAATTCATTAATTTAACATAGTATATGCACATCATAACATCGTTTGTTAGTTGATAAATAAAGTGGTATCACTTTAACCTAATGAATGTGATAGGTTATATATGATATTGTATTATGCATTATAACATGTTTAATTACCTCTTTAAATATAATCTTGATTATAAACATAACACCACAATCATTTGTTAGGTGATTATAAATAAAGTGGTATCACTTAAATGTGACAGGTTATATGATATTGTATGATCCAATATGACGTTTGTTACTTGTCATGTCTAAGTGTATAAATTTTGCTCAATTAACAACACAATTCAATAATCTAACATAGCATATGCGTATCATTAACATCATGTTGCAAATCATCGAAGAACATCTTCATTTGGACATGTCGTGTGAATATACACGAGCATAGGGCAATATATCGTATGACTTAATACGACATGTGTGACACAACATGTCTTATAAACTATACACGACCTGTTCATATTCATGTCGTGTATGGTTGTACGACATATTATAGTATAACTCGTATAAATGAACACGACTGAACATTTTATACAATTGGTATATCTCGTGTGTTTGTACACGACACAAAGCCTTCAAGTCGTCCTTTTGCACACGACACACGAAGGGTAGTTTTGCCATTATCGGTGCCTTGTATGTAATATGCCTTGTATATAGAATTTACCTTCTAAAGTTTGCATGTCAAATTGATATATTTTGAAAGTAGGCATGTCGATTTTCCAATAAACTCTATCTTGAACTATATTGACCTTTGGATTTGGATGATGTACACTTAAATACCGTTGGATTATTTTCAAGAAACCCTAAGTCATCTATCTAACCTTCACAAATAAGCTGCGCCTCCAAAGCAAAATACCCATTTATCTCTCTACTTCTTTCTCTCTCTCTCTCTCTCTCTCTCTCTCAGCCTCTCTCTATGCCTTTTGTTTTTTCTTTAAGCTTCTGATTCCTTGATGGCGAGTCTCGTTGCCGACAACAACAGCCTCTCTCTATTTTGAGCCGTCGGTTACGTTTTCGTCTGGCTCTTCCGGTGACTTGAGACCAGCTCTCACCGCCATCCCATCTCTGAGGTCAACGTTAGGGTGGATCTGATTCGATCAACGTGATCTGTTTCTCCGGTGACTCAACCGCCGCAGACCATCACTCTATTCGATGGGTCGACGTCCCTTTCTCTTAGTGTTCAGCATTTAAAAAAGAAATTGTTTTCATCTTCCGGCGGGTTGGTGGGTCGACCTGCTTTAACCCGTTAATTTTCACGGGTTAGAGCGGGTAACCCGTTTAAACCCGTATATGTTAACGGGTCGGGTCGGTTGATTAGCGGGTTGTGTTGGGCGGTTTGTCGGGTAATGGATTGAAATTGCCGGGCCTAACTTCAAACTAACTAGTACGTTAACTTTCATTGACTGTTTCGTTAAATTTTAACTGGCGTTAAAAAAATAAGTCAAATTGAAATCGAAACTAACGTACGCAGGACACATTTGCTGTTTATGAAGTACGCATGTCACATTGATTACGCCCAAATAGTACGCAGGTCAAAATTATGAGAGATTTTTTTTTAAATGTGTGCCACGTGTCGTGCGCTGGGAAGATAAATGACAAGCTTGAGCGGGTTACAGCTGGACGGGTTATGGGTTTGACCCCTGGAGAATCCGTCTCACCATGTGAGACGGTCTCACACATGAGTGTTTGTCAAAAAATAATTACTATAGTTTTTTGTATATATTTCAAACATAAAACATCCGGTGCAACTATAAATAATTTGGACTAGTAGATTTAAATAAAAAAAAAAAAACATTATGTTGTCAAGCTCACAATACAAACAAATATTTCTACTATTGTGTAAAAAATCATTTTGTAATAAGAAACCAGGATAAATGGTAGTGGATCATCCATAATGTTATTTATTTTTATTTTGAAAAAAATAAAGAAAGCTATATTTTTATTTTTTTTGCATAAAAATAAATACAATTATATTAACAAGATAATCTAAAAGTAGAGCTGAAAGGAAAATTAAAAGTTAGTTAGCTACTGAAATTTAAGTTCATAATTAATACAACATTAAATTAGAGAAGTACTTAAGGGGAAATTGTAGTATAATTGTAATTAAGTATTTTCTTAAGTAGTGAATATAGTAGATAAGTAAAAGTTAGAATGAAATATTTATTTTTAGAACGTTTTACTATTTCCTTAATATATCAAAATATGATTATGTCAAGTTACAAAATCAGGAAAGGATAATTGAGTCAATTTGTAAATTTTGTAGTGGATAAGTAAAATGTGTAGTGGCAATTAGAGCCGTCAATTCGGGACCGTCCCGTCCCGCTATATATATGGGACGGGACGGGACGGGACAGCATATCATTGTCCCGAAAAAATGCGGGACTATTCGGGACGGGACAAACGCGGGACGGGACGTCCCGAATTGTTTTGGGCTTCAAGGCCCAGCCCAATTTCATCTTTTTTGAGTTGAGTCAGGCCCAACTACCCAAGGCCCAAAATCCACCCAATTCTTCTAGCCCCAGCCCAGCCCCAGACCAGATCACACACACACACGTAACACGTTCACTCGCTCAGTATCGCAAATCCAAATTCCCCAAATGCAACATTAACCCTAGCCGACGACGGCGACGAACGATTAACCCTACCCTTGCCGACGATTAGCGCGGTGACGACGACGGAGACGGCGACGTGTCGACGACGACGACTAGCATTCCTCCTCTGGGAAAATCTCTTGGTTTCTTACTCCAACTCAAGGGAAGCGATTAGTATATTCAACTTACAACATTTGTCTGATTTTGATTGAAATTTTATGGGTTTAATTTCATTCTCGTTTTATCTCATTGGTATGTCCTCGTTTGGTTTGATTCTCTGTTTTCTTTTTCTTTCACTTTTTCTTTGTTGGGTTCTGTTTCGTTGAGTCGGTTGTTGTTGTTTGATGGTGGTGTTTTGGATTTTTTGTAAATATTGCTTCTGCTTACCCATGGATTGTGGAAAATTCACCATCTCAACTTGCTCCCGTAGAATCTTATGCTTTTCACTTACTAGACTTTGCTAGTTTCATATGTTGTGTTTGTGTTAATATCGCGACTAATCCCGTGTTCGTCCCGTATTGTCCCACGTCCCGAGGTGATTTGGGATGGGACGGGGAATTTCCGTCCCGCGTAAAATTAGGCCCGTCCCGTATAGATAGCGGGACAACATAGTTTTGTCCCGTCCCATTATCCCGAATTGACGGCTCTAGTGGCAATAGCCCCCTGCCATTCAGAAATTTAATTGAAAAAGTTGGTGTTGTGAATGGGAAGAAGAGAGCAAGTGTGGTAGAAAATAGTAAGTGAATAATTGTTGTGATTGGGGAGGAAAGAAAAAGTGAAGTACATATATTTTTCATTTTTGAGAAAGTGGTGCTTTTTAATGGGATATCCAAAATGCCAAAATGAATAGTTTGTTATAGGAAGAAGGGTGTATGTGTGTGTGTGTATGTGGGTGTGTGTGTTTCACTTAATTTTCATGATCAACTTTCTTAATATGAAAGGAAGACTGATTTTGACTTTCATGCCAATTTTAAGGTAAAAAGTGCAAAAATATGTAGTGTAACATGTATCGATGCATGTATTATTAAGTGTTAGTGTAAAAGAATATCAGTTTTAAGATAATAAAGTGTTAATACTGGAGTGAAAAAGTTTCAGTGTTAAAGAGTGTCAATGCATGTATTATTAAATATCAGTGTTACTGTAAAACAGTACAAGTGTTAGTGTACGGAAGGCAGCGAGCGAGGGAAAATGATTTTTCCTTAAACTTAGATAATAGTTTTTTGGGTTAATGACAAATTAGGGCCTGAACTCCAGGAGGGTGCGTCTAAACGGGGCCTGGTTTTTTTTTTCCCGCTAGATCATGGCTCAATATCTAAATTTTTCGGCAGTTAAGGGCTTTTTGACGGAAATCGTTAGAAAAGTCAGTTAAGTGCCATGTGCCGAGCACGTGATCGACTAAATGGATGGGTTTGTAATGATATTAGTTAGTAAGGGCTTTAGTAAAATTTTTGAAACTCAAAAGGTTTAAAAATGAAATAAATATTTTTTCTAAAAAAATAATCATTATTCTAAATAATCATGTATATAATAAAATAAGTAATTATCATAAAATAAATTTATTAAAAAAATCAAAATTATTAAACAAATTAATCTAGTAGCTATATTAAATATAAAAGGATTTAGATTATTTTCTAAATAATAAATTTAAAATAAATAAAATTATAAATAATTTTAAATTTTATTCTATGAACATAATAAATTAATTTTTAGGTTAAATCAATTGCACTAATGAAAATCTAAAACTTGCTATTGAGTATTGACACAGCATCAACAATACTATCAATAACATGTTTTAGATTTTCATTAGAATAATTATATTAACCTAAAATCATTGGTCAAAGTTCCTTCGTAGTAAGGTCGAAAAAAGTATGAAAGTCATTTTGGGACGGAGGGAGGGGCAAATAGCACATTAGGGCCCCAAAGTTTCATATGAGTTGCAATTTAGGTTTTAATGTTCCAACTTTGGCAATTTGGTGCCTAATGTTCACCTTTTGGGGCGAAATATGTCTTTTTTGGATGGTCATGGATGGAAGCTAACGAAATTAACGAAAAATTTAACGAGCTTCTTTAAAAATTGCATTTGCGAGTAACGGTTTTTTGTGGGAGTAAGAGAAAGCATGGGAGAAGAAGAGATGTGAAGGTGGTGTGTGTGTGTGCGTGGGTGGGTGGGTGGGTGGGTGGGTGGGTGGGGTGGGGGGAAGGAGACGAAGAAATAGAAGTTTAGGTTTAATTTTTTATTTTCCCTTTTCAAGCAAATTTAGGTTAAATGAAGTTTTTTAATATATAAATTTGGACCTTTACTTTTTTTTAAACATAATTTTAGCCCTTTACTTAAGGAATTAGAATTATAAATGACTTTAGTGTAAGGTATTTTTATTTTTATAATTTTCACGTACTGTACAAAAAATTTATTATTGTAAATGATAAACAATATTTTACTTTGATATTTATTATATTTTTTTGGGGTTAATTAAAATATACATTATTTTATTAATATATATATATATAATTTTAGGAGTTGTGAAGTTTTTAACAAAATGTGGTCAACATAAATTATTATTGAACTTTATGGGTAAGAAATGCAAGTTTCAAATAAGCTCGTTAGATTTTTCGTTAATTTTGTTAGCTTCCATCCATTATCATCAAAAAAAGACTCATTTCGCCACACAATGTGAACATTAGGCACCAAATTGCAAAAATTGGAACGTTAAGACCTAAATTGCAGCTCATATGAAACTTTGGGGCACTAATGTGCTATTTGCCCACGGAGGGAGTATAATATTCCTAGAAAAAAGTATGAAAGTCATTTTGGGACGGAGGGAGTATAATATTCTTAGAAAAAAATATGAAAGTCATTTTGGGACGGAGGGGTTATAATATTCCTACTAACCATCACAACACCCACCGCCACCACCACCACCACCATTGACATCGCCATCTATGAACACCACCATCAACACACCAAAACCACCACCACCACCACCCCACCGTCAACACACCAAAACCACCGCCACCACCTTCATTCTCCCACAACCACATCTTTAGAACTACAATCAAATTTCCAGCTCAATCTTAGAAGAAAAAATCAAAATTCCCAAATCTGGGCTTCAAACAAATCGTCAACACACCAAAACCACCACCGCCACCATCCCACCGTCAACGCACCAAACCCACCGCCACCACCTTCATTCTCCCACAACCACATCTTTAGAACTACAATCAAATTTCCAGCTCAATCTTAGAGGAAAAAATCAAAATTCCCAAATCTGGGCTTCAAAGAAATCGTCATCTTCATGGCTGAATTTGGTCAGATCTAGACCAGATATTCTTCTCGAATGTCTCGATTCTGCTCGCACAAGATAGAGGAGAAATTGGTGAGGGTCCGATCGGTTGTCGATTGAAAGTGGAGAAGGGGGTTTGCGGCTTCAACAAATCTGGAGAAGGGGGTGTTGATGGATTGGGGTAGGGTTTGTTGATTTAGTGGTGGAGAGGGAGTGGGTAGCGCCGGAAGTGAGAGAGAGAGAGAGAGAGTTGGGAGTCGCCGGCAGTTGGGAGTCGCCGGCGTTGGGAGAGAGACGAGAAATTGGTGAGGTCGGTGTAAGGAGAAACAGATAGGAGAGGAGGGGGGTTGAGGAGTCTTTTATTTGTGTTTAAGCCCATTATTATTTTAGCCCCTTCAGTTTCACAATGTGCATTAGAACCCTAGATTGCATATATAAATTACAAAACCATCCAATCCGTGTATCACGTGCATGGCACTTAACTGACTTTTCTAACGATTTTCGTCAAAAAACCCTTAACTGCCGAAAAATTTAGATATTAAGCAAAAAACCAGGCCCCGTTTAGACGCACCCCCTGGAGTTCAGGCCCTAGTCTGTCATTAACCCTAGTTTTTTTAAGATCAACTCTCCAAATTAACTCATTTATTTGATTAGGATGTTGATTGACAAACATTTTAGAGGAAGTCGCTTGTGAGAATGAGACGAGTTTTAATAAGAGAGGAAATTGGCTTGCCTCGCCCCACCCATAAGGAGCAAACCATTTACTCTCAACGAAACTCGTCTCAACACGTGAGACCGTCGTACACAAGTTTTTATTGAAATTTTATCCATGGAGCCTTATACCCGATCCACAATGACAAAGCGAGATCATAAGATTTTGGGGGAATTAGTTTTTCTTTAAATTATAAAAATTCATGTTTTTCAAACTATTCTTAAATGTTCGTCAAATGTTTGCAAGTAAAAAAGATAGACTTTCTGTAATTTAAAAAGAAATTAGTTTCTCCCAAAACATACTCAAGCGAGATTTTCCATGAGTCGGCTTGTTGAAATCGTGTCCTATAAATCGAGAGAGGTCACTCCGGCAAAGCTCTTTTCGTTATGATTTACATTTTGAAAAAGTAATTTCATTTAATTTTTGATAATTTAACACACAAATAAAATTTGATCAAATGATAATAACTAATTAATCATCTTAATAAAATTCTAAACACTTTAATAAAATTAAATGATTTTTCATAGGAGTAACATATTTCAAATTTTAGTGAGATAACTAAATAAATATTAATGTTTGATTAAAATTTATTAGTGTTGTCCCTAAGTCAAAATTAAAAAGTCAAGCTGAGCTTCAAAACGGATGGAATATATTATTTTGGGTGAAAATCTCAAGAAAACTTGTTTTACACTCATTTTAATGTAAAACCTATTTTCATCATTTAATGACAACTAGAGTAACACCCGTGCGTTAAACGCACGAAAAAAAATACTTTCACAAATAACATGAATGAAATTAAAAAACGTTTATAAAAAGAGAAAGAATATTGTCACTACAACAATTGCTCATCAACTGCATCCATTAATAATTGACTATTAACACTACAAGATTTGCTTCTCGACTATACTCATTAATAATCATCAAAATATATTTACACAATTATATTTCAAACTTATATAACTCTAATTTAGGTAGGGTTTTTTCTATGGTCTCCAACTTAATTCATTTTGATCATGATGTAAAATATATATGAATGAGAAATTATAAAACGTAAATGAATTTTTTAAATAGAAAAGCAATGTATTTGTTAATACCCTGTTCTTTTATTTGCAATAAATTACATCTTCTTTTTTTCCGCTAATTTGGTTTCTACTTTAACCTAGTATTGATTTTGTTAATATATGAGAAGATGGCCTACACGAACTTGTTAGTAAACTATAGATTGAAATAGTAATTATGTATTTTAGGGGGGAAAAAAACATGAGATGTGAATTTATTAATTACTATTTTTATCATTTATCAAACAAATTTAAAACTATGTTGGAAATACACCCCAATTCTTAAAACTTGTTAGCTTCAAGTATTAAACAATTACTATAGGTTAAGGATAAAAGCTAAAAAAATGAGGAGAATTGTTTTAGCAGAATAAGGAGATTTTTCTTAAGCAGCGAAAAAAGAGAGTTAAAAGGGTTCTTTGTTATGTGTCTGTACTTGTATAAGGAGAAAACTAAAATAAAAAATAAATAAAAAAAGTGTTAGTAAAGACGAAGGGAAAGAAACGAAGTAATTGACTAGAAAAAAACATTTAAATATAATTCGCATGTAATTTAATAGATAAGAGAAAGTGTAATTAAGAAAATTTGAAGTAAATCAATTATTCCCTTGATTTGTGTGGTCACAATTACTTCATTTATTACAATAGGACAGAATATTTAATAGATGTACTTGGCCATTATTCTGGCTAGGTACAAGTTTTGGAGGGAAAGTTGTAACGACCCCATAACCCGTCTCTATTTATTTTATATTTTTGGGGATTTTAATTTGAATTTATGTGTGCATTTTATGTGTTGCATCGCTTTTTATGATTTGCACATATTATTTGATTAATTGTGTTATTTACTTAGTTAGTAATAATAATGGTTAAGGGAGTTAATTGAACTAGTTGAAACTATAAGGTCCTTAGTGGAATTATAAGTTCAGGGGGTTAATTGTTAAAAATGAAAGTTGAAGGACCAAAGTGAAAAATGGAAAATATCAATTTATAATTATCCTACCTATCTCTCCCTCTCTTCTTCGTATTCACTCACAATCTTCAAAATTTCCTTTTGCTCTCTCTCTCTCTGTGTCAACGAAACGAAGAAAAGGTAAGTTCCATCTTATTTTAATTTCTATCTTTTTAATTACTTATCCGTTTTAAAAACTAATTATATAAAAATGATCAGGGCGTTGAGTATGCCATTTCTACCCGATCAAAATATATTTTTGCGATACTTTTTCCGGAAATAGGTAAGTTACTAATTCCCCTTAAATAGTAAAATGGTCATATATTTGCTATATGTGTGATATGTGGTGAAATTATTGTGAAAAGAATTTATTTGTGATACTTGTTTATTTGGGACAAAGGGAGTATAATTATACTGGGTAAGTGACTTGGTTTGTATGCAAGGATGTATATGGAGTGTGTTTATATACCTGAGAATGTTAGTATAAGTGTTTGAAAGTATACTCCTACTCGTGGGACGGTAAAATATTAACTTGAGTTAAATGTTAAATAAGTATATTATAAAAATTATACTATTATTCGTGGGACGGGGAAATGAATGAAAGTATCCCTAAATGAGTATATTAGTATATTAGAAAAAATTATACTTATACTTGTGAGACGGTGAAACGAAGGGAGTATAATTTATTCAAGTTTTGGCCTGTCGAGGGGTGTGGGCGGCCGCCCAAATAGGGCGTGCGGCCGCACAAGTTATCTGAAAAGTTTTGTCTTGGAACAGGGTGTGTTGGGCGGCCGGACATCCTAGTGTGGACGACCGTCCAGGCTACTGAAAAAGTTGAGTTGTTTCAATCCAAGGGATTTAGAGGTCAATCTTGGTCTAGGTCTTAGGCAATGTCCTAGAGTACCTAGATGGTTGTTTTGGAACACCAAAGTGGTAGAGTTGGTTCCTTTGTGAACATATGTGTTGTGGAATTTAACTAAGTATTAAATGGGTATTATGGAACATCATTTTGATGTGTTTTGGATTAATTGTGAATGGGTGCAAGCTTGTAAGGTGACTTAATGTCATTAATAAAGGATTGTGTTGTGACCTAATGTCAATGTTGTGAACTCTTTTATGAGTAACATGTTTGCATCTTTTGAAGTGTTTGGCTTGGTTCCTTATTTTAGAATCATTGCCCTAGTTGTTGTTGTTTAGCAAGTATTTAATACTGTGCTTTCGTGTAAAGTCCAGCTGGTCTTGTGTTGTTGAGTCGGGCAGTGGGAAAATTATAGGGGTACAAGTTAAGTTCCCTATAAGGTTTTCCATTGGTACCTTGAGTCGGGCAGTGTGAGAATTATAGTGGCACACAAGCCAAGTTCACTATAAGGTTGTCCACTGATACCTTTATCCTCAGTCCAGATTGGCCTTGGATGGGATGAACTCGCTCCCTTGCGTGAGCATTTAGGGGTATGACTTTGTGTCATTTTCTCCCGCTATTGTTGTTGTTGTGTTATATGGTTCCGGAACCTGCTTCAGCTATTGATGCTGCCCCGTTGTTACTTTGGTTCTATTGGTTATGGTTTGATTTTCGGGATCCCGGCTTCAGCTATTTATGCTGCTCAGATGGTTTTCTCAACTGGTTTTCTCAGATGGTATTCTCAGATGGTTATGTTACTTCGGTAAACCTTGGCTTGGTATTCTCGTAGGAGTGTTTACTCCTACACTATGTGTTGTATGATGAGTTGGTCGTTATTTCCAACCGGTATGGGACGGTTGGCGATAGGGAGCCTCTCATGTTATGTGCTATATGCTATATGATTATTTGTTGATATTGTTTCTTTATGATTATCATATCAGCATGTAACGTAGTTGCATTTTAGTAGCTTACTGAGATTCATTCTCACCCCTTATTTGTTTACTGTTTTAGATAAAAGCAAGTCCATGGGATAGGACACTTTGGCACGGGAGGACGTTGAAAGTGGTAAGAGTTGGGTTTTGTTTTGTCAAGGTTACATTACATAAATGTATAACCTTTTGGGTAGATTTTCCTTGACTTCATCATCTTGTAACACCTATATTTTGGATAATGTTGGTGTGAGTACATTTGTATAAAGGTTTGTAAGCCTTCGGGCTAAATAGTTTCGTTTGTGAAAGTTTGTTTGAAAGTCAGTGGAAGTCTTTGAACTTCAAGTGTGGATTTGTTAAACTTTATGAAAGTATATTTCGAAAAATTTTCTAAAGGTGTTTTATAACGTCTTCCAATCGTATCCCGCGCGTGGGGCCAAGTAGGACCACGGGTCTGGGGCGCGACAAAAGTGCTCTATGCACTTCACCTTTTATTTATATATAGATATAGATATAGATGTAAAACATAATCTCTTAATGTAAAAGAAGTTTTACACATTTTTTTTTTTTTGTAAAACATGTTTTTTTATAAGAATAATTCTAATTTTGGCATGCCCAATTCCGAGACAAGGGAGTATTTGACAGCACATTTTACTTGGGAGGTGACCCTCAACTAACAGCGTGCTAGTAATCCCTCTCCCATGAGTAAACATCATCATTTTGTAATGTTAATACGGAAAGAATTTTAATCAATAAATTTAATTTGATTTTATTATCCTAATAAAATTGTAAAACTTGCTATTAATACACCTATATAAATACAATCAATAACAAATTTTAAACTGACATTAAAATAATTAAATTAATTTAAAATTATTGCTCAAAATTCTTTTGTAATAACATAAAAAAGCGGCATTTATTCTAAGACACGGGGAGTAAAAGAAGTCTAGATCATCCACAGGCTCCGATCTCATTGGAATGTGGCAAAAAAAAATAAAAAAAAATGGCAAATGTCTATTTGTAAACAAAGAGAAAGATTGGAAAGTCATGCAACATTAAACATCTCAAGATTAGACTATGCATATCACAAACAAAGAAGAAAAAACCCAATGTACAACAAAATATACAAACTTCAACATAAATTAAATAATTAATGGTATCACAACAATATGGCAATAATATTAATCACTTTCCCATCCAAGGAACAAATTGCAAAGCACATTACTTTGTTATCTATAAACAACTAATATAAATTATTTTTAATAAACATATTTAAGTCGCAAACGGTATCTACTAACCGCGGTAGTGCTATAATGGAATCTGTAATGAGAAATGGGGAAAGTCCCCAGCTTGTTCCAGTTGCAACAGTGAACAACTACTCGTCCGTGGGCTGCAAAAATTTGGAAAAAAACAAAAAAAGGGAGATTGTTATAGCCGCAAAAACAGAAATGACCACATCCATAACATTGAATCGAAAAATGCCTAACCCTCAAAAAATCAAGTCAAATAAGTATCGGGGGGGGGGGGGGGGGGGGGGGAGAGAGAGAAAGTAAACATCATGTTTGCTACAAAATTCACGGATGTTTAGAAACAAGAATAGAGATTTCAGGCATTCACAGACAAGAAGGACAACCAATTTCGCTCCATAAATAACACATCCCTTTAGCGAGACCCTTGAGAGAGGTCTGCCAGTGCATATTCCCAGACTTTGCCCTTAAGTTACAAAGTCCATGCTTTATTCTAAGTATGAACCCTAATGCAACTAGGAATATACTCCCTCCGTCCCAAAATGATCTTCTTATTTGTCATTTCTCATTGTCCCAAAAAGTTCTTCACATTTCTACACTTTAGGCTTAAAAGTGCATAAACAAAACATGGCTAGTGAAGTAAGTGTTCATATCCTTACAAAGTTTGAATAGTCAAACGCGAAGATCATTTTGGGACAGAGGGAGTACAAGATAAGGGCAAATGCTAAAATTACACGGGGTGCAAAAAAAAATGTCAATTATCTCAATTCATCAATATTCAATTTATTGCCAAGTTTAAATACAGAAACTGTGGAAAAATCACGTAGCTCAACTGAACTGCACATCGAACCAGGGGACATCATTTTGTCATATATTACTATGAAATAAAACTGAATGTTTTACAATTGCTTAACTTTATTGTACGAAAAAGATACTGGCAAAGCATCGTGTTGCATGATACAACACTGGTTAACGATAAATAAATTTGAATGTTTAATGCCATTCTATCAACTTAAATTATTTACATATATAGTTATAATAAAGCATGAAAACTGATCGGTTATTGTCCATTCTCAGAATATATGCACATATAGGTTTGAAGTCTTGTAAATTGGAATGCAACAAACAATTAAAGAACAAATAGTGTCCCATTTATAAGTCTCATTTTCCAAGCCATTTATAAGTCTCATTTGTTATTTTTAAGTGTCCCATTTATAAGTCTCATTTTCCAAGCCATCCACTTTTTCTTCTTTGTCATTCTCACACTACCCCACTTGTCATTCTCACACTACCCCACTTGTCATTCTCACACGCTGAAATCCTATGGTCCCTTTGCAAATCCTACCCTACTTGTCATACTCACAACCTCTTCCCACTCACAATACTTTTGAGCATACACTCCCTCCGTCTCATTTTAAACTGCAAAAAAATCTATTTTTGGTGTCCCATTTTAATCTTCAAAAAATGTCATACTCACAACAATTATCCACTACCTATTCCCTACCCCACTTTCTCTCTCCTACCAAACCATTTACACTCACAACACATCACATTTTTCACCCTTTTCTTAATTTTTGCACCCAACTCATTATTTGAAGTTTAAAATGGGACGGAGGGAGTATATACTCCCTCCTTACTTCCCGTGTCCAATCAAAATGGTGCAGTGTTATTGGACGGAGGAAGTATGTCAAAGCTAAGAGTAACACAAGAAAGATAGTATGATTGAAACAGGCTTTAAAATCATCTCAAAGGGCTTCACGAACTGAATGTCTGTCTAGTAAGGAATCCATTGGGCTATAGGATTTATAGAAACAATACAATACAGTTGGTCACTATCTCGTAGAAAGGCAGTGTGGATGGATCTCTAAGCTTCTACTCAAACTGATACCAAGGGTTGGAAAAAGGGTCATGACCTTTCCAAACGATCAAAGCTCTTTGTGGAATACTCCCTCCGTCCCAAAATGATCTTCACGTTTGACTATTCAAACTTTTTAAGGATATGAATACTTCTTTCACTAGCCATTTTGTGTTTATGCACTTTTAAGCCTAAATTATAGAAATGGGAAGAACTTTTTGGGACAATGAGGAATGGCAAATGAGAAGATCATTTTGGGACGGAGGGAGTAGATAGGTTTACTATCGTTAGCCATAGTTGAACAGCGTGTTTGACGAATATGATATTAGAATCCTTTGACAGTATAACGTTAGTTAGGCATGACTAGGTTACTGCTGAGAGGATGCCAGAACGAAGCTCCTAACCAACAAGCCAGACGAGCTTCTTTACAGTAAATATACCTAATACATGTATTAGTTGTGTAAAAAAAATTCACTGCTTGAGTTTAGTAAAATTAATAACTAATTCCACTATTACTTTCAAATTTACATAGATTCAGCATATTTTGACAGATTTTGGGTATATTACTAAACAGTGATCAAATTTTTTCGGTTATGAATATTATGTCCACATTATGCACGGCTTTGATTTCAGCACCAAATTGGCCAAGCAAAGCACACTAATATGTAACAATTTGAAAGAATTTAAAAAAAAAAAAAAAAAAAAAAAAAAAAAAAAAAAACATGAAGAAGTTTGTGGTTGCATGGTTAGATTTAACCTTCTGCAAAATAACAACCATATGAAAATAGAACAGTTCAGACTTTCATAGTAAATATTTACTCCCTCCGTCCCAAAATGATCATCACATTTGACTATTCAAGCTTTTCAAGTATATGAAAACACTTGCTCCACTAGCCATGTTGTGTTTACGCATATTTAAGCTTAAATTGTAAAAATAGGAAGAACTTTTTGTGACAAGGAAAAATGACAAATGAGAAGATCATTAAGGGACAGAGGGAGAATAAAATAAAGGACCCTGAAAGGAAAAAGTTTAACACATGCCCCAAAACCATATAACAAATTCTCTTCAACCTGAATATAGAATTTTTAGGATCAAAATCCATATTCATGTCCAATATCCAGACCACTTTATGCTTCTGAAATTCCTAACATCTACATCACGCATTCCACCCTAATCAGTGTTAGTGCTATTTTTTCATTTACTCTGATGTTTAAGGTAATAATGTTAATGAACAAAGATTCGTTTGAAGTGAAAATCAGTTAACTCTTTTGACTGACATTCCAGGTGATTTTCATTTACATATTGCTCACGGTGCAACACTCTACATGATGAGGGAAGCTTCGGATCTCTAAGCACTTGATTGATACACATTCATGTTTGCTTCGTATATGGTGCAGATATAGCTCCATTATTCTTTTTTAGTATAATTAGAAGCCAGCATTTTTTGTTCCCAAGCTTAAAAAATCATAAAATATCCCAACTGCCATTTCCATTATTTTCCATTCTTATAGAAGGGAGTATGTAGAGATGGCAACGGGATGGGTTTGTCATTCCCCAACCCGCTCCTACTTATAATCTCCCAAAAACGAAAACCCCCTCACAAAGCAAAATCCGAACCCGCCCCGTTTAATTTAAAACTTGTAGATAAGATTGCTAGCCACTGCTCTTCCTATGGCTACCCTAGACCTAAAACAATATTTAAAAAAACACATTACATTATTAAACATAAATATGAATTATATATAAATATTACTAATGTGTTGGAAATTATTATAGATAAAGCTATATATTCTCCGGTCCGGGTTAAACGGGGCGGGATTGTAGTAATCCCAAACCCATCCTAAACCTCACAGGTTTCAAAAAGCACTTCCAAAACCCTTTCCATTAGGGGCGGGTCACCGCAGGTTTAGGACAGGTTCGGATTTTTTGACATTCCCAAATTGTATTAGGAAATCTCATGATACTGTATGATTCTAAAGAGTTACCTGTATACTATGTAATATCCTTCATTAACCTAACCAGACGTTTTATCGGTTGTAATCCATCATTGATGATTAATTAATTAATTAAAAATGAAAAAATATGTATTTTGTGTTAGATCGATTCTTTATGCAATGAAAGATTGTAAACTACAGATGTGAAAAAGGAAACAAATCTCTAATTTATTAAGAAATTAATTCCAAGAAAGTACACTTCATTAGTAAATTGTGAACTTTCTACAAAACCACTTCAACACTAAGTTGTAAGCATGGCTTAGCGATGCGGTTTCAGAGGTAATCTTCAGGATCGTTTAGGTCTGTACACAATTTTAGTTACCACCCGATAAAATTCTACTTAGAGAGAGAGAATCTTAAAATAAGAATTAATAAACTTAACATGATAGATCATTTAGTCAAGCCATGAAACAGATGGTGTCGAAAAGATTTGCTACAACGTTACGTAATAAAGTTTGATAATAATAACATACACTCGTAAATCGTAATAAGTAGGGATCAACAACACAGACAACATATTTTATCACAACAAAATCATGAACTAATATAAACCTGGGTTAATTGCAATTTGGTTCCTGACTTTGTTCAAAATTTGCAATGTTGATGCTGTCTTTTCAATTTCGCCAATTGGTATACTCACTTTGTCATTTTGTTGCAATCCAATTACAAAAGTAACTAAGTGTTAGTTTTCTAACAGATTTTATGTCATGTAAGTAGCACATAACGTTAGAACGGACGTTTTAATATATTTTTGAAGCTACACATATCCGATTGTTATGATTTCTTTTTTAAATTGAAACTAATATTTAAATTTATAACATATATTTTTTTTTGGCAATTATTCAGGTGATTGGATTATTTTATATCAAATCTTAATTTTAAATATTAAAAAAAGAAATCAAGTGAAATAATAATCTAAAAAAATGTGTTAGCCCCAAATATGTTTCATACGAAGTAAATGTTATATGTAGATTATCAGTTCATAAAAATATTTGATAGGAAAAAAAGGGAGAGGATGAAAATGATGAATCGGAGGAAGAGTGTATGTGGAAGGGGTGATGCGGGAACATGGCGGAGGGGTAAAGGAAAGCAAACGTTAGGAAAGAAGGTATATCTTGGTGGAAAGTAGTAATTTTTTAAGATTATTTTTCCCGTGTCATCTATTTTTTAAATATTTTTATTTATTTAAATTACAAATTAATATAATATAATTAGTTCACCAAAAAAATATATGTTGTAGATTTAAATATTAGATTTTGTTTTAAAAAAATCATACCAATCGGATATGTATAGCTTCACAAACATCTTAAATCGTCATGTGCTAGTCATATGACATAAAATCTGTTAAAAAACTAACACCCAGTTACTTTTATAGTCGGATTGCAACAAAATGACAAAGTGAGTATACCAAATGGTGAAATTGAAAACACAGCATCAACATTGCAAATTTTCGAAAAAGTCGGGAACCAAATTGCAATTAACCCTATAAACCTTTATGTTTGTAAGTTTCATGTCCTTTAAATTGTATAATGCATTTTTTAGTGCTGCATCATTTATTTTCAAAAATTACTAGAAAGAAACTAAGAGCTAAAACATATATAAAGGAAAAAAAAAAAAACTAGAAAGACTTGATTAAAGCCCATGAAAATATTTGAGAAAAAAGGGAACGGTTACAATTCATAAAGGCCTAATCCTCGAATAAGAAAAAGATTACTAGAGGCGCATTTGAAAAACAAATGGTACATAAAAGGATTCTCATTCATTAGAATGGGCCAATAAAGGGAAGTAAGAAGGGATGGTATACTATAAGAATGCCGTTGAACCGAGCAAGAGTGAGAGAGAACCCTTGCTAGGAAACAGATGGGTGTAACCGATTCAAGAAAATTGCCAAATGACCAAGTTCTCACTGAATTAAGGCGAGTTTGGGTTAGAATGCACAGAAACTGACTTGGTCAACATCTTCAAGTTACATGCTTGAACTCTGAACAGAGCTGCCAAAATTTAAGTGACATGGTTAAAATTCCATACCCTCTTGGTTAGATTTATTCTATCCTAGTTATCATGATTCGTGAAGGACCAAAGTGTAATAACTAAAGGATCAGTATCTAATTATTTTTTAATGCATGTACACCTAGAAAATATACTCCATCCCATAACAAATGGTCAAATGCTAGTTCTTTCCTTTTTGGGCGACCCATAACAAATGTTACTATCCTAAAATGGAAACTTGATAATACATCTTTATTCAATGGGACCCACTTGCCACACATTCAGAACAACAATCCATTTGCTATTCTCTACCGAACTTTCTCACTCTCTTCATTTACTTTTCATACTCACAACACTTACTCAATTATCAATATTATAATCACTTCTCCTTAATTCCCGCACATTAAGTTATGGGACGGAGGGAGTAGTTCATAAACTATATTACATACATTATCAAATCTTGGTTTCGAAAGAATTCTACACAAAGAGATTCCTTTTACTATTTTCGGTACAATCACACAAACACGCGCACTTTTCTTTTATTTTCTTTAATTGCATAAACCAAACTACAAGTAGATTTCAAGTAGGGTCAGTAACTATAGGCTGAAGTATAAAGTTAAGGGATTTAGAATTTAGTTCTCCGGATTGTAAGAAGTTGAAAGGGAGCACAGCCCAAAAAGAATAGTATGACTTTTGTGGTCAGCTTGATTGACCTTTGACGATAGTTTCTTAATATTCTCTCATATGACTAAATTTTAAAACATAAAACACAACGATGTATATGAAATGGTAGTTTATGTATTAAGTTAATGTATTAAAATAGTACTCCATCTATCCTTAAATGAAAGTTCAATTTTCAAAAAAAAAAAAAAAAAAAACAAAAAAAAAACAAAACAAAGAAGAAAAAAAAAAAAACATAAATTGTCCAATGTCCATTTTTGGGGAAATTACTAAAACCCTCCCTCATCAGTCTTCTTGTTTCAGACTTCTAGTCCACACTTACAATCCTGGAGCCATATGGCGAGATTATTAATGGTGTTTATGTACTTTTGCAACTAAAAATGCTTAATAACCAATTGAAACGTGAATGTGACAATAAAAATAAGAAACATTACATCAAGATCTACCCACAGTATACTCCTCCGTCCCAAAATGATCTTCCCACTTTTTTGCAGTTACTACGAATGAACTTTCATCAATAATTTTAGATTTATTTAACTATCCTAATGAAATCTAAAACTTGTTATTGATAGTATTGTTGATGGTGTATCAATAACAAGTTTTGGAATTGCATTAGTATAATTAAATCAACTTATATTATTGCTTAAAATTCATTCGTAGTAACGTCAAAAATAGTGGGATGATCATTTTGGGACGGAGGGAGTATAATATATCAAGGAAACGTCAAGATCTGTAGATTCAACACAAAATGGGGGGTCAAAATGTTGGCTTGATTTGGCTATACAAAAAAAATGACCAGAAAACACTATAAAATTGTTTCAAATTTTTCCCGCCTATTCCGCAAGGAATTTCAGAAAAAGACAAAAAAAAAAATGGATACAATCTCAAACAAACTAATGCAAAATTAAGTTTGTGGATAACATTGTTTTGGGGAGAGAAAAACCAAGAAAGAAAACGAACACTGGTGAAAACAAACACAATCTACTATCTACTATACAGACCTACATTTTTGTCTGAAACATTGTTCATCCAATACAATGTACATGTATGTTTCAGTTCAAGCCTAAAACGTGCGATAAGAAAAACGGTTCAGGCCTTCATATTGGCCGTTTTCCCTTGGATGCATGGAGGCATAATGCTAAAAGGAGTTTATCACATTTGTCCCAATAGAAGAGTAATGCTTAAATGGTTAAAAATCTACTAACTTTCTAAATTACGCCTTGAAACATTTTTCAAATAAGGTGGCAACATTTAGGCGGGAGAGAAGGTTAATATAGTCCATTTGTTGCAACAAAGTTCCCTCAAAAGGCAAAGTTACTCATCAATTGGGACCGCCCAAAAAGGAATATTCACCTCTCCTATTGAGATGGCGGAAGAATTAGGTTCCAGCATCTAAGAAAGTACATCAAGACGAATTGTAACTTCAACCTAGGAGATTCCCATCCCAATCTAAAATTGTGTTAGAAGTTAGTCAACTTACCATAAGGAAGCTGCATCAAACATCATTATAAATTAAAAGGTCACACTTATACTTCATTGTTAAGGATGAAGACAGGAAGAAGTGGAGAAATACGTTTCGTTTTATGTAAGCTACTTTTCTTATTTCCCATCCATTCCACAATGCAAAAGTAGCATCTTTTCCATGGATAACCAACATGTGCTCCTCCCTCCCTCATTCACTCACACCCACAAACAAATTCTCTCTATCTTCCCTCTTATTCCTTAGCTCTATGCTAGTTACAGTGAAAGATCATCACATGCTCCTCTTTGGAGAGTGAATCACATATACTGGTCCTCTTTTTCTCACCCAATGATATCTTTTTACTTATTGCCTTGTCTGCTACCCTCTATCTCTCTCTCACACACACACATTCTCGCTTTACCGCTCCTCGTTCATTCGCTTCATTCTAGTTAGAGTGGAACTTTTTTACTATTGGTATTGGGGTAGGGATGGGGAATAAATTAAATTGAGGAATGGGATGGGATGGTATGGTATGATGTACACCCACACCCGAACTCCCCCATTGACTTTCCACCACGGCCATGTGGCCCTCTAAACTGGGCCACAAAATCCAGTTCTTACTGCACAACAATTATACCTTGATCAGCACTCGACAACAGTGCATAATAAATGTCATACGGTCCATACCATGTCCACAGAAAAAAGTATAAAGGGAAAGCCATATGCTAAAGCATGCCCTTGAAAGGAAAATCATAAGTGACAACCCTTGCACACAATGAAAGATTCCAACTTTTGTTTTAATTGCAGATCAACCACACAGGCATTAAGATGCAAATGCTTAAAAGGACTTGACGCTAACTAAGACTTTACAAGAGCTTAATATCCTCTATTTCATCACAAATGAAAAAAGGAAAAAAAAAAAAAAAAAAAAAAAAAACAGAGAGGGGGAGGAAAGAAGGTTACCGGGAGTTTCAAACTTGCGAGTTGACAAAGTTTATGCCTTGCGTATAAGAACCTTGATGAGCAAACTGCCAATTCATTCACGAAACAAACAAAAACACAGCAAGGGAATGTGAGGACATCCATTCAATAAGCTTTAATTTAAAATTTTAATAATTGAAATCAAATATCAAAATAGGGATTTTAACTCACCTGTGCATTTTGAGCAAGCTGAGCTCCAATCGTATCCTTCTTGGAAGATCCATCTCCACTTCTAGCAGATCCCTTGGTGTCACCCTAGGAGAAGTTTAATAACCTATCAGCTATAATCATTTCGTCTTAAACCAACACTACAACTGTATAAATGTGGATAGACAAATGAACCACGAGACTTGACACATAGCCATAATAATAATTTACATACCTCTAACTGCATTATCAGTATCATTCCACCAGATCACCCAAAGGAGAAAGAATAAGAGATTAAAAAAAAATGAGTTAGACGATGGACTTACGAAAAATAATGATGGTGAAACATAGACAAGAAGAAGTTACGAAAAGAATACCACATGCAACAAAGTGAAACCAAAAACACTATTTCCAGCTCAAAATTAATTCATACATAAAGTATTAAGTGTGGCTGAGCCATAACAAATCGATACCGCAAACCTTTAACTGAAAGACAGAGTCTTCTGCTCATCAAAAAGAAACAAGTATTCCAAATGGAATCACCATATGTGCATGAACCACAATTCTCAGTCTTTTACTCTTAGCAAGGGGAACATAAAAGCGAGATCAACGATAAAAAAAACTATCATGTAATCGAAAAAGTACCTCTCTGTACCTAGCAAGGTAGGCCTTGAGTGGCTCGATGTAGTCTTCGAAGCCTAATGTCGCCATAGCCCAAAGTAGATCATCTCCATTAATAGTCTTCCTTTTCTCTTTCTGACATTTATCACTAGCCCTGTACAAACATCAAATTCATACAGTCAGTGCCAAAAATAACCAAAATTCCACACACACACACACACACACAGAGAAATGTAATTGGCGTACTCGCTTGTGATGAAACTGATGAACTCGGAAACGCATTCCTGAACGGTATCCTTAGCGTCCTTAGCGATCTTGCCGTTAGCAGGCAAGGCTTTCTTCATGATCCTACTAATGTTAGCGATAGGAAGGTACCTATCTTGCTCACGAACGTTGGAACGAGGGCTCTGGTCACCGCCGCTTTCATGACTGCCGCCGGCTGGACTTCCCGGATTATCGGCCATTTTTTCGCCGGAACCCTAACTTCACACAAAACAAACAAGCGATCAAAACACGTGGCACGTGACATCAAAAAACAAAAACGTTTAGAAAACGATTTTAAACGAAACAAAATGTAACCCTAGCTACTACGATGAAGGAGAGAGAGAGAGGAGGGAGAGAATTGCAGAGAGAGATGGGGTTACCTGTAGAGAGAGAGATTGAAGGAGGGAGATTTGTAAATTTGGCGCGGGAGGAGGAGGGGGAGGATTGATTGGGAGGAGGGAGAGATCGGACGCTGGAGAGAGTGGGAGAGGGAGAGAGAGAGAGATGGTTGGAGAGATTTTGTGGCTCCGTTTTATCTACGCCGTTGGTTGTTTTGCTGCGATTCCGAATTTGGGGGTTTCTCTCTCTTTCTCTGGTTTTTTGTTGTGGACACGTGTAACGACCTTTTATTTTTGTAGGAAAAAAATGGAAAAGTTTAGCGTCAACTTTTAGTATATCCTATCCGGTTAAATAATGGCACGCGTCCTATTATAAAGTACCCCCTCCGTCCCAAAACGATCTTCACACTTTTTTCGACGTTATTACAAAAAAACTTTGAGCAATGATTTTAAGTTGATAAAATTATCCTAATGAAAATCTAAAACTTGTTATTGATAGTATTGTTGATGGTGTATCAGTAACAAGTTTTAGATTTTCATTAGGATAATTGAATCAACTTGAAATCATTGCTCAAAGTTCCTTCGTAGTAACGTTCAAAAAAGTGTTAAGATCATTTTGGGACGGAGGGACTAATTTAATTAATTAATCGAGCTAAATTAGTTTGGCAAATCTGGAAAAGTTAGCGTAAAATGTCTTACTAAAAATGGCGTTGTGGCATTTTTGTAATAAATGAGAAGTTGTTTGGTGCTGAACGTAAATGTCAGTGTTAGTGTTAAAAAGTGTCAGCCATGTACACTGGCACTTATTGACACTAGCACTAGCACTTTTAATAAGTTTCAGTATCAAATTTTATTAGTGCTAGTGTAATGGCTGGCACTTCTAAACACTTACATTGACACTTATGAAAAGTGTCAATTCTAATGTTATTAACACCAGTTTGAATTACTGACACTTTGTAATATTAACACTCGTCATTTACGATACTCTCATTTATTTACGAAAATGTCACCGCTTGTTTTTTTTAAAAAGCGCCAGTGTCTTTTTAAAAACCCGATTTTCTATGCTTAAAGTAAAACACGTTTTTCACATTGCATACTCTTTGGTAAGTTGGTTTTCTTTTTTGAAGAATTTAAGCTGAATAGTTAATGGAGTTTTAGTTTCGCATTAACTTCAAAAATCCTAACTAAAAATTTTTACTTTCATAATCACCACTCACTTTTTGTAACTATCTATTCAATAATAACTACTCATTCCAAAATAAATGTCTGCAATTTTGTTATGAGTAATACTAAAGCTATAAAAAAAATTACTACAATTTTTTCCTTACAAAAAGTGTTGTGTAAGTAACTAAATGTTGTGTTTGTAAGCCTCACTACTAATTAATTTGACATTTAGTCAAATTTTGTCAACTATATTTGTCGTTTAAATGATGTAAGACTTTTTGTTGCCCTTAACATATACTCTACGTCTCATTTGAAGCTTCACCTTTTACCCAAATGGGTGTCCCGTTAAAAGCTTCATCCTTTCCTAAAATGGTAAAAAATATCGGCCCCACTTGTCATACTCACTCACTTCTTTCTCTCACATACTTAAATTATGGGGCCCACCTGTCATACCCATTAACTTTCCCATCTCACATATTAAATTGTAGTCCCCACTTGTCATAACCACTAACTTCTTCCATCTCACAACCCTTCTTACACTCATCACTTTCCTTAAT
The DNA here is from genome assembly GCA_026119855.1 of Campanula takesimana. NCBI lineage: Eukaryota > Viridiplantae > Streptophyta > Magnoliopsida > Asterales > Campanulaceae > Campanula > Campanula takesimana. Next base: position 283,563 of record JAOWBW010000686.1, on the reverse strand, counting down.
TAGTATGCCATCACCAAAATGGTGAAGCTTCAAATGGGACAGATGGATTATTACTTTTTTAACGGAATAATTTTATTGGGCTTGGTTCGATATGACTTGTCCCGCCATATGCGAGCTCGCGCTCGACAAGAACTCTATACTTGGTTTTCTTTACTGCGAGCTCACCATTGATGGAGAGCTGAGAGGAGCTCGGCCTGAGAGGTGAGTCTGCCATACCCTTGTGCAGGAAGACTCGTGCTCGACATATGATTCATGTTGACTAAGTTACTCTGATTGAAGAGTAATTTATGAATAAGAATATTTTCCATATGAAATGTGAAAGTGTAGGTGTAGTTAGGAATTGTGGACTTTAAAACACAAGAATCAAAGATCATATGTATGTACAGTTGTGAGACACAATCACAAACGCAACTAAGATAAACGCAATGAAAATAATAAACTTAGAGTTTAATCGTCTGCTGGTTCAGCAAACAAGGTTTTAAGCCCAAAACGAATTTCACTATAAAATATCTATTTTACATAATGAAAAGAAAAAAAATACTATCTCGTCAGAGACCAATCTTGATTTGCCACGCCAGCCGAAAGTCTATAAGCCCACAACAAACTGATAGGCTTGAATGCACAGGAAGAAAACCCAAAAAATTACCCCAAATTTGGATCACGCCATACGTTTCCAAAAAAAATTGTATTCCGACCTACGTCGCAGTGCAACACCGTTCACCCAAAATTAAGAGATTCATAGAGACCTTTATCCCTCCATTGCAGTGCAATCAATTTCATGCGCAGAATCCTTTTGATGTCAATCTTAGAAGAAAAAATAATACTATTATGTTCCCTTTGATATCATCGTTTGGCAATGAGAAAGAGATTGTATGGTCTATGCATAATCAATAAATCTATCTGGTTGCAACACCATACTACTAGTGAGAAGCGGTAAAAGAAAATGGTAAAGGTCGTCTTCTCCGCCAATGCGCCACTGTTGAATACTCTCTTCGTCCCACCTAGACTTATTTCTATTTTGGTCCTTAATGTCGCCAAAGATAAAATTTATTTATAATTCATCCATTGGGCCCGGCCCAATTCCCACTTTATTAGACATGGTGGGCCAAACCCATATTTGGTGATAATGGCGAAAAGACTGGACCGTTAGCATAACAGGCGGCTTAACTCAATGAGAGTATGACGGCAATTAAAGGGCGATATCGGAGATGCATCACATGTCGCACGAACTTAATAGAGTTTGATGATTTATGTAACAGATGAATATGCACGTGGTCCCACCAAATCTATTGTGATAATAACAGAATATGTCAGAGTTAACGTCCCCTCCCCTCGAAATACGTGTAAACCTATCATATTTGGACACATGGATAGAACACTTGAATAGCACATGGGGAGACATGTGCAGGGCACCTGGCTCAGAGATATATAAGGAGGCTTACATTCATTTGATGAGGTATGTTCAAGTACACACACAGTGCACCTTCTTCTTGACTGGCACTTTGTGAATTTAAGTTGGTACTTTCGTGAACTGATTCTCACGCCGGAGGGGCATTTTCCGGAGAGCCCCCAGCGCAGTTTACGTGTTTATTCCGTGTGTGTAGGTCTTATTCAAAGAGAAGGCTGATTTCCTGGTGCTAGACTTGTTGTTTAGTTGCTACTTTGTGAAGTCATTTTTTCAGGTAGCATCAGTCCCCAAAATGGTAATCTTTTTATAATTTTATATTCAATCTATTCCACCCATTCATTCTCTCTCTTTTTTTTTTTCCACCACACAATTCATTCAACCAATGTACTATTAACCCCGCTCATTCTTTCTCCTCATTTTCCACCACACATTTTTCTTATTTTATTATTTTTTTTTTCTTAGTTATTGTGCTCACCTATTAGGTCTCAAGTGAGGTGTGACGGAGAGAATATAAAACATTGATACATTCGATAAGGTGAACCCAACATTCTATTTGTCTTTCTCCGGCAATAGCGAGAGTGAAGGCCACATAATCAAACCAGATCGGGTAGGAGTGACAATGATTTTTTAGGATGCAGACAGTGCAGCTTTCCGGCGGAGTTCACATGTTTATAATCGGAGAATATAAATAGAATGTTGGTAATGAGATCTACAGAAAATTTGGGGATGATGAGTTTTGATACCCTGCAACCAAGCTTACAATAATGGGAGGGTATTGTGGTGTTTTTGCTGATGTGTCGTGTGGTGATTGGCCTTTGCAAAGATTACTATTCACATACAGTGACACTTAACCAAACTTTTTCTCTAATGAAAAACCTAACTAAAGAAAAAATTTAAATACCAAAGCAATTGTTACCTCTAAAACTTGAAAATAAAAACTATGAAATATTGTTCACAAAAAGTTCGCAACACAAATCCTAACACCCTCAAGAATAAAAACAAGATGGCTTGCACCAAATTTATAGATATAGTTGCTTTAGACCATGTACAATGGTTCAACACTATTTTCCCATTCAACACTCACTTTATCACTCCACATCATCTTCTCTCTCTTCCAACTAATCCATTCAACACTCATTCAACTTTTAACCCTACAATGGTTCGTTTAATCTCCTATTCAACACTTTTCTCACTCATCATCCTATACCCCACTACTTAAAATTTATTTTATATTTTATATTTTTATGATTAGTATAATAATAATAATATTAAAAAAAACGAAAATTTTAATATATTTTTTTTCGATCACGCATTTATTATTGGGATCCATTTGAAGAAAAGAGATGGGTTTTTTTTTGTGTTGGAATATAATGAAACTCATATCAATTTATAGAGAAAAAAAATATGGATTTTTGGTGAAGAAAAAAAAAAAAAAAAGGAGCAAATAATTGAGCTGCAAAATTTTGGATAGAAAGTAAAAAAATAATCTGGTCATCCAACCATTTATCAACATGTGGAAAGCAAAGCAAAGCAAAGCAAAGCAAAAAAAAAAAAAAAAAAAATCATCGCCAACTTTTTTGGCGCGTGAAGGCCAGGCCCATGTAGGCACCACTCCTGGCGCGACACGTGGAAAGCCACCCGACCAACTCTGTGTTCACGGGTGTTGATTGCATTCAACGAAATTGAAAAAACAACCTCCATTCAACACACCATGCAATGGATTAAACCCTCATTTTTGGTGAATAGCCTATTCAACACCCTCCTAATTTGCCATTGTAAATGGTCTTATAATAGAGCAATATTTTAGAGTTTTGTTGAAGCAAAACAATGGTTTAATGGGCGTTAGGTCACATCCAGTAAAATTGAACATTCTCTTTTATTGATTTCAACCCATAATTTTTATATATTCTAAAATTCTAAAACGAGTATTCAAATTATAATACACATACACGAGAAGAATGAGAAAATTAACTTTTGAGGCATTTTTAAAGTCGCATAGAAACAAATTTGTTAAATGATCATATTATGAGCTTGAAAGTACATATTACTCCCACCATTTTCAAATGACTTTCCTAGCCGTTTTTTAGTTGTCAATTCAAATTGAGTAATAATATTAAAAGGGTTAATGACAATTTAGACCATAAAGTCATATATCAAACGAATCCTGATTTTTTTTTTTTTTTTGCCAGATCAGACCTTGAAGTGTAAAAAAGTCACCAATTAAGGCCTTTTTGACGGATTTTGTTAGAAAAGACAGTTAAGTAGCATGTGCCATGCACGTGATTGACAAAATGGATGGATTTGTAATTAATATTAGCTATTAAGGGCTTTAGTGAAATTCTTGAAACTTATGTAATTAAAACAATATATTAAAAGGTCAAAATGTAAATATATATTCTCTTCATCTTCAACCTCTTGCCCAACCACCACCACCCAAAACCAGCACCACCTCCTTTATGCCGTCGATTGCCACCGGGCCACCATCATGAACAAAATTATACACCGAATTAAGCCTTTTCATTTCAATTTTTTCTCAATCCAAATAATAAAAAAGCAATAAATTAAACCAAATAAACACCAAACAATAATTTCATTCAGAATCTCAACGGAAGCAAGTAACTGGTGCCCTTTGTCTATCCTTCCAGAGGTCCACCCACAACACTTAAGGGAGGTTCAAAGGGACGATGATTGCTATAATAATGTAATAATAAAAACATAAAATTAAAAAACTCTTGTCAAATCAAATGTAGTTAAAAAAAAAAAAATGTTTTCGACCGTATATGAATATAGGGTTAATTGCAATTTAAACCCTGAAGTACCATATCACCCTTCCAAGAGAACCCTGATATTTTTTTTGTCAAATCAGGTCTTGATGATTTAAAAACTCGCCAAATAAGGCATTTTGACGGAAACTGTCAAAAATCGCTGTTAAGTGATCACGTGCGATTCCCGTGACCAATTTTTGAGGGGTTAATTGCAATTTAGACCCTGAAGTATGTTACCACCCATCCAATCGAGCCCTAGCTTTCTATTTCGCCAGATCAGACCTTGGGGTAATTCATTTTCGTCAATTAGGGCCTTTTTGACGGAATTTGTTAAAAACTCAGTTAAAAAGCATGTGTCATGCACGTGACTAACAGAATTGGGTAGTTTGAAGTTGATATTTCATTTAAGGGGATTAATGAAAATTCCATACTTAACAGGGCTGAAATCAAAACAATTATCAAAAAAATTTATTTGAGCAAAAAACAATTATCAAAAAAATTTGTTTTAAAAAACTATTTATTGATTTTGTTAAACCAATAAATTTTCTTTTCGAGCATTCTCTATTCATACATTTTATCTTATATTGTCTTTCAAGACAAAATGAAAAATTAACTATTTTATTTTCCTTTTTATTACTTCTTAATTACTCTTTCCTTCCCAAAAGAATTTTTATTTGGCTATTATTTATTTTTTTTGGCTCGTTTGATAGATCGGTACGTATAAGCATTACTCCCTCTGTCCCATCCGAATTAGGATGGGACAGAGGGAGTGTCGCGACCCCGACCCCGCGGGCCCGGAGTACGCGAGCTGGACGTCGACTTACAACCATAAACCCTAAAATACTGAAGATAAAAATTCTATTTTATACCCAAAAGATTTTAACACAAGGTTTGGAAAATCCAAGTTTAACAACATCATAAAACAACTGGTGTAAGCTCCACAAGCTCACACCCAAAATACAAAATATTACAAATCTTAATGACGTCATTGTTGGTACAACTATCCCCAAGAAGGTTACACATTTATATAATGCATACCGATCAATAATAACCTGCCCAAATATCTCAAACCTCTCGACGTCCTCCTCGATCCGCAAATCCTAATCCTTTCCTCCTGGGGGGTAAGGAAAACAACATTGAAAGGAAACGGGGTGAGATAAAATCTCAGTAAGCTACTAATGCAACTACATGACATGCTATTATGCAACAGGCAATAATAATAACTTCTAACAATAGAAAATCTCATATAGCACATAGCACACAACAGATAACAAATAGCAGCGGAAATAAACAATTCACATGGATACTGAGCCAAGGTTTCCCAACAGATAGAACCAAATAAAGGTCGCTGCGCAGCTTCAATGATCCACAATCAACATCTTCATAGTAGCATGAAAGCTGAAGAGAAAACCCCCGGTACTGAAACCAATAACCAATAATAACAAGGAAATATGACACGAAGTCATAACCCAAACCAAACAGCTAGAATGCTCAAAGGAGCTAGCTCATCTCACATCCAAGGCCAATCTGGAGGAGGGTAATAATGGGGCAAAACAATGGTCAAGAATTATAATGGACTCAGCTCATTGCCATTATAATCTTTCGCATCGCCCGAAACACACAAATACCAGCTGGACTTCAAGTAAAGGCTAAGTAATAAAATACTAGCACGATAAACAACTAATGATTCCAAAGTAGGGAATCATTCCAAATAAATCACCACAAAGGTAAACCAATCCAAACAACACATCAAAGGTGTCTAACATTCCCAAACAATGATTAATCACATATATTCACAAAGGAACCATTTTCATTATTAGAGTATTCCAAAATGGCCATTTAAGTCTAAGAGGACAAAGCCCAAAACTAGGGTTAAAGTAATAACCTAAACCAAAATCAACTAAAGAATAAGTGCCAGGAGAAGGGGGCGGGCGGGCGCGCGGTAGGGGGCAGGCGGGCGCTTAAATGATCAGAAGGTTTGGCCGCAGGAAAAAGCTAGGTAGGCGGGCGCCTGAATTAACCCCGGCGGGCGCCTGGTCTGGTTCTGGTCGGGAATCAGCAGCTGGGTTCTTCATTTTTCTTACCCATTTCACAAAATCTCAAAATCAACCACAACCAAATTTCCACCAAGCATAAACATGAACCAAAACAACTTAACAACTAGAAAGGGGCCTAAATCACATCATCTATCAACCCAAACTAAGATTGAAACCCAACATTCATAACAATCACCATTTTTAACCAAAAACCACAATAAATTCCAAATAAATCCCAAACTCAATCAAACATCAAATGTATCAACTAAAGCATTATATAAACATGAAATGAACACTTTTAGCATAAAAATGGGGGGAAAGCAACTTACTTGAATTTTATGAAAGATGGCGGAATTCAAATATTCTTGGCTCTAAACGATCCTATCGTCGATCTAAACACATTTCATAAAATGAGTACTAAGAAAAGATGAGAGGAAGATGACTAAAATGAAGGAAGAAGGGAGGGGAAATTTCTTACCTTCCATGGAAAGAGAGAGAGAAATGTGCAGTGTGTGAGGTGAGGAAGAGTGAGGGAGAAGGGGAAGTAGGGAGGGAGTAGGAGAATGATTTTAAAACTTACACTTAGGGCCCTCCCCTACTACTCACCATTACAATTAAACTCCCTACTACAATCAAGTCCCAACACTTCTACACTAGCACAAATAACTCAAATAAAATGCTTGGCATAAATTATTATGAAACATAAAATGTACACATAAATATTTAAATAAATAAATAATTTAAATGAATAAATAAACCATAAATAATTAATTAAATAATTATCACTAAGAAAAATAGAGGCGGGTTTTCGGGGCGTTACAATCTACCCTCCTTAAAAAGAATTCGCCCGCGAATTCACTTATCAAAATCATAACACATAGTCATATCGAGGCTACAAAATACCGATTCTCATCTAGCACTCAAAATCTCAATCAAGAACCTATTAGATAATTCAGACATAGTTTCCATGATTCAATTAACCTTTAAATCATCAACATCCATAAGTTTTATTTTTCATCATCCCAATAGTATTTGGAATCAACTCCACTACTAAATTTATCTTCCCTAGGTAATAAAACATAATACAATCGTAGTCTTGGTATTTCTTAACCCACTTGCACTAACTCATTTTTATCCTTTCGAAAAACCTAAACTGTCCAACATTGGTAACCCATTATCATCGTTTCTAAACTTGGTCCCATAACAACAAACTATAATTTGAAGGTGATATCACTAAAATTGCAATCAATCCTTAGTCATAGATAGCTCTATTTATTAACCCGAATTTTAGAAATACTTACCCGAAGGATCAATTAGCCACGGATACGATAGTTCTGCCACTTCCCGAATTCTCAATTGTCCATTCTAAGCCATCATATGGTAACCTTAAATAATGTTTACAACATAACAACCTCTCGCACTTAACTTCCTTCAATCATTATCTCCACTACTAATTAAAATCCATCCTCAAAATCGAAGAACCCCAATTTCTCCTAAACATAATTCTCGAGATACTACAAGTTTGCCTTATTCATAACCTTAATTACACTGTCAAGATACTTCCATTTGTAAGCCGTATACTCAGTATTACTTCCCAGAAATTCCAAACATTAAACCATCCCGAGCTTAATCAGCTTCTTAAAATATGACAAGCTAAGAAACTTTTCATCCCCATAGTATTCACCAAAGTGGCTATATCTCCAAGGATTTCCATTATAGTGCTTTCACCTTAGATGGCACCTTAAACTAGAGGTACAACGTAAGCTCAAAATTTTTATACCAAATGTTTACTTAAATCCACGCTATAATTTTATCATCACACTACTCCAACTCTTTGAAAGCCTAAAACAATTACAAATACTCAGTAATCCGTAAAACAATCCACATTTTCTCTCCAAGGCTTTCCTCTAACTCTCTCTTTAAATTGATGATCCGCTTACACACTCCAAGGAAATTTAGCAAATCCTACATCTTCAATGGCTAACCCACCTTAGTCTTTCATGTATACATTTATAATCTCAATGATACTCAGGCTCAATAGTACTACCATCATAACAACCCAATTGGCTAGCCACATTCTAACTGACCCAATACCAAATCATAGTATTCTTTAATATGCCCAAGTATTGATACCCAATCTTCTTCACATACTCTTAATCCAAATCGAGGAACGCTAACAAGAAGGATTTAGAACCAAAGAACAACCATTTAACCAAAACTCAAAATTCAGAATGCCTTTAATATAGATCGGGAAATTATTACTCTCCCAAAATGTTCTTAGTCCTCTCGAACTTAACGTGCTTACCACCATTAATGATTATAACTTCCACAATCTACTCATCACTCATACAAATCATGTATTCCCTCATAACAACCAATTCCGATGCAATCACGAAGATGTGCTAGAAGTAAACAAAAATCTCCTACCAAGAAATCCTCAATTCTTACAACCCAATCGATACAATATGGATATTGATCTAATTATCAGTACTACAACCTTGTACCATAACAACACAATTTAACCCAAGCTTTTCCCAAATACTAGGTACTGTTCAGAAGAAAAATAGAAATCTTACAAATGATAAATAAATCCAACAACTTGGTATAGACATCCATTGTCACCCATCGAAGCGAAATAGCCAGATTCCAAATAAGAAAAGATATGCTTAACTCTACACAAAGGAACGGTCTCAAAACAATTTTAGGTAAAAGGGAAGAGAGGATGTAACAATTTTCCTACAACAATCGACTAAAGCATGACATTTCCCTTCTCAAAATAACATCAAAATCTTATAATAGCAATATGACAAATTTAGCAGGTAAGTTATATCTACCTTTAAGCACAACATGAGCACATAAGACTCCATCAGATATCCTACACTCCTCCATAGGAGTAGACACTGACAACACATAAGTCAAAGACTCAGGAGAAATAAATGCAACTAAATGCACTTAGACATGAGAATGCGATGATCCTAAAATGCACGCGCTCGTTCTCTCGACGCAAAATAATACCTCTTGAAATTACTCAATACCTGACGAGTGCTGGTTGTTCACAAATACCCTACCCTGAACCTTTAGGGTTTCCCGAAGCATCTCTCTTCTGACCCAGTGCAATACCAGCATCACTCCCGGATGGTTGATATCTGCTTCTAGGACAATCTCTCGCAAAGTGCCCAAACCGACCACAATTAACACATTTTCCTTGCTTTTTCCAACACTTGTCTTCTGAGTGTCCTTCCCTCTGACAATAGCCGCAGATCTTCCCATTTCGTGTCCCCTTATTAGAACCTTGATTTCCTACTGTTGGTTGCCCTTGAAGTTGCCTTCTGAATCGAGTTTGCACTCCAGAATTACCTCTGTTATCCGAATATCGCTGTGGTTGAGCCCTGATTTGCCCTCCTTGTTTTCCCGGGTTAACCATCTCAGTCTTCCTCTTGTGTCCCCCGATGTCTTGCTCTATCAAATATGCACGGTCAACCGCATCCTGAAAAGGTTGAATTCTTTGGGCTAAAAGTTGAGTCCTAATAGCTGTCTTCAAACCCCTGATCAATCTCATCGCTTTCTGCTCCTCGGTCTGCATAAGGTAATCACAACACCTGGCTAATTCTGTGAACTTAGCCGAGTACTATGCTACTGACATCATGCCTTGCTCCAAGCTGAGGAACTCGATCTCTTTCCGGTTTTGATTCACTAGAGAGATAAAATGATCCTTGAATTTCCTCACGAACCACTCCCAAGGATATGGTACAAGAGTCGCATCCCAACTGGTCTTCAGTGCCTTCCACCAATGTTCCGCAGCCCCCACGAGCTTATAAGCTGCAAACAGAACCCTATCCTCATCAGTGCAACCAAAGACATCGTAGATTTTCTCCATCGATTCTATCCATAGCTCGGCCTTCTTCACATCAGGCTCACCGTCGTACTCACTTGGCTTCAACTTCAAGAACTGCTCCAACCCATATCGCGGAGGTACTACATGTTCCTCTCTCGGCCCTTGGTCATGAATTTCTTTCACGGCCGCTTCAGACCTGCCGTGAAACACTGCACGGTTTTCTTCCCGTAGACCATTAAGATTCTGAGTCCCACTGATACCTTCACCAGCTCTTCTTCTAGCCATTACAAACAAATACCTGCATAAAATACTCATCGTTACTTACTCCGAACCCATCTACCCTCCTAGGTCATTCTAGTCCACCTATACTTATACATAGAGCTAAACCATAGCTCTGATACCAACTATCGCGACCCCGACCCCGCGGGCCCGGAGTACGCGAGCTGGACGTCGACTTACAACCATAAACCCTAAAATACTGAAGATAAAAATTCCATTTTATACCCAAAAGATTTTAACACAAGGTTTGGAAAATCCAAGTTTAACAACATCATAAAACAACTGGTGTAAGCTCCACAAGCTCACACCCAAAATACAAAATATTACAAATCTTAATGACGTCATTGTTGGTACAACTATCCCCAAGAAGGTTACACATTTATATAATGCATACCGATCAATAATAACCTGCCCAAATATCTCAAACCTCTCGACGTCCTCCTCGATCCGCAAATCTTAATCCTTTCCTCCTGGGGGGGTTAAGGAAAACAACATTGAAAGGAAACGGGGTGAGATAAAATCTCAGTAAGCTACTAATGCAATTACATAACATGCTATTATGCAACAGGCAATAGTAATAACTTCTAACAATAGAAAATCTCATATAGCACATAGCACACAACAGATAACAAATAGCAGCGGAAATAAACAATTCACATGGATACTGAGCCAAGGTTTCCCAACAGATAGAACCAAATAAAGGTCGCTGCGCAGCTTCAATGATCCACAATCAACATCTTCATAGTAGCATGAAAGCTGAAGAGAAAACCCCCGGTACTGAAACCAATAACCAATAATAACAAAGAAATATGACACGAAGTCATAACCCAAACCAAACAGCTAGAATGCTCAAAGGAGCTAGCTCATCTCACATCCAAGGCCAATCTGGAGGAGGGTAATAATGGGGCAAAACAATGGTCAAGAATTATAATGGACTCAGCTCATTGCCATTATAATCTTTCGCATCGCCCGAAACACACAAATACCAGCTGGACTTCAAGTAAAGGCTAAGTAATAAAATACTAGCACGATAAACAACTAATGATTCCAAAGTAGGGAATCATTCCAAATAAATCACCACAAAGGTAAACCAATCCAAACAACACATCAAAGGTGTCTAACATTCCCAAACAATGATTAATCACATATATTCACAAAGGAACCATTTTCATTATTAGAGTATTCCAAAATGGCCATTTAAGTCTAAGAGGACAAAGCCCAAAACTAGGGTTAAAGTAATAACCTAAACCAAAATCAACTAAAGAATAAGTGCCAGGAGAAGGGGGCGGGCGGGCGCGCGGTAGGGGGCAGGCGGGCGCTTAAATGATCAGAAGGTTTGGCCGCAGGAAAAAGCTAGGTAGGCGGGCGCCTGAATTAACCCCGGCGGGCGCCTGGTCTGGTTCTGGTCGGGAATCAGCAGCTGGGTTCTTCATTTTTCTTACCCATTTCACAAAATCTCAAAATCAACCACAACCAAATTTCCACCAAGCATAAACATGAACCAAAATAACTTAACAACTAGAAAGGGGCCTAAATCACATCATCTATCAACCCAAACTAAAATTGAAACCCAACATTCATAACAATCACTATTTTTAACCAAAAACCACAATAAATTCCAAATAAATCACAAACTCAATCAAACATCAAATGTATCAACTAAAGCATTATATAAACATGAAATGAACACTTTTAGCATAAAAATGGGGGAAAAGCAACTTACTTGAATTTTATGAAAGATGGCGGAATTCAAATATTCTTGGCTCGAAACGATCCTATCGTCGATCTAAACACATTTCATAAAATGAGTACTAAGAAAAGATGAGAGGAAGATGACTAAAATGAAGGAAGAAGTGAGGGGAAATTTCTTACCTTCCATGGAAAGAGAGAGAGAAATGTGCAGTGTGTGAGGTGAGGAAGAGTGAGGGAGAAGGGGAAGTAGGGAGGGAGTAGGAGAATGATTTTAAAACTTACACTTAGGGCCCCTCCCCTACTACTCACCATTACAATTAAACTCCCTACTACAATCAAGTCCCAACACTTCTACACTAGCACAAATAACTCAAATAAAATGTTTGGCATAAATTATTACGAAACATAAAATGTACACATAAATATTTAAATAAATAAATAATTTAAATGAATAAATAAACCATAAATAATTAATTAAATAATTATCACTAAGAAAAATAGAGGCGGGTTTTCGGGTCGTTACAGGGAGTAATGCTAAATTCCTTAATCCCCATGTCGGGAGAGAAAATCTTATTTCGGATGGGACGGAGGGAGTAATGCTTATACGTACCGGCCTATCAAACTAGCAAAAAAAAAAGTTAATAGGCAAATAAAAATTATTTTGGGAAGGAGAGAGTAATTAATAAGTAATAAAAAGGAAAATAAAATTGATAATTTTTCATTTTGTCTTGAAAGAAAATGATTATTTATATAAGATAAAATATATAAATAGTGAATGCTCGAAAAGAAAATTTATTGGTTTAACAAAACCAATAAATAGATTTTTAAAACAAAAAATTCAAAATTTGGTAAATTTAAAAAATTGATGAAGGTAATGATAATAAAATTATATTGTATGGTTTTATTTAATATTTTGATAATTGTTTTTTGCTCAAATAATATTTTTTGATAATTGTTTTGATTTCAGCCCTGTTAAGTTTGGAATTTTCATTAAGCCCCTTAAATGAAATATCAACTTCAAACTACCCAATTCCGTTAGTCACGTGCATGGCACATGCTTTTTAACTGAGTTTTTAACAGATTCCGTCAAAAAGGCCCTAATTGGCGAAAATGAATTACCCCAAGGTCTGATCTGGCGAAAAAGACAGCTAGGGCTCGATTGGATGGGTGGTAACATACTTCAGGGTCTAAATTGCAATTAACCACTCAAAAATTGGTCACGGGAATCGCACGTGATTACTTAACAACGATTTTTGACAGTTTCCGTCAAAAAGACCTTATTTGGCGAGTTTTTAAATCATCAAGACCTAATTTGACAAAAAAAAAACATATCAGGGTTCGCTTGGAAGGGTGGTATGGTACTTCAGGGTCTAAATTGCAATTAACCCATGAATATATGATGGGTTCAGCCTTTGAATAAGACTTGTGAAGAATAAGGTGATACTCCCTCCGTAATAAACTGATCTTCATATTTTACTATTCAAACTTTTTAAGGATAGGAACACTTGCTTCACTAGTGATCATGTTGTGTTTATAAACATTTAAGCCTAAAGTGTAGAAATGAGAAGAACTTTTTGAGATAATGAAAAATGGCAAATGAGAAGATCATTTTGGGACGGAGGGAGTATAATCTAATCGCCTTCAAAAACTTCATGGGCTAACCCCCATCATTTAGCCCACAAAAAAATGAACTGGCCCAGTCCATTACATTAGCCCACACCAAAACGAACTGGTTTAAAGCCTTACCAATCCAGTCATGAATGAAACTTGAGCTTGTCCCAGATAATTTTGGAACGAAGTTTTATGCAAAAGTCATGATCAAAATTTACTTCCTCCATCCCATAACGATCTCCATATTATTATTTTTTTGGCAACTTCAAGGAGGGATCAATGAGCAATAATATTAGATAGGCTCAATTGTACAAATGAAAATTTTAATCATGTTATTGACACACCGTCAGTAATATTATCAATAAGTTTTAAAGTTTTATTAAGATAATCAAATCAATCTAAAATCATTGCTCAAAGTTCCTAAGAAGTAACGTAAAATTTTTTTTTTTGAAGATTATCTAAGGACGGAGGGAGTATGTCAAGTCAATTCATTTTCATTTTGTGAGAAGGCATGTACTCGGTACTCCTAGTCCGAATTAGTTTGAGCATATTCCAATCAGTTAACTTCTTCTACTAGATTGATCATTGACTTTATTAAAATTAATAACAAAATAAATGAACTTTTCTAAACAAGGCATTACTCAATTGGTGCTAAGTTAGGGTAAGCACGTTTTATGAGCTGACTTTAGCATTTGGTTGAAAAGAAAAAAAAAAGAATACTCCCTTCGACCCATTTCAAGTTTCACCATTTTGGTAATGCACACAGATTAAGAAAAGCTATTTGTATAAGAAAGGTTGTGAGAGGAAAGAAGTTAGTGTGTATGACAAGTGGGGCATACAATTTAAATGTGTGAGGGGAAAGTTAGTGGGTATAACAAGTGGGGCCTACATTTTAATTATGTGAGAGGGGAAAGTTAGTGGGTATGACAAGTGGGCCCATGTTTTTTCCATTTTAGGAAATGGTGAAGCAATCAACGGGACATTCATTTGGGTAATTGGTGAAACTTGAAATGGGACGGAGGGAGTATACTTTTTTTTTTTTTTTTTTAAAGAGGATCGATAGTGGTTCCCCACTTACCCCCTTATAACAATGATGTCCTAGGAGGCATGGGAAGGGATCGAACCCGAGACCTCACACATTGTGAAGTTTGGCTCTACCACTGAGCCACTCCTTATGGACACGGAGGGAGTATACTAAGTCACACACAATCCATATAAGAATATCGCATGATAAATAATAAGAAGTGTCTCTTATGCGATCGGATATATTTATTTGATCCGATATATTTATTTGTGCATTGCTATTGCTTGTACAGTAATAAAACTGCAAAAAATATACTCCCTCTGTCCTTAAATGAGTGTCCATTTTCAAGAAATCTTTGTCCCTAAATGAGTGTTTTTTTTTAAAACATAACTTTCTACCTAAACGTTTTTTTTCGAATTTTTTTTTCACCGGTTTCTTTATAGGTGCAAAACTAAAGGTTTGGAAAAGAGATTACAAGATTATATATGAATCGTTGTTACCAAATTGTTCAAAAAATTGAGATTTTCAGTGTCCCTTAAAATGAAATTTGGACACTCATTTAGAGACAGAGGGTAGTACTTCTTTTTATAGGGTAAGGACCATGTTATTTTAAGATACGTGAGAGAGGAAATTGCGATTTTTTTTAGACGAAGAAAGTATGTGAAAAGCCCCACCCACTCTTGAAAGAACCTAAAAAAATCCACATCTTTACCTCAAACCCTAATACTCTCTCCGACTCTCCGTCCCAAAATGATCTTCTCATTTGCCATTTTTCATTGTCCCAAAAAGTTTTTCTTATTTCTACAATTTAAGCTTAAATGTTCATAAACACAATATGGCTAGTGAAGCAAGTGTTCACATCCTTAAAAAGTTTGAATAGTCAAATGTAAATGTGAAGATTAGATCATTTTGGGACTTGGGACGGAGGGAGTATCATTCATTCCACAATTACTGGTGATCTTTTGTCACTGCACCATATTCCCCCAGCTATTTCATGCCCTTGAACCAAAATAAGTGTCATGTTCTCAATAAGGAAATAGTATTAGTGCATTAAGTATACAAAATCATAATAATGAGGGATATTTTCTCATACTCTCTCTCTCTCTGTCTCACAGTAAGTGTCAACACTTTCATTTTTTTAGGTTCCAAAATAAGTGTCACGTTCTAAATAAGGAAATAGGTGCAATTTTGCCACGGTAAAAGCGATGTAAAAACAAGTAAAAGCACATTCATTATTAACATTGATAAGTTAGTTGCGACATTTATTAGGGGACGGCGGGAGTCTATAACTATTAGGACCAGGACCAAAGTAATTGCTAACCTATTTTTGGATAAGCAATAGAAAAGCATTCTACAAAAAGGGAAAGCATATAATAAGTACATGGTTTCAAAAGAATGAACCAACCATTTGTAAATGAATTCCAGTATGATGTTTTCTCAGCTAAACACCAAAAAACAGGAAAAGTGATCGCAGATGAGGGTAAACTCGTCATGGAAATAATGCATGATACTTGACTCGATCTATTTATCTACGAGTAGAATACTAGGGGTTGAGAAATACTCCCTCTGACCCGGAAAAATTGTCTCATTTTGATTTTTTATGGTCAACACTAGTGAACTTTGACCACGCATTGATTGATGTCAATCTAATCTTTCCAATAAAATTCTAAAAATTATTACTGATAAATGGTTTAATGCTTTATCAAAAACAAATTTTAGAATTTTGTTGGGATGATTATATTGACCTTAACGCTTGGTCAAAGTTTACTTGTGCTGACCCTAAAAAGTCAAAATAGGACAATCTTTCCGGGGGAGGGAGTAATTGCAAATACCTTGATGGTATGCAAGAAATCAAGTTAGGTACTGAAAAAGTCAAAAAGACATCCTAAATAGCCACTTTAGTTGTTAAAACACCTCTTCAAGCTTTGCTGACATAGCAAGAAGTTGACTTGGAACCACTCTTTGTTTTCTAAAACAAATGTCAAAACTCACAAAAACTACTGACTTCTTTCTATATCTATAGAACTGAATTATCACCTAAATTCCATTTTTATTCCATATCAAGTAAAGAAGCAGAAAGAAAACTAAAAACCAAGATGAGAAATTGGAGCATCCCTCAGTCAAAGTTAGAAATCAAAAAGTTCAAGCTCCATATCATAATCTGTGAAGTGGAAGGTCTACCTATCGACAAAATAGCTAGCATGGGAAAATATAATATGCAAGTACAGATAAAATCGAAAGCTCCGAGAAAAGGTTACCTGTCCAGAAGAGCCATTCAAAAGGATCGCACATCAAAGCAATCTATAAGCCCTGACGGATGTGTCCGATGGAATGAAAGCTTCGAGCAACGCGGCAGTTTTAAATTGGATCATAAAAACTCTACAAGCTGGGAGATCAATCTCAAGGTTATTGTAAGTATCCTCACCTGACTTAAGACCAACGAAATTATCATTAGGAATATTGTATTACCTCTGTCCCTAAATGAATATCCAGAAAATTTTCAAAAAAATTGCTCTTGATCAAGAGCAAATTTGAAAAAAAATAATAATCAGAAATTCATTGAGGGACGGAGGGAGTATCCATATAACATGAAAATACATAAATAAATTACCAGGTTATGGGCCTGGAATCGAAAGGCGAAGCTTCAGTTCTGGGAAAAGTCAGAATGGACATTACAGAATTTACTGATCATAATTCCGAGAAAAAAGTCAAACTTCCGATGAAATGCTGCATCAATGGTTCTGATGTCAGGGCCAGACTTGTGGTGAGAGTAAATTTCAAATGCATAACCAAATATCCTATTTAAAATTCCCAGAATCAGAATTATAGTTGTAAACTTACCGAATCTTATTGTACATGAATACTTCAGTCTTCAGATACTTAACTACTGCACACTTGCAGGTGAAACTTGATGTCTTGGAATATCAAAACCACCAAGTAAATAACACCATTCACCCTCTTTCTCCCTCTCAGCTACTACCATCTCTATCCTCATGCATGAGCTTTCAGAGTCGACCCAAAAATAATCCCCTCTCTCCAGAACAGCTATTACCATCTCTGTCACCATGTGTGAGCTTGAAAACTCAAGCTAGAAACAACCCGAGCAGCTCCACTTCAGAGTCAGATGAGGACACCGACCCAAGCTACCAGAGTATAATCATTTCTAAGATACTGAGTGGCCAAGGGGCGAATGACAGGGTTGAATATGTGGGAAATGGGATGATTGAGGAAAAGAAAGAAGAGGCATTAATTTATACGGTCCCGGAGAAAAAATCATTAATGAGGCTTATTTCGTGGAATAGTAGAAAGGTTGGTTACAAAGAACCTGGTCATCCTGCCAATACACCACTCCTCAACAAAGCATATGGAGAAGGCGGAGGGGATGATATTGATAATGCGCGTCGCTGCCTCTTGTTGTCACTACAACCGAGAGATGGTCATGGGAAACTCGAATTTGAACATCCTGGATTCATGGATAGTGACAGATTTGAAGTAGGAAACTGGGAAAAGAGTAGGGTGATAAGCCGAGATGGAACCCTAGAACTAGTGTCGGAAATATTCCTAGCTTCTATTGATCAGAGGAGTGAGAAAGCCTCAGGTGGAGGTGCGTGCACGGTTCTTGCTACAGTTATTGCTGATTGGCTACATCATAACCCTGAAATTCTACCCATCCGATGCCAATTCGACAAACTGATTAGAGACGGATCACAAGAATGGAGAAACCTATGCGAAGAAGAGACTCACAGAGATAAATTCTTGGATCAGCACTTTGACCTTGAAACAGTAATGCAAGCACAAGTTCGACCACTGCAAGTGATTCCCGAGAAATCCTATATTGGCTTCTTTGAACTCGAAAAGATGCCAAATAAGTTAGAGCTCCTTCAAGGTGCCATGTCCTTTGACAACATATGGGAGGAGCTCGAACGTGGCGGATTAACTTCAGAAGAACAAGTCTATATCGTGAGCTGGAATGATCATTTCTTTGTTCTTAAAATAGAAAAGGACGACATCTATGTAATTGATACACTAGGAGAGAGGCTTTCTGAGGGTTGCAGTAAAGCCTATATGATAAAGTTCAACAGTGAAAGTGTGGTCTTTAGGGTGCAACCGAAGTCGGGCAACTCAAAGGAGAATTCAAAAAAGGGTCCCGATAAAAATTCAAGTAATGTAGGACAAGAACACGAGAATAGAGACAACCTGGAATTGTTATGTACAGGCAAATCTTGCTGTAAGGAATTTATTAAGGGGTTCCTTGCCGCTCTTCCACTGGGAGAACTGCAAAGCAATATTGAGAGAGGGATAGAAGGGACAGCTCCGCTCCATCAACTCCTACAAATAGAATTCCAGTATGTGACTCCATGTAACAGTAATTAACTGAGCATGGAGAAGAAGCCCTAACTTACGATCAGTGCAATTTCTATCAATACTATTATGAAAGTATTAACTTTCATAGCACTGATTTTGCCAATGACTAGTTGATGAACAGCAACTACAATAGCATCTACGTGAAAATACTCAAAAAGTAAGAATTGTAAATTAAGCGCACCTTGCCATATTTTTTCCAAGTACGGCCTTCCACGCAAAATAATGCGATTAAGGAGCCTGGATAAGATTTTAATGCGATGTTCTACATAAGCATGTGCTTGGTCAGAAATATAGATCCCGTCATTAGGTGGAGGTCTCACAGAAGTTACAACCAACCAAATGTGTCAATAAACAATTTTTGGTAGGCATACATTATCCATCCCAAAAACAAATCACATGGAACCAAATTGTAATGTGGCAACTGAACTGGACAAGCACTAAATAAGTACATGAAATGAAAACTTCTTAACATGTATATGAAGGCGAAGGTTGAATTCCAATTGGAATACAAAAATGCAATAAACAACAAGCCAACTCAAGTCAAAATGCTTGAACAAAGAGATCCTACATTTGGGAGATAAGCCAAAAACTAAGAAAACTCTTGCTTATTCCTTAAAGGTGTATACTTCCAAATAATCGAGGATGACTTGCATCCATAGAGAGAAAAGGTGTAGTTCTCCATATAACTAGACCGAAATTACAAATTTATAATTGTCCACTTTATGGCTAACAACCAACACATCAACAGAAAGATGTGGCAACCAAAATTTACAAGGGACAAACTGAACTTCCTTAATGAGTTGCAGAAAACGTATTTCAAGCATATCTGTAATATAGACAGCATAAATGGGTAATACTGTTGGTTATATCTCCAAATTTTACCGGAAAGCAAGTCCTATAGAGACTTGTGCGCAATGTCCCAGACAGAGATGATAATTTCTGCAGCAATCAGTATAATAATGAGCCATTCAAGAAAATCTGATTTCCGATTCTGGAGAATCTCTTGAAGGAAACGAATATTGTGCTGCAAGGTAAATAAATTAGATGTTACCACAACAATCGAGTTAACTTAAAGGTTAAATATTTAAGTTAATAAGTACTCCCTCCATCCCTAAATGAATGTCCAAATTTCATTTTAATGGACACTCTAAAAATGTTTGCTTTTTATACATTTTTACGGCAAGTATGCATAAATATTCTTGTTATCCACTTTCCAACATTTAGTTTTACGATAATAAAATGAATGGTGAATTTTATTTTATTTTTGGTAAAAAAAAATGTGTAGGGACAAAGTTTTTTACAAAAAAAAAAGGCATTCATTTTGGGACAAAAAATTCTTGAATTTGGACATCATTTAGGGACAGAGGGAGTACCTAACAAGACACCTCTAAGGGAAGGGATAATTTACCTCCACAAATTTCAATTTGAAATCAAGACTTGCAAATCTCTGAGTCAATTCAAATTCGTCTCTGAGATACTCCCAGATCTGCGCATATTTCGCATTCTTCCAGGCAATGTCAGATCTGAGAAATCCAAAAAACAACTATCTATCAGAAAGAAGTTAACACTAAATATAGATAAGATAAATGATAACCGTAGATATAAGCGAAGGGTAAGTAAATGGACATCTTCAATAAAGTTTGAGCCTCTATATCATAAACAACCAAATAAATCATCAACCACACTGACTCCTCAGTATTCGACATGATCACGTGAACCAAATCCAGGAGCGCTGTTTTTTTATTACCTTCAATCTGAGAAGCTGGCATTAGTTATTGGCAGAGGTATCTTTTACTTGATATTCTGCATTAATTCCACTGTAAATTGCAGAATGCTATGATGCTAATCTCTTCCATGAACTCTTAACCCTGGCATAAATACAGCCTATATCCAAGAAATGCTTGTTTCAAAGTGCTAACGAGGTCTTCTAAAATGATTCTGTCCTTCAGATCGCTGTTGAGCTGGATAACGCGACAATGAGGCTCATAACTAAGCAGATAGAAGAAGGCTACCGACAGTCCGACACAAAACACTGGCTAAAGTCAAAACTTGGTCATGTTTAATTTGGATCTGAATGACAAAAACTCAGACTACTCAGGGTCTGTCAGGTGAATGACACAAACTCAATTTGAGGAGAGTGGCACGCCTCAAATATTCTTTTTTATTTTTTTCTTCTTTTTGCATAACCAGTGGAGGGCCAAAAACCTTATTACCAATATCCATTTAATTAGGATTCCTCAAAACGCAGCAGTTTCGAAATGCAGCTTTGTGAATCGCAATTTTTTTTTTCTCCTTTTTTTAATGCATATGGAGTATTAGAGAGAGTAAAAACTGTATCCATGATCCTTCTCGGAAGTAGCTTAAAAGCCAAATAACAATTCGATAAATAAATGTCTACAGTTATATTATACGAGTATCAAACTCATTTACCAATAATATTATTTTAAAATATTTATGAACAACCTTTAAGGAGTATCAATTACTAAAATACCATTAAAAATGAGAGAGAAAAGGATAAGACCACACTTCCGTTACAATATGAAAAAATACTTTTCTCTCTTTCACTTCCCTATTTCGTCTCCCTTCTAAGATCCCAGTCTTCTTTTTGCCAAATTGCCTTGGCCTTTCATAGGAGTTTGGCCATTTAGCATTGCTGCTGTCCCATTCTCAACTTGGATTCTCTAGCTATTTAACTCCTGAGCTTGAATTAGCTTCTTTTTCATTAAGCTCTTTTTATCCGATATGCCTAATTAGAGGAATCTTATTCTGACCGTGGTAGAGCACTTAAGAAATGTTAACAGCCCTCTCACTCCCCAGGGGAACTATGTCTCTCTTTCATTCCGTACTTCAGAACCAACAAAAGCTGTTTGCAGGAATTGTGTTTTTCATACTTATTCTCAATAGACTGAAGAGCTCACTTTCTTCAATTTTATTGTTGCACTTTTATTACCAAAGGTACTTGTGTTGTAGAGAAATCAGACATTTCCAAAGAAGATCTAGGTAAGATTATCTTACTGAGCACCCTCTTTCATTTTTTATTTTCTCCCACAGGAGCAACGGAAAACAGAGAGGAATTGTATGGTTTGGAAATGAGAAAAGGAATGAACGGCGGTTCAGCTCGAGCTAGCGCTTTTTCATTGGTACTTTCTGGAGTGGTGAAAACGCACACATCCATTGATATGCAAAATAAATAAATAAAGGCTGCATTCTCGCAAGCGTTTTAGGGGAAAATGTTCTACTAGAAAGGCCCTTATTTCCATGATTATCCACCTCAACTCAAACAATATCCATAAGCAAAACTCTTGTAACTTTTAAATATTTAAGATATGAAATGTAAGATTCTTTATGCATCACTTTTAGCCACTCTTTAATATGTGCGCGCACGCGCACACACACACACACAGAGACAGAGAGGGGAGGAGAATAAGCAAAGAAAACTGATTAAAAATCAAATTGAGAAGTTTTCAAAAAAAAAAAACAATTGAGAAAAAAATTGCACCAGTAATAAGTACAACCGTCGACGCCTCGGAAGATATGGTTTGACAAACATAAACATTTCTAAAGAAAATAACCCCACATAAGACATGCTCTTTTTTGCCGTCTATTTGAGGCATGGAAAACACGAATCATTCAGATGTCACAAAGAAGACTTTATTATAGATCCTTACGTTACTCAAAATCATAAAGAGTGAAATAACAGTATAGAAGCAATATCAACCTCTTCACCTTAAAATACAATCTGTAAAACTCTTACCTCTCAAAAAGTCCAAGCTTGAGAATTACATCAGCTAAATTTGAATTTGCTTTTCCCACCAACTGAAATAACTTTTTCCTCTCCATTGTAAAAGTTCCAGTTTTTTCCATGCCACGATTAATGTCTGTGAATTCTGCAACCATCCCATCAACCTAAAGTAGAAATTGACAACAGGAAAGGGATTACTAGGTAGTCCCTATACAAGCTAGAACTTCACATCGTATAACTGGTAGTAGTACCCACCTGGCGTACATAGTAATCAAGAGCAATACTCTGACCTAAAACACTACCAATTGTACGAATCCCATCAACATTCAAATACTGCAAAATTATAACATCTAATCCACCTTGCATCCACGTGTTCAAAGTTTCTTTCTCTCTCACCTCGAAATCTGATTTTCAAACATGAAGCACAGCAACTTTAACTTTCAATCAAAATGTTAAATAAGAACAAAATCAAGCAGGTTCAGTAATTACTCATATTCGCGAGAAAAGACCAATAATAGCCAGAGAAGAGATGAAAGGAGCTACAGTTAATTACTGAACCAATATAATAAGATTAAAATATCATTGTTTCCTATTCATTAGAGTACTTCATATTCAAGTTTATTTTCATGAATGTGTGTACTTTTCATTTCTTTAAAGGACCAAAAGAAACAAGGTCAACGCTTTCAGAGGAAATTTAGTGCCAACTACTCGTCGCATTAAAGCCACTTGGATCGTGCAGTTCCTCAACCATTACCAGCGAAACTTCAAACTTTTCTTGCATTCATATGTTTGAATTTATGATATGTAAACCATCGAAATGAATGAAATGATATATACAAACAAGTCAAATTGTCAAGTTTGTAACTCGTGATATGGGAGCTCACCATCCTTTCTCATCTCAGGGAGCAACCCTGAAGCATGTTTTTCTACAATCTTCAGATATCCATCAACTTCATGATCACGAACATTAAACAAGACAATTGATCCATACTGAAAAACTACCATGTAACGAAGGTCGCTTCCACTTATACTGGCACTCATACCCTGAAAAAGAGAAAATTATATCAGGGTTGGAGACCTCAACTGTGTGTTTCACTTCAAGAAAATCAGGAAGATTCGTCACTAAATTCATGTAAAGGAAGACTCTTCATCAAATCCTTCCTGTATGCAAGCTGAGTGCACACGTTAGTGAAGTTTTACCCCTCATGGCCAATCAAAATTTTCCTTAAATATACCCCTTGTTGTCATTAGTGTCAAGCAATAGTTTAATACTCCCTCCGTCCCAGACTCCCAGCAGAAGTGAGACCTCTTTCCCTTTTGGTCCGTCCCACCACAAGTGATACTACTCAAAATAGAAATGTTTTAATATTTATATTCACTCTACCCCACCATTTAACCCCACTCATTCCCTCTCTTCATTTTCCACCACTGAATTTATTCAACCAACACTACTATTTATCCCACTCATTCTATCTCTTCATTTTCTTCCACACATATATTACTTTTTCTTAATTATTGTGCCCACTCCTCTAATCCTACTTGTGTTGGGACGGAGGGAGTATAGGATTGTAATTCACTGATAGCCTCACCATTTGGGCACTAGATTAGAGATACAAAAAATGAAAAGTACTACTTAACCAGGTTTCCGATTAACGTTACTGTCTTTCTTCATTCAAGTCAGATAGTTGATTGAGAAAGCACTGCCCAAAGGTGCTCATAGAGCAGGCCCACGGTGGCGTAAATCTGATAAAGCAATATAATACGAGATGTAGAAAGTAATGAACAGTTAATTTATCTAGCTACATACAGATGACTTGGAGTCAATTGATGTATCCTTAAAAAGAAAACTAATCCAAGCTGCAATTACAGGACACAAAGGTACCCAAAAACCTTAGTCCACCTGCCTGTTGGAGGGAGAAGATGCAAATTTACCATACACCTATAGTAAAGAATGATACGTTAAACACAACAAACGAGAAGTGAACTATCCGTAAATATTCATCTCTGCAACAACACATTGGAACCCAAAATAGCCAAAATGCTGCAGTTAAACATGATTCCACAGACCATCTGGTTGGAATCTCAATGTAACTCAAGGTGCGTCTAAGCCACAATGCCATACAAGCTTGTCACACTTTACTGGTGATAAAATCCCCTTAGATTTAGAACCTCGGAACTAAACTGGCAAACAGCAGCCCAGAAAGCACTTTTCCACCCCACCCCACCCCACCCACCAAATGCATTATGATCAGAATTGCTTCCAAACAAGCTGACATCCCCCCGTAACTCAAGGAGCGTCTAAGCCACAATGCCATACAAGCTTATCACACTTTACTCGTGATAAAATCCCCTTATATGTAGAACCTCGGAACTAGACTGGCAAACAGCAGCCCAGAAAGCACTTTTCCACCCCACCCAAATTCATTATGATCAGAATTGCTTCCAAACAAGCTGACATCCCCCACCCCACCAAGAAAAAAAAAAGGACCTTGATAGCATTCCCTTAGGTATATAAGGGAATGTCAAACATCTAAAATTTTCATAACTTGAAGTCCTTCGACAAATCAAAAGATGAAAGGATTTTTTTCCCAAGCCAAACAATAGAATAAGCTTTACTCATGATAAGACCCTTCACTTCTGCTGAATCTTAATGTATTTTTTATTTAAAGAAATGGGTCAATTTTCAATAAATTGCACTTAAACCCCTAAATCCATAAATACTTGTCACATTGCATTAGAAATATATTTTTCAAACATATTAAATGAGGCCAACTGACCGCATTTACCATCGAGTACCTCCAGTATCCATCCCAGGTGAGTACCTCCAGTCTCCATCCCCTGAAGAGAACATTTATCCTAGTATTTACGATAATAAGGTAAAAGTTTCCGCTATTTCCCCTCCCGCTTTTCATAAATCAGTCATGGAGATCATATGTTGTGCGCAGGAAACAAATGGAGTTGGACACAATTACAAATTCTTTCTTTTCAGTCAAAAGGGTAAAAAATTAGATAGCTGGCATAACTCATAAGCAATGTATCAGACACAAAATATCGTATATAATCATTAACATGATGCTAATGAGAGAAAAGTCTTACAGCAATCTCACGCTTGGTGTTGCCAAACTCCAATACAACATAATTAGTCATACGTGATGTAGGTGGGATGAAATTGGGTTTGTTCTGTTCCACTAAGCTTCTCAAATCCACACTGCAGCAAAACCACCAAACCAAACCCATATTATAAGGTTCCAGACAAACAAACTAATCAAGAAGCACAAACACATGTATATTACCAGATAAAAAATTCAAAATAAATATGCTACCTCCATCCTAACGTTGTCTTTTTGAGTCTCAATCTCTTAACTAATTCTTGCGATCACGTTGCTGAGAGCATAAAAGCGTTTCATATAATGTTCAATCCGAGTGTAATCGGTTTCCAGTATTAGTTCCTGTAACATACTCTACTTGCAACACACGTTTCCTTCAGTCCAAGATCTATAGCATAAGCCACAAGCCCACAACTGTCCTATGATGGCTACATTTTTCGTATGTATAACTCTATGAGCTAGATAAAAGCTTCCAATCTCTGCAGAAAAAATTATGACAGGCGACATTTTTCTCCGAATATTACATGTTTAGTTATAGTATTATCGGAACCAGCTCGTTACAAATCATACTAATCATGCTTGCTAATATAAGATATACGTGTAAGCGTGTATTTAACCGACTCTATGCAAGTCAGATAAGCATTAGAAAGGTGCCAGTATACCTAGTAGAGAAGAAAAAAGCTCTAACAGGAATAGAAGGCTTGAGATCATCCTCGCTCAGAAGCTCATCGTTAGAATCCCCAACCTCCGGCCCCGGCACAGGCTCGTTCCACAAAGTATCCGTCGAAGAAGAGATTGAAGAAATGCACTTTGTGATCAATAAGCTTGAATTAGAACCACAAAACACCCGAACCAATTTCGAATTGGTCGAATAATGCGAGTACCGGCAAACGATTAGGGATTGCAGCGGCGGAGGCGATCGAGCGACAGAGTAGTAGGAGAAATGCTGCGATGGCGGCGAGGGGAGTGGTTTTGAGAAAATAGGGGTGGTTATAGGGTTTGAGAGGGTTATGAGAGTTCGTAATGCTCTGAGCTTGGTTGCGGCGGCGGTCGGAGATGAGAGGGAAGGAGGGAGAAAGAGCATGGTCTTTGTTTGGAGGTGGTTGGAACAGTAGCGCAACATTTTCACCGGAGCATTCGCCGGTGGTGGTGTTTTTAGTTTGAGTTGAACCGTGCGTGTGGTAGGTGCGTGTGTGTGTGCGCGCGCGCGCCAGGTCCTTTTTGGGCTCGGAAATTCTTCATCATCGGGCTTCTTCACTTCCACTTTTTTACTTTGGGGTAATTAAGTCAATATTGGTGTGCAGAATTATGAGACCACATATAGTACATTGCCACAAATTGAGTCTTAGATAAAGTTAAAGTTTGAATATGGAGAAATTAGTAAATATAGTGACTAGAAAGGGTGTATGGGGAAGCTTCAAAGGAAGGAAGGAGTTAGAGATGATTTAAGAGCTCACTTGCCTCATGTGAGGCCCACACGGTCCGTGCGGCCTCTTTTCGGCTTATGTTTCACATGGCTTAGCCCATTCCGACTCGTCAATGTGGCATTCTTTTTGGTGGCCAACATGCATACGTGCTTCGGCCATTTCTCAAAAAAAAAAAAAAAAAAAAACATAATAGAGCAACTCTAATGAAAAAGAAACTAAACCCTAAAAGAAAACTGATCAAGGAAGAGAAGGGAAGAAAACGAGGAGGAGAAGTAAGGAGTGACGTTCGGCACTCGACTTGAAGAAGATAAGTAGGAGGAGAACCAATGGTGGTGACACGTATGGTGAGGTAAGAAATGGGGGGTATGGTTTATGAGGTGAGCATTCGATTATGGAGAAGGAAACGTTTAAAGTGAGGTCGTGGGTTGGTTGGGGTAGGGGTCGGTCGAGATGGTGAAGGCAATGGGCTATGGTGGATGTTGTGGAGGAGTTTGTTTGTGGGGTCGGGGAAGATGAAGAATGAGAGTGAAAGATTAGATGCGTCGCCAAAAACGGAGAGGGATCTTGATGAAGGAGAATAAGAGATAAAGAATTGAAGAAATTGAATGAGACAGATTTGAGGAGGTGGGTTGAGAATTGAGAATGTTAGGGTCGGCTCCTCAAATCTCAAGTGATAATATGTGTGTGTGTGTGTGTGTGTGTGTGTGTGTGTGTGTGTGTGTGTGTGGTTTTTTTATGATACCCACTTTAAGGACATCTTAACAATTGGCCATATTTTATATGATAATAATAACCTTGTTTTCATTCCTTAGGCTATTATATAAGGGCAAATGACAAATAAGGGTCCCAAGTTTGGGGGTCGTTCGTAGAAAGGGGTCCGATGTTTTAAAACTCGTAGATCAGGGTCTAATGTTGATAAAAACTAGCAATTAAGGGCTTTTGACGAAAATGTTATATTTTTCAGTTAAATCAACATGTGCCGTGCACATGTGGACCAAACTAAAATTATTTTTACTTTAAAGGGGTAAAATGAATATTGTAAATTTTAAGGGACTAAAAGTAAAAAAGAAATCAAATAAAATATATAAGTCACGGAAATAATTATTATTGTTTATAAAAAAAAAATCAATATTTTACTAAATTATTATTTCTGACAAAGTTTAATTTCAAATTTTTATATTTTGCTTTTGGAAAAATATTTCACTAAATTTGTTTTTCTTTTAAAAGAATATTTCACTAATTTTTTATATTTAGAAAATTTTTTCACTAAATTAATCTATCTGGTAAATTATATTTTTTAAAATTATTTATTTTCTTATTTTGCTAAATTAGTTTTGTTTTTATTATTTTTTCCTTTATTAATATTTTTGAATTAATTTTTGAATTGAAAATCTAATTTTTATGCTTATGATGCGTAACAGGGTGGGTGATATCAGATATGGGTTTACATAAGAGAGAGGGGATATATATTTATGAAACATAAAAATATTAATTTAGGAAA
The DNA here is from genome assembly GCA_026119855.1 of Campanula takesimana. Lineage (NCBI taxonomy): Eukaryota > Viridiplantae > Streptophyta > Magnoliopsida > Asterales > Campanulaceae > Campanula > Campanula takesimana. Next base: position 254,771 of record JAOWBW010000686.1, on the reverse strand, counting down.
ATAATAATCAAAATAAACTGATTCGGTGAAATATTTACTTAAATATTTTTTTATATAATTAATTTCACTAATTAAGTGCAATTTGTTAAATTTTGATTTTATAAAAAAATAGTTTAAGTTAATATTTTACTAAATCAATTTTATTTTGATTTTTCTTTTTCTAAATTAATATTTTTATATTTCAAAAATTATGTCTCCCCTCTCTCTTATGTAAACCCATATCACCCACCCTCTCATGCATCATAAGCGTGAAAATTAGATTTTTAATTCGAAAATATTAATAAAGGAAAATAATTAAAAGGAAAACTAATTTAGCAATATAAGAAAATAAATATTTTTTAAAAATATAATTTACTAATTTAGTGAAATATGTTAAATTTTTATTTTAAGATAGATTAATTTAGTGAAATATTTTACTAAAGAAAAAAAGTGAAAACTTCTTTTAAAAGAAAAACAAATTTAGTGAAATATTTTTCCAAAAGCAAAATAAAATTTTTGAAATTAATATTTTTTTCACAAATAATAATTTAGTAAAATATTGAATTTGATTTAAAAAAAAAAATGTTTTCGTGACTTATATATTCATTTGATTTTTTTTACTTTTAGTTCCTTAAACTTTACAATATTCATTTTACCCCTTTAAAGTAAAAATAATTTCAGTTTAGTCCACATGTGGACGGCACATGTTGATTTAACTGAAAAATCTAACATTTCCGTCAAAACCCCCCCTAATTGCTATTTTTTATCAACATTAGACCCTGATCTGTGAGTTTTTAAATATCAGACTCATTTCTATGAACGACCCCCAAACTTGAGACCCTTATTTGTCATTTGCCCATTATATAATGGGAACGCAATTGTAATTCCAAATCACCCACTTTCCAGCTTCTTCCTCTAAGTCCACCTCTCATACCTTCCCCCTCCGACTGTGTCTCCCTCTATTTATATATTTTCCGATAATGTTGATAAAGAACGTTTATAAGATCACTAATACCATGTCTCAATCTACTCCATCTAATCCTGGGTGGGTTTTGATGGGTGAAAAAATATTTGTAAAAAACTCAATTTCAAGCTTTCTCTCTTGTTCTTGACCTGAATTAATATTAGTATATATGTCAGTAATTTTTTGAAATGCAATTAAACTTATGTTAGTAGATTTGTGAGTTATAATTTCTGTTTACAAATTTTGTGATTTCATGAGTGTATTTTGGTGAATGTTGCACTGATTTTGACTTTTGGTGGTGGCTATATTTTGGTGAATATGGTTTTTGGGATGTGATAGTTCAGGCATAATAGTGGCGCCGGAGCTTAGGGGGCTCATCGGTAGCCGCATTGAAGCCAGGAAAAGGCTCCCTAACCATAGCTAATTAATGGTGTTTAATAGGAATCTGAGACTCCACATGTACGAACATTAAGTTATTCTTAGTCTAGAATTACTGTTTAGCCCTTTTTTATATGTGGTTCATACACAAATTGGAGGGTCTTTTAGTCATATAAAATAGGGCCACTTAATATACCATTGAAGGAGTATCTTAACAAAACTCATGTGAATATAATGCTCTTATGAGAACTCAATTACATGAGAACCATGAGAACCAATGATAGCCATTGGATTAGACACAAATCAAGGGTTTAGATTACTTTTTTAGTTTAAAACTTCGGTGGCATTCTTGTAATTAGGTTGACAAAAAAAGGGAAGGGCAAAATACCATGTGTGTTCCAAAATTTGCCACGTCATCGCCCAAAATTTCCCTAAATTTTCAAAATTAAATATCTCATTAATTATAAATCTAAAAAATAATCCGAGAACACTGATTTTTTTGTCTCGACGAGACGAATCAAACTACATCCCTGAAGATAGGGTTTTGAAAAAATAATATTGAACAACGTTAAAATTTTAAAATACACTTAGATACAATAGGTGTTTGCCTATTGTATCTAACTGAATTGTTATGAACATTGTTGTTAGATACAAATAGCTATTTAGCTATTGTATCTAACAGCAATGTGTCAACATTGCTGTTGGATACAATAGGTATTTGCCTATTGTATCTAACTGAATTGTTATGAACATTGCTATTGGATACAAATAGCTATTTAGCTATTGTATCTAACAGCAATGTGTCAATATTGTTGTTGGATACAATAGGCGTTTGCCTATTGTATCTAACTGAATTGTTATGAACAATGTATTGGATACGATAGCTATTTAGCTATTGTATCTATATAGCAATGTGTCAACATTGATGTTGGATACAATAGGTGTTTGCTATTGTATCTAACTGTATTGATATGAATATCGCATTGCATACAACAGGGGAGTAGCTAGTGTATCCAATAACAATGCGTATGAAAATTGATGTTAGATACAAATAGTTATTTATCTATTGTATCCAACAGCAATGTGTCAACATTGTTGTTAGTTACAATAGGTGTTTGCCTATTGTATCTAACGGAATTGTTATGAACATTGTATTGGATACAAATTGCTATTTAGCTATTGTATCTAACAGCAATGTGTCAACATTGCTGTTGGATACAATAGGTATTTGCCTATTGTATCTAACTGAATTGTTATGAACATTGTATTGGATACAAATGGCTATTTAGATATTGTATCTAACAGCAATGTGTCAACATTGCTGTTTGATACATTAGGTGTTTGCCTATTGTATCTAACTGAATTGTTATGAACATTGTATTGGATACAAATGGCTATTTAGCTATTGTATCTAACAACAATGTGTCAACATTGATGTTGGATACAATAGGTGTTTGCCTATTGTATCTAGCTGAATTGTTATGAACATTGATGTTGGATTTAAATAGCTATTTAGCTATTGTATCTAACATCAATGTGTCAACATTGCTGTTGGATACAATAGGTGTTTGCCTATTTTATCTAACTGAATTGTTATGAACATTGATGTTGGATACAAATAGCTATTTAGCTATTGTATCTAACATCAATGTGTCAACATTGCTGTTGGATACAATAGGTGTTTGCCTTTTGTATCTAACTGAATTGTTATGAACATTGTATTTGATACAAATAGTCATTTAGCTATTGTATCTAACAGCAACGTGTCAACATTGTATTGGATACAATAGGTGTTTGCCTATTGTATCCAACAACAATGTTGATACATTGATGTTAGATACAATAGCTAAATAGCTATTGTATCCAATACAATGTTCATAACAATTCAGTTAGATACAATAGGCAAACACCTATTGTATGCAACAGCAATGTTGACACATTGCTGTTAGATACAATAGCTAAATAGCTATTTGTATCTAACAACAATGTTCATAACAATTCAGTTAGATACAATAGGCAAACACCTATTGTATCCAACAGTAATGTTGACACATTGCTGTTAGATACAATAGCTAATAGCCATTTGTATCCAATACAATGTTCATAACAATGCAGTTAGATACAATAGGCAAACACATATTGTATCTAAGCGTATTTTAAAAATTAGACGTTGTTCAATATTATTTTTTCAAAACCCTATCTTCAGGGATGTAGTTTGATTCGTCTCGTCGAGACAAAAAAATCAGTGTTCTCGGATTATTTTTTCGATTTGTAGTTAATGAGATATTTAATTTTGAAAATGTAGGGAAATTTTGGGTGATGACGTGGCAAATTCTAGAACACACATGGTATTTTGCCCTTCCCTTTGTTTGTCAACTTAATTACAAGAATGCCACCGAATTTTGAAACTAAAAAGGTAATCTAAACCCTTGATTTGTGTCTAATCCAATGGCTATCCTTGGTTCTCATGGTTCTCATGATATTTAGGTTCTCTTTTGAGCACCTACCTATATATATATATATATATATATATATATATATATATATATATATATTGTATTAACCTTACGTATCACACGTGCTATAATGATTATGAATTAGTAAGAGTGACATGTGATGATTTCATAAAAGGTGTATAACGATTGTTAATATAATATCAAGTTTTATTTTTCAATGCCAAAAGAACCCTTATTACCCCACTCGTATGAAAAAACGCATCTCCAAAAAAAATCTTCAAATTTAACCCAAATTCCCAAACACTTAATCTCCCTTTGTTCATTTCTCATGCATTTTCTTGATGGAAACCCTGTTTCTCTCTCCCTCCTTCCGTATCACACTGCGTTTCGTGCCCCTATGTATTTCCATACCGGTGGGCCCCCTTTTCCACCGGCTCCTCGTTCACCCTATCCCCCCCACTATGCCTCACACCTGTAACTCTTATCCCCGCCTCATTCTCTACCTCACCAAACATTATATCATTTTAGCATCGCCTCTTAATTTGGACAGCCATTGTTGGCCTCTAAAGTCGCAAGACTTATTTATCTTCCCATCCCTCCTGAATTTTCAATGATCATGAATATTTGAAGTATCAATTTCATTTGGTAATAAATTTTAAACTGAAGATCTGTTTTTAAGGAAATAACGGATTCCACTAGTTGATCACCACGTCAACTTAAAAAGTAGCTTGTTAGTTTACTTTTAAAGCAGTTTACTTTTAAAGCTTGCTATAGCCCCTTTATGAACGAATATTCTCAACCAATTGTCCGTGTACTTATACTTTTAGTTATTTGTAATTAAATCATATTGCTTGTCATTTGATATTTTTTTTATTTCAAATTCTAAGTTGAATACCATTATTAAAATAAAAACCATGTTAAAAGACATTAATGTACTCTATTTATAATAATAACTAATTTTGAGTGGTTAATTTGATGAATTTTTAAGAAAGATTTAAGAAAAATTAACTATCTAAATGAAATTTAAAACCTATTGAAAAATGACACACAACAAAAAATACTACCAATAATAATTTTGTAGAATTTCATTAAAACAATTACTTCTTTATGTATCTTTCATCAAATTCAATCATTAACCACTAAAAAATTAAGCTATTATTTCATAACCGAGGTAATATTTAATAGTGAGTGAAAAAAAGAAAAGAATAGTTTGTAATACTAAGAAGTTTAATAATGATAGAGACTATTGATATATATATATATATCGATGAATAAACACAAACAAGACTTAAATATAATTATTACAAATTAAGCTTGCTAGCAATGGTATAAACTTTTGAAAAAGCAAAAATTACCGTCGTTATACGTTAACTTTAACCTCAGGTACTAAGTTTTATTTTCATAAATTTATTTCAAGTACCAGAGAACTGATATATAAGCTTACCATTAACATAAAACTAGTAAATACATATTTATTCTAATTATTATAATTTAATCAACTTATAATTATTGCTTAAAATTCACTGTAGTAACAAAAAAAGGGAAAGAAAATCGTTTTGGTACGGAAGGATTATGAGCATACACATAGCTTAAAACTCACAAACATATATAAACACAAAATTTGAGAAGTAAAAATAATGAGCTAGATGAAATGATGATTTTTTTAGTGAAGAAATGTGTGACATTTAGTGCTTATTAGTATTTAAAATGTTGACAAATAAGATAACAAGTTTTTTTTTTTTTTTTAAAAGAGAGATAATACCTAAATTGTGGCTAAGTGTATAATTAATACAACATCCTACACACAAATTCAATAAAAGTGTTAATAGTTGTAACTTGTGTACTTTATAGCAATTTGTATAAGAGTAAAGGGTCATTTGTAGAACATTTTGATTGAAGCGGTGTTTCATGCCGCAACCTTATCTCACTTTCCATTTCTTTCACTTTTCCAAGTGTACAACATTCAATGGAATTCAATTTTCTTCAATTTAATAGACAATCCGCTCCTATTGCACACCTAATTCATTTTGCTTTGAAGAATTCAACTATCTATAAAGTTAAATATTAGTAATCTTACTTACGACTTATATGTGTAACACGTGCCAATTTATATGTTGAAATGTGTATTTGATGTGTTAAGGATGAACTAGTGAAGCAAAATGGAATAATGGATGTTGAGATCCATGTTAACGTATGAGATAAATTTTCTCGTATTGTTCTTATATAAAGTTTGAAATGTAAATTGGAAAAAAAAAAAAAAGGATGATATGACATTGAAATTGCAAGAATTTGTGAGTTTTAGTTGTGTTGTTTAAATGCATATTGAATAAGAGGATGTTAAATGCTCCTCACGAAATTAATATATGAATATTAAAAATGTTGAAGTAGTGAGAACTTATGAACTTTGAGTTTGATGTGTGTGAAATTTGTGCATATTACATAATTTGGTATTTGGTATTTTACAAGGTGTCTTTGTGACATTTGTGACTTAGATGTGAATGATTCATATCATTTAACATTTTTTATTTTTTTTGAAAGAAATACCATTTAACATGTTGAGAGGTATAATAGAGGTGTTAATATGTATATTGGTACATAAGAATCTTATATCATGACTATGTTGATTTTGAAAGTCATGACATTTAAAAACATAATATGCATACATCTACTTTAGGTAGATGTTACATGAACCTATTATATGTGTATATGTTGATTTTATTCATTATTTAAGTATTTGGTAGTTTAAAATTTCTAATAAGATGATTAAAGGTTGTAAATAGAAAAAATGATTAATGAATGCGAAAAATTAGCAAAAAGTGTTTTTCCTTAAAAAATAAAACAAAATAAGAACATATTTTTACAATGCTTGTTTTTTTTTAACTAACTAGTACTTGTTTAAACATGCGGTGTTTTTGCAAACAAGTGACACTTATTTTAAAAGACTGTGGTGACATTTTTTGTAAATAACTGAAACTTATTGAACACGTTGAGTCTATTAACACACGACTGTCACTCTTTACTACCACTGAAACTCTTTAACACACACAATGACACTCTTAAAGCAGTACACTAATGACAATTATTAAAAGCTTTCGGTTTTAATATTTAGGAAAAAAATGCAAAAAAAAAGTACCTCAACTGGTCACTTTGTGCAAGTTTGGTACCTAATGTCATTTTTGTTGCAGGTATAGTACCTCAAATGGTCATTTTGTGTAGCCAAGGTCACTATGGCTAACACCGTCAATATTACGCCGTTAAATACCTATGTGATTTGTCATGTGCCATCTACTGAGGGGTAAAATAGGAAATTTATATGATAAGTATAAAATATCCCCAGCCTCCTGCATCTTCATCTCTCCTCCTCCTTCTTCACCATTTAATGGCCATTAACAATTAGAAAACCACACACTACCACCCACTATCAATAAACCTAGAATCAAACCACTCACCACCACCCAATTTCAATAAACCTTAAATCTGTAAAATCAGCCCCTAATCCTCACATTTTCTCTTTTTCTTCAACCCACCTCAGTCTCCACCACAACGAATTCACCATCGCCCCTGCAAGGCCTAATCTAAAGCATCTCTATCTCTCTAATATATTTTTTTTCAGAAAATTCCTTGTCGGGTAGCGATTCTCGGGCAGCTAAGACGGTTGGACCTTTCGTACAATTGATTTTCCGAGAAGATTCTCATGACCTAGCTGACTCAGTTGACTTACTTTCTCACACTCCTAATCTTCTTCATTCTTCTTCCTCGCCTGCAATGGGTTTACGAAAAGGAAAGGAAAGGACCAGAGATGGAATTGATAGTGACTAAATTGAAAGCAAAATGAATTGACAGTGGGAAAATTGATCAATTTTATGGGTTTAGCAATGAGTAAATTGACATTTGATGAGAATGGAAACATTAAAATTTATGTTTTTTCACAATAATGATTCAAAAATCTATCAATCACCAAGCAAAATCAAAACAAATGAACACTAATCAAATTATACTCATGCTGAAAGATTGGAGTGTGAGAACCACAACTAAAAGGGCAAATTTTCCTCCATTATTGCCGTGAGAAGAGAGATTATTATACTGACCAAATCAAAGCCCTTTTTTCAAACCCATCAAGATAATATGTTAACTGTGTTTGGGAAACAACCAGATGTAATCGGAGATCGAGATATTGAGAAGGAAACCAAGCAAAATTGAAAACAAAGAAGCATTAGAAGAAGCTCGCAACGGGCCATTCTTGATGCCGCATTTTGGGTTTTATTTTTTTACTCTTCAGGAACATTTCCTATTTTACCCTTCAATTAATGGTACATGACAAATCACATAGGTATTTAACGGCGAAATACTGACGGTGTTAGCCATAGTGACCTTAGCTTCACAAAATGGTCATTTGAGGTACTATACCTGCAACAAAAATGACTTTAGGTACCAAACATGCACAAAGTGATCAATTGAGGTATTTTTTTTTTTGTATTTTTTCCTAATATTTATAAAGTCCAGTATAAATGACTAGCACTCTTTAACACTACCACTAACGTTTTTTAAAAGTGTTAGTTCCAATATTTATAAATGACAATAAAAATGCTTGACAATCTGTAACATTAGCACTGACATATATAAAAATCGTCTCGTTTAATGTTTATAACGCCAATATGAATGGGTGAGACCTTGTAACATTAGCACTTGCATTTACGATGTAAATTAGCGCTTGCCAATTATTTACAAAAATGTCACCGCCCGTTTTCAACAATAACCTGCTTCTTCTAAGTGATAGAAAACACACACTTGTAAACTACTCTGAATGAATGTGATGTGTCCTTCTGTAATGCATAAGTTGTTTTGTTAAGTATTTATGAGATAAGTATTTGTATAATTGTGAAGGGTATTGGAAGAATATTATGACTCTTTTTTTAGACCCATGGAAATTCGAGAAATTATAGGATTTTATTTGGAGTTCCTATGATTCCAATTGAGAATTTCGCGAAATGAGTGCAAGTATGTTAAATTGTATCTAACTTAAGTGAGCCCATATGAATTTATAGAAAATTATTGACTTTTAATTGACCTTTACTAACTCGGAGTGGTCTTGGTTGGAGTTGGGTTGACTATAGAGTAAAAACATTATTCAATACATTTTTGTAATATTTGGGGGAATTATAAGTATTTAGTTAAATTATTGTGATATATTTAAAATTTCGAATTTTTAAGGAATAAAGATAATGGAATTTATAAAGAATAAATCATTTTTTGTTGAGGTTTGGGTAAAAATTGTCCACATATGCTTTTATAACCTTAAGAAGCCTTGTTATACTTTTTTTTTTTTTTTTTTTTGTTGCCAACTTTGGTGCCATTGACTAAATAAGACCATAGGACATTGTTGATAGGTATACGCGTGCCTACATCTTGTTATGCCTCGGGTCTGTTGTGATGCCGGATCGTACAAACATTAGGGTAAAGCTATACTGCCAACCATTGCTTAGAGATGTAGATAAGATATCAATGTATAGTTGGGGCAGTGCCGCGTTGGCATTCTTATATATCGAGAGCTCTGTGGTGCGACTTCCCCCACTACGAGCCAGTGCAATGGATTTCTTACTGTTTTGCATGTATGGTTATCTCATTTTAATGTGCATTATGATGTTAGTTTTGATTTAGTACATAAACTGTTTTGGATAGTATTTGATGCTTAATTTATGCATTTAGATTTGGGCATGGGATAGGTTGCTTTGTACGCAGCCGCAATCTTTTAGGCCAAATGAGGATCGTCATACCGGGTTGCCATTGGGGTGCAGGTATACTTATATAATGATTAATTTGATAGTTAAAATGCATATTTCCAACAATTTGCTTATACTTGGTGTTTTTAATAAATTTCAGGTGGGTCGGACCGAAATCCCATAAGTTTGTCACTCCACATAACCTCATCAGTTATAGAGATCAGTTGGCTATGATCACAGACCGCACAGTGATTATGTGTCCATATAAAAGAGCTCAGCACACTCCAGCTTATTGTCATCAGGGTCAGGACGTCTGGAGGTCTAGGGTGCCTCTGATACGTTTCGAGAGGGTAGAGTAGCACTTCCCAGACCGTGTGTTGAGACAGTTTTGTATGCGGCATACCGTTCCCGACCCTTGTGACACTGGCGTGGAGTTGCACAAGCTTGATCGTCTAGGCAATTCACTTGTCATTTGGAGTCAACGCCACCAAAAGTCTATAGGATTATGGCGTGCCCGGCGGGATTATGTGGTAGAGGGGGTTCGTGGTGTTGAGTATATGGATTACACCCATCCATATTACATTTGGTTCAGGAAGATAACGTGACTATTCATCAATCAATTGATTGTATCTCCATCTACAATGAGCTGTAATCGCACATTTCGGCCCTTTATGAAAATGAGGACCATCAAATGTATGTTCATCATCACCTCCCTAATAGCACATGTAAATGAGTGAAATCCCGTTCATCTATAACCCTACATTAAGAAATCAGAGTGTTAAAATCTAGAAAACCCTAAATTCAACATCTATACCTATAATACACTAAAAAAAAAAAAAGGACAGCCCGGTGCACAAGGCATCCCCGCATAACGAGGGTCCGGGGAAGGGTCCCACCACAAGGGTGAAATGTAGGCAAACCTTACATTGCATTGCAAGAGGCTGCTTCCAGGACTTGAACCCGTGACCTCCAGGTCACACGGCAACACCTTAACCGGTGTACCAAGGCTCCCCTTCTATACCTATAATACACTAAATAAAAAAAAAAAAAACAACAAATCACAAGAGTATATATTGAAATCAATGAAATGTTGTTGTTTTACCTTAAAGTCATCACCAATAATGGAGTTGAAAGATGTAAAACTTGGGTTTTTTTCGAACCTATTTTTTGTGGTGTTTAGAGTATTATTTCAATCTGAAGAGAATCTGGCACCTCATCTAAAATTCCGCTCAAATTCGCTACTGACAAAAGTGAATTCAGTAAAACTCCGCGCAAACTCGCCAATTGTAACAACGATTTTAGTCAACCTTTGGTCAAACTCGCTTTTGGTAGTAGCGAGTTTATTAATTGTAAATAATTTTCGGCGGTTTATGAACAAAATAAATTGGAAAAAAATTAAACTCGCTATCACTAGTAGCGAGTTTCACCGGAAAAATAATAAAATCACTAACAGTGGTAGCGAGTTTCAAAAAAATGGACATTTTGACAAATAGTTTGGGAGGGTTGGTATTTTGAGAATTATTATTTTAAAAATGAATTATTTGAGAAAAAAATCTACATTTAACTCCAAAAATAAAATACATACGAGCAATGCTAGGGGCACAAAATAAAGTCATAAAATCTTGCTCACAACATGAGGTGGCGATATTTTACTGGTTGAATCGATAATGGACCCGCCACACTCAAATTACAAACACCAATAAAATCTTTACACTTAAAGATTTTGTGAAGTTTTTGGACTTTTTTGTGTCCATAGTATTATTCAATACATAAACCATTATCATTGACTCCTCATTATAAGACCCGAATGGTCCGGTCCGTCCAACACACACTAAAATCTAAGTGCAAAAAAGAAAAAGAAAAAAGAAAAGGAAGAAAAGACAGAGAGCTTTAATAAAAAGCCCATCCATAAAAACCCGTCTCAATCCTGTGGCTTTCAATTCTTTGTGCCGTACTCTCCCTCTCTCTCTCTCCCTCACCCTCAGTTGGTTCTTCGCGTCTTCTCTCTCTCCCCCAAAATCTCCCCCACAAACACCAACATTTTCCCTCTCGATCAATCTGCACTCTCAGTTTCTCCATTCCGCCTTTTTTTTTCCCGAACAATTTCCCCAAAGCTTTGCCGAATTTCGAAACCCTAGCTCCATTGTGTGATTCTCCCTCCTCTCTCTCTGTCCTTAATTGCACATTGTACGCACACACAACCGGTACGTCTCTCTCTCTCTCTCTCTCTCTCTCTCTAGATATATCTCTTTTTTAATTGTAGTTTGTTGTTTGCAGATTTTGATTTACATTCGGCGCTTGAATTATTATTAAATTTTAATTATTGAAATTTGGTATATTGTCATGTGTGTGATCCGGAAATTAAGGTGATTTGTGGATTTATTCGGTTGGGAATGCTAGGGTTTGTTAGTTTGATGGGGAATGTATATGTGTATGTGTTTATTAGGTCCGGATTTGTTTGTTTGTTTGTTTGAGATTTTCATTGTTGGAAAATGGCAGTGGAGAAAATGAGCAACGAAGAAGAGAAGAGGTGCCCTTTGTGTGCGGAAGAGATGGATTGGACGGATCAACAATTGAAGCCCTGCAAATGTGGTTATGAGGTTTGAATTTCTAGAGTTTTCTCTTAGATGTTACTCTTGTTTCATTTTCCTTGTTAAAATCTGTGTTTGTTGATGTTAGATTTTCGGTGGTTTCTGTGAAAGTTAAGGTTACTCGGTTCAATGTATGGCACAGATGATATGAAATCTCTTACGGAATGTTTCGGATAGCTTGTATTATCTCTACTCTTGATATGATGATTTTTGGATTGTCGGTTCCGGATACATTATGTCCATATATGTGTTGGTGTACCTTTTATTTAGAAGTATCGTGAGGTACACGTGTTGGTGTGGTGTGAAGTAGCTGTGCTTGCCTCATGAAGTTTGTTGCCGTAAATAATGCCTTTGAACATCGTTGCTCTTTTTCTTTTTTGAGTTTCGGACGGCATTGTAATATCATCCCTGTCAGTGTAGAAACGTGATCCTCTTATCAAAGACCGGCCTCACTTACACCAAGTCAGACATTTGAGGCAAACACACGTCATATCTAGAACTAATTAGAATTGACCTGAAAGTTTTCAATCTTACAGACCTGCTTTAACTGATCTTTTCCCTTTTATATGCTCATATTACTGTATCGTTGTTGATAAAGCTACAACTTTACCCTGTGGGCTCTCTTTTGTTTATACTTTTGATAGACTTTATGTATTTGTCAACCTAAAATTACATCGATTGCATATATTGTTCTTGTTTATATTCTTTTAAAGTTGTAATTATATAATTATATCACCCTAAGAGTTTGTTTTTCCCACATATTGAAGTCTTTGTATTAGTTTTTCTTGTAACCCCCTTGGCAAATATGTCATTCTTGATGTTAGGTTTTAGGTTTGCGGTGAAAGTTAATTTTGCCCCGTTCAATGTTTAGCGAAGATAACTTAATCTAATCGGTTAAATATATAGCACAGAATCACATTTACAGAACATTTCGGATATTTTTTGTTGTCTACATTCATGATGTGTTGCTAAACATATCATGAATATGGAAACATATTTTCTGATCCTCTTGCTTTCGTTTCTAATGGAATTTGGAAACATATTTTCTGATCCTCTTGCTTTCGTTTCTAATGAGGCCAAACATATTTTTCTCGAGGATTCCCTCTTTGTTTGTCATGTATATGATGAACTCCAAGAGGTTATAAACTTATCGTATGGCAATTGTATTTAATTTCATTCCATCCTTCAGGGTATAGTGTTTTATGACTGAGATTATTATAAAAAGCGTAAAAGTACGATTGAAAAAGCATGTAGAAACTAGATCTTTCTGTGAATGATAAAATAAAATATGAAGATCTCCATCTGTTCTCCCATGCTAGCATTTAAGTGGTGGTTACACTAAGTTTTTCTCTTTATTAAGCTAAAAAGAACTGAATGTTACTATTGATAAGAAAACGGAACAACAGGGAAGGGTGTGCAATGTGCTTCAACGATTAATTGTGCCTTGAGACTAGGTGCACTGCCTAATGGACAGGGTTGGTCCTGGACAAGCGAGGGGTTAAGAGTGGCCTTGGCCTTGGGTATACTTGTCTTGAACTATTTTGATTTATATTCTTTATGGATGGAAAGGGAGGTATGCGGAAGGCAGACTGGCGCTAATGGAAGGAAATTAATGATATGTAGGATGGATACTTGCAACCTTGTACAATCTTGGCAGTTGTTATGTAGGTTGAGACTGCTTGGGGGCATGGGTTTGTAAAGTACATGGTTTCATAGTTGGAGCGACATTTTTACAAGCTCACTCAAAATCATCAAAGCAGCTTGGAGTACTTAAGAAGGAGCAATTATTTAGTAAATGTGATATAATGCTACACATGATAGGTCAACAATTAGTGATTGCTCTTGTGTTACTGCTATGCTGAAGCCATTTATTTTTCTGCTAGATTGGTCTTCATGCGGAATCACGATACATCGCGTTTATTATAGTCATTGTTCTACGCCTTATCACAACATTCAGATAATTAGTGCATAGTTAGAGCTAGCACCTTCCATCTCTTGTTACTATGTTTGTTTGAAGTAGGCCTTCAGATTTTATGGCTTCCCTATATGGTCCCTTGAGCTTGATTAATTTAAAAGAACATATCTTTTGACGTATGTCAGCATATTTTTAACTTTAAAGTCAAACAATGAGTCAGTATTCATTCTTGTTAGTGTATTTAACTGAAATATGAGGTATGCGTTCAATCTGATTACTTGATATTTTCAAGTGAGGGTGGACTAAAGAAAGGTTTCTGTCTTGATTTCATCGTTGGCTAACTAAAAGTGTTGATGATTATCCACTTACATCATGATATGTAGAAGAGTATGCGAGAGCATGTGATACTAGTTGAAGAATTCTTGAATGATTTCTTTAGTTGTTTACAGAGAGATGGAAATGAATCACGAACACTGTATAAGAAGGAAAAAGAATTATTTTATTGCAGCAAGCTTAAAATACTTGAAACCATATTTTGCAGTCTGCTATTATGTAGCAGACTGCAAATGTTGTGTTAACGTAGCAAGTTCCTCATTCCCCCTCCACTAGAATGCATGCTTTAAGATGTGGTTGATGGTGTTCAAGCAGGCGTTGTTGATGATGGTTGCTGATTGTGTTAAATTTGCTCCATGTGCATCATTGACGGAGGCTTTGAGAAGTGCTTTTCTGTTACATCTATTAGAATATATGATATGGCTAGATTTTGAATTGTGGACTATTTGAATACAATAACAGAGAATCATTGTAACATATGTGACTGCAGGTCTGTGTTTGGTGTTGGCATCAAATAATGGACATGGCAGAGAAAGACGCGACAGAGGGACGATGTCCTGCCTGCCGTATACCTTATGACAAGGATAAAATTGTAGGGATGGAAGCAAATTTCGAGAGGTGGCTGTTCTTCTTGATGTCGGTTTGTTTGTTAGCATACGGGATAAAAAGTTCAATAACATGCGATTCTTTTATGTAGGGTGGTTGCTAACAATTCAAATCGAAAACAAAAACCTCCTAAGGCAAAGCCAAAAGCAAATGAAGGAAGGAAGGACCTTAGTAATGTTAGAGTGATTCAGCGGAAGATGGCATATATCATTGGGTTACCTCTTAGTCTAGCTGATGAAGATGTGAGGAACTTTCCTGTTGTTTATTTGATCGTTTTACCCTCTTATCTGTTTCGTCAATGTGGATTGAGCAATCAATCAAATCTTTGCGCATGTCATTTTTTCGTTTTTTCTTATTCTAAAAAAGTATCTATTTATTGTGCAGTTATTGCAGCGAAAAGAATATTTTGGTCAATATGGAAAAGTTACCAAGGTTTCCCTTTCTAGGACAGCGGGTGGGACTGTTCAGCAGTTTGTCAATGATACATGTAGTGTGTAAGTCTAACAACTTTCATACAGGCAAAATGGCGCCCCATAGTTCAACTTAGTATCACTTCTATTATATTTGTAGGGGAATATGAAAAGAGGGTTGAGTGTGTTTAGGTGGCATAATGGCTTGATCCAGACCCACTAACTGACCTGACAACTCACATAATTCCCCTTTTCCATGCATCCTTTTTTTTCTTTTATGCATTGCTACTGTTTCATTCTACTCAGTTTGTCCATTTGTTTTTTCTTTTTGGGGGTGTACACCAAGTCTTATGTTCTAATCTGGGATTTTTCACTCATTAAGTCCTATCTTGACACTCACATTGCATCAAAAAGAGTGTTTCCTTTTGAAAGTTCTTTGTTTCCCCTTTTCTATAAAGTTTCTCAATCCACCTTCGTTATTTATTAATGCAGTTGCATCACTGTAGCAGTATAATGTGAAAACTAGGGGCATTCATGTATCTAATGCTAAAATTGGCCACTTCCATAAATCTTGAAAACACTTCAAAGCAACAGTACTTTTGAAATGAAGGGAGTAGCTGATATATTTGGTCATATCTATATACATACTTGTGAAATTGAGTTTCAAATGTAACTGATTGTAACATTGATAGAATTCATGGAAAATTATTTCAATAGTTAAAATCTATGATCTCAAAGTTGGACTCTTGTAAGCAAAACAAAGAGGGTACCTTCTCTGTTCCAGATTTGACCATTCGAGGCATGAAGCTTCCCTTTTCTCTCCTTTTCAAGGATGTTTAATTATTATTGTTTTCCCCGTTTATGTAAATTGATAGTCTGGCGATGTTACTGCTTGTTTTTACTGGAAATAGTTTGGCTTCCGTCTTCAACGTGGAGGCTGGCTTTCAGCCTTCTGCTCAAGTCGTTATACGATTGTACTAATTTATTCTTGTGTAGATTACTTATGTAAGCATTCCTATAAGTTTGAATGCATTAATACGGGGATAATTTGATATTCACCTTATGTTTTATCTGTATGATGTCTCAAATCTCTTTCTCATCCGACATACCGTTTCTTCCATTTTTCACTTTTCCACAGATATATTACCTACTCAAAAGAGGAGGAAGCAGTTCGGTGTATTCAATCTGTACATGGTTATGTGCTGGATGGTAGGTTTTTAAGGTAAGGACATGAAACTCTCCATACTTTCATCTATGCCGTTGTAGTTGTTTTGTTGTTGATGGCTACCTGTTTTTTTTTCTTTCCAGAGCATCATTTGGAACAGCAAAGTATTGTCATGCATGGTTGAGAAATATGGTATTTAATGATGCGTGTATTATGCTGAGTTTTGTTTTGATACTGGGGAAACTTTTGTCAAAAAAGACAAAAGAGAAGAAATGATGAAAGAATAAATTATTTGAATTAAGATTTTGTTTTGTTGGTTCAGCCTTGCAACAATCCTGCCTGTTTATATTTACATACTATTGGTGCTGAAGAGGATAGTTTTGGCAAAGATGAAGTAGCTGCCGTGCATACAAGGTATCAAATGCAAACTGTGATCTGCTTTTACACAATTTTATGTAAATGGGTTGTTGTGCATTATGTGATCAGATGCAAGCACCGGCCATACAGTACCAGGTGACTAACTGGGGAGCATGTTCATCATGAGATAAAAATTGATTGGTACCAATAGAACTCTAGCTTAGGTTGCCTGCAAAGAATGGATTTTAAATAGTGGGATTCTGTGTACTATTGGGATTGTAGTTGGTTAGTTGACTTTTTGTTTCTCTCCGCTGCAACAGAAGAGGGGACAATGATACACATAGGGAAAACTCAAAGGGAAAACTCATAGTGAAACATTTTAAACCGTTGGATGAGTTTTTATTAGTGGGGCTCACAAACATATATTACAATCCAACGGATTACAGTGTTTCACTATGAGTTTTCCCTTTGAGTTTTCACTATACATATCATTATCCTAAAACAAATTGACATTTTAACCTTTATTTCCCCCCGCCTAGTTTGAGTTCGTATATCGCCATTTAGTCTGAATTCAATTGCTTTGTGGGGAAATGTAGAAAACTAGTAGATTTTGCTTTTATTAATTTGGTTGTTAAATCAAACAATATTCTTCTATTTGGACGAAGGTAGTATTACTTGAACAGATGGTTCTCGGTTGTGAAATCATCTCATTGACAGTTCTCAGTCAACAAGCACCTAAAGCTTTTACAACCTACCTTGGGCATACACGACCAACTAAACTCTTGATTTTTTCCCCACTGTTAGAAACAATTTTGTTCGTTCTGAAGTATGATTATGTGTGGAAAGAGACCCTCCTTTGAGCCCCCAGGTCATAAGCCTTCACGTCATTGTAAGCCACGTCCAATTGCTTCCATCCCCCTCCATTGGAAGGTGATCTATGTTAAGCCAGACATCAGACATCAAACGATACCCCCTCTCTGGAGTAGGGTACCTCCGTTCCTTTCTATCTCGATCTTGAGCCTGGTAGTCTACCCGTAGTGAGTCATGCTCCTCAATGGATTTACACTTGAAAGATTAAACGTGAAGAACCCTAGTGGACTCACTCACCCAAGTAGGGGGCATATCTGTAGTTGGGGATGGGAAACCCGAGAGACTCAAAGAAGAAGGATCTTCCAAACAGATCATGCTTAGGGGAGGCCCTTACCTCTAGGATTCAATGGGGGTTTAGAATGGTGGTTGAGACCGAGGGCAACCCCATTCAGGGCCAGTATTGGTACTATTTGTCGACAGTGGCACCCCCATTCTAAACCCGAAATAGTACGTTTTGTCATTTTGGGTGTCCCACCCGAAATAGGACATCCCAAAATGGAAATTTGTTATTATTTTTTATTAATGAAACCCACTTGTCATACTCGCAACAACTTTTCATTTAGGATAATGATATGTATAGTGAAAACTTAAAGGGAAAACTCGTAGTGAAACACTGTAATCCGTTGGATTGTAATAAATGTTTGTGAGCCCCACTAACAAAAACTCATCCAACGGTTTAAAGTGTTTCACTATGAGTTTTCCCTTTGAGTTTTCCCTATGTGTATCATTGTACTTTCATTTATTATTCCCTACCCACTTTCTCTCTCCTTTACTCACAACACCTACTTTTCAAACCACTTTTAGTATTCCTTAATCCCCGTGTCGGGACCAAGAATCTTATATCGGATAAGACGGAGGGAGTATACACTAGTGCAAGTCATTTTTTATCATCTCATCAATTCCATCTACCATTTTGCTCTGACACATACCCGGAAGAGGGTCTCCTGGTAGTTGTCGCCTCGTCTCTTCCCTTCCCACTTAGCTTGTCTCTGTCTTCACTCCGGTTCCACTCACCTATCAATCCATCGACTAATACACTGTAATGCTAACCATTCACCCGACGGACTCTGTCACTTAGGTAACTTCTTGGAGTACCTTGAGACACCCCACAGCTTACACTCGGGATTCACCTAATCACTTGCAATTTGGTTACAACTTGTCTAGTGCCAGGAAGGTACACATTTGTTGATTTGATTCTTCTCTACATTAGAGGGTTTGCCAAACTAGTGCGCCTTTAGCTATTACCATTTTGTGGACTTGGAAGTTTTCCCTTTACTTTGTGGTGTCTGATAGAGTATCATTGCACAGTTCTTTCTCCAGATTCTGTAATTCTTGCTTAAATATATTGTTCTCATCAGACGCTGTACATCTTACTATCATCTCTAATGTTTTGGGAGTTTTATTTGAAATTTCTAGGTGCTCCTACAAGATCTAAAGTTTTCATTTATAAGCATAACTTAAACAATTGAGCCTTTAAAAACAAAATGAGAATGAGATCTATGCCTTCTGAATTAAAGATCAGTGGCTGGTGTAGTATTTACTACTCGGCCTACCTACATGTGGTCACATGCTTGAATCTTTATGGGGTGTGGGAAGGATATTCGGGAAAAGAAATATCATCAATTTATCAATCCATTGGTAAATGAATTCTTCTGAACCTAACAGCTTGCGAATATTGGTCTGCGATTGTTTGGTTATCATCCCTTTTTCATATAATTCACTCTGTTCTTCTGAATTCCTGCTATTTTTTTCCTTCACTAATAATCTGGTGACTGCTCTACTGATGTTACACTGTTCCTCTCCTTTGCATTTGGTACTGAAGAAATAGAGTTCAAGAAATTGTTGGTGCTGCACAGTATTTGCACAGACGTTCAGGAAATATGTTACCGTCGCCAGTAGATGAACACTTAAATAACCCCACTGCCTGTACTGAGAAATCTTTTGTCAATGGTGGCCTTAAAGTAAGTTTCTTTGTTGGTATAATTATTGCCTTTGATGCTTGTGTTTATTATTGTAGCTTCAAGCATGAGATATCAATTTCAATCAGTGAAAAATATTTCTTCGTCGAATCGTCATATCCAAATCTTTTGTACAATTTATCAGGTTGAAGTTCCTGATATATATGGCTTGGATTCACGAAATATCTCGTCGGATGCTTACATGGTCGGTGTTCAGGATGTAGCTTATCCTTCAGTGATTTCCAATGATCACTTGGCATGTTCCAAGGATAAGGACGTGGTAGTCAGAACGCCTAAGCAAATGACAACTTTTGTAGATATAGTCGGACGACCAGGTAGTTCTGGCCCAGACAAAGATGTCAATACGGTGGAAGATGGTAGGATATTCAGTTTATGCTCTGATATGTCATCTGTATGCATTGACAAAGATAATCATGTCGAGGCTGCAAACTCTGATTCCATGGTACGGAAAGTCTCATCTTCTGGTCAACTTTGCAATGGGCTGCCCAGGGACCAAATTTTCACTGAGCCTTTCAGGGAACCTTCAAAAATGCAGACATTGGAACGAGTTGATTTGGGACACAATGATGCATGCATTAAAAAAGAACAATCCTGTTTGATAGATTCTGGAAGACAAGTGCTACGTAATCCATCTGGTATTCCGAGAGCAGATTTACTATCTTTTGATGATCCACGATTGAAAGATTCTGTCAGCTTCAGACAGACATCTGATTTCATTTCTTCAGCATATTCTGCAAAAGTTTCAGAGGATTCTAGGGACCATGCCTGGTGGGAGTCTCGTGGTGAAAATGATTTTAGTGCAGATCGTAATGGTGTAAATAATCACGTTGCAGCTCCACCTGTACAATCTACATATGTAAATTCGGTAGTACAAAATGATGGATACAATGAGAGGAAATTTCAAAGTTTAGCTAAATCAGATAGGATATATCGAAGCTCTAACTCGTTCTCTAATGAAGAGATTGTGGAGCACTTGAGACGGCTTGGTGATGATAGTTTGACCAATGATGATGAGAATTCTGCTGCTGTGGAGAGCAGTATTATTTCCAATATATTATCTTTGGATTTTGACGCGTGCGATGATTCAACCTTGCCTCACAGTGTAACTGGATTATATAATGGAACGGATGGCCGGCACAGTTCATCATGGAGTTTTCATAACAGTGATCAGTCGGGGTTTTCATTTGCTAACCAGCAGGGATATTCTAGTCAAGTAACTGATTTGGACTCTTCGTTTAGTAACATCAGTCAAGACATGAGTAAATATTCCTCCCTTCACGATCATGTGGAAAACAAGGAGCACTACTTGTATAATAAGCCTCAGTATCATGGTAAGTAACCGTAATGTTCATTTATTACGACCTCTATCCCAAAATGAGTGTCCGAAATTACTCTTGATTAAGAGCAATTGGACGTTCATTTATTTTGGGACTGTGGGAGTAGAAATTTAACCCAAGTTTATGGACTGGTCAAAACCTGATTTTATGTTTCTTTCTGGATAATATTGTGTATGTGTGTGTGTGTGTGTGTTGGGTGGGGGGGGGGGGGGGTTGTGTGTTTTCTCTTCTTGTATACGTGTTCATGTACTTATGGAAGATTTTGCTTCAAATAAATAGTGTCCAGGGCTCAAAGCAATACTCCGCCTGGATTCACAGCTCCCAATAAACCCCCTCCTGGGTTTTCCTCGAGTGGTAGATCTGAGCAGCTTTTTTCTCCTAGCTCTGGTAGGAACATCTCTCTTTTTATTTATAGTTATAATAAGTTATACAATCTGGGCTTAAAAGTGCCTATAAAGAAAACATGGCTAGTGAAGCAAGTATTCATATTTTTAAAAAGTTTGATTAGTCAAATGGGAAGATCATTTTGGGACAGCGGGCGTATTCAATATTATTTTAGATGCTTTAATCTGACGTGACTTTTCCTTATGTTTCTCAGGAAGTCATCTGATGAAGAATTCTTTATCGAATTATCATTATCGAACACCATCAACCGGAAACCTTAGCAACAACAGTGACGATCTCATCGATCCTGCTATAATGGTTGTTGGAAATGGCAAATTAACAAACGGATTGAACGGACTAAACCACCCGAGCTTGGATACTAGGGCACCATCACAATTTCCTCCTCAATCAAGCACATTCGAAGACGAGGCAAGACTCTGGCTTTTGATGCAACAATCTTCATCACCAAAACCGGACCCCATCTTTTCTCAAAGTTACATGCAACAGGCCCCACAATCCCATCAAGAACCAAGATATAGCGGGTTTTCATCATCATCATCATCCCATGATGATATCTATGGTGGCATAACTTCGAGGCTTGTAGATCATCATCAACAGCAGACCTATAATCCTTCTTCCTTTACGCAATTCTCACAACAGCCAAAATATGCGTCTGCAAATGGACATATTTCAAACGGGTACCAGATACGTGCAGATGAGGGTGTTGTGCAGCAGCAGCAACATAGAAGCGAAGTGGTGGGTGTATCAGAAGTTCAGAGAAATGAGAGAGTAGGGGGTGGAGGGTACAGCAGCAACAAGTTCTATCCTGGATACAATGACTACATGTATCAGATGCCCAGTTCAGGTGATGTATACACACGAGTATTTGGGATGTAACTCTCTCCACTTCTGGTTGATGATGAAAAAAATGAAACGAACGAATGAACAGCTTCTTCCTTTAATCTACCTTGGTTTGTGCAAAACTATGAAAAATTTCGTGATTTTCAATCGGTCGGTCTATCTTGTCAGGCTTGTTAGGGTCGGGGTTCAACATTTATATTACATATACTATGAGCATTTGCAGGCATCTCTCTCTCTCTCATGCAAAGAGGAGAGATAAAACTTTCATCATTCAAATCTGGGTGAGGATTGTTGTTGATATGCTCCCTGTCTCTTTGCCAAGCAGTAGCATGTTATGTTAAAATTTAATGTTTCTGCATTTATTAAGCTTTTGAAACTGAAATTGGGAACTGGGATGTTTCATGTTGGTATGGCCAGTTACGTAAAGAGAAAATGGAGTTACAAAAAAAAAAAATTGGTTATAAATTCAGGCAACAATCAATGATTAAATATCTATTTAACGAGCAGTGGGGCCAACACGTACGATTGCATCCAAAATTTTGTGAACTTTTAGTAATATTTTCGCGTGAATTCCAGTTGAAAATGCATAATTTTCGCTTGATCCAGGTCGGGGGTTACATATAATGGATCTACCATGGTTACACTAACAATGAAACATAAATATTTCAACAAATGCGGTAGAACAAGTTGTTGAAGAATACTACGTATTATAGTAGTATCAAACTATGTTTCATAATGTGTGTTTTGACAACACTCTCTCTTCTGTCTCTTACACTGTATTGTTATACACACAAAAAAAAGAAACAAACTTGAGATTCGGGTAATCTTTCCTTGCGAATCTTACCTCCAATGAGATTGAATCGGCTTGATGTAGTTTGATCAGGGCTGTTGGTTGTAGTAAAACGAAGAAGCGGCGGTTGTTGGCATTAGAAAGCGGCCTTGGTTGGCGGTCTGTTCCTGTGTTGCCATTGATGGTTGATGAGGTTTTGAGATACCCCCTGGTGAAGCTGTAGAAGAGAATCCTGATGATGCTGCAGTAGAGAAAAAAGGAACTGGCGCTACCACGCCGTGGCTGTTTAGAATTTGCCACCCGTAGTTTGAATATCCTGGTGGAAGACCCGTTTCGGGTCTGTTTACTACTGCCCTTTCCTGTCAATATAAACGCGCATTTTTTCTATCAATTTCCAGAAAATCAAACATCTGAGAGTAGTTTAAGCACAAAGAATGACCCAAGAAACATAATAATCCAGGAAACTAAGCAGAAATATTTTGCTGAGAGATAAGAAGCTAAAAATTGATCAATCAAAAAGGAGCAATTACCTCATAGTATGGTGCGTAACCCGAATACATGCCCGGCAATATGGAGTATTGCTTAGAAGCTGCTGTCAGATTATGGGGAATTTGATCAAAAGGAGCAGGGGCAAGGCTCTCAACCTGTTTAAAACACAAAGAGGTCATTGTTTCATCGCCTAAAGTACCATCGCCCTAAAAAACAGTTGAAGCATCGTTGGATCCTAAACTCGGAAGCAAGTAGATAGAAAACTATCATATTATAATCTACTCTAACTGAAGGACAACAACATATAATTGCAAAAAATGCGCTGAAAGAAACACAAAAATGTTGGCCTACGGTTGAATAAAGGAATACCTTTGATCTTTTCCCATAAGGCATTTCAGATGCTTGCAAATTCCTAATGCCGTCAGTTCCCTTTGGACCATCTGACGGTGGAGAAATGCCGAGGTTCAGATCAAGGTTATTATGTCCGCTTCCTGCATTCCCAGAAAAAGAAGAACAAAACTAAGTCTCCATACACGCAAATTATCAGAAAATTCTTTGATCAAAGTTGTATTTAATGATTTTTTTTTTTTTTGGTTTCAACCAAAATACCTCCATCATCAGCATCCAAGTTAACCTCTCCCTCATAAACACTAGACTCAAAGTTAGTGACAGCCTCCCTTCCGTTACACTTGATGGCAGCTTTGTCATACGCCCTGAGTTCAGAAAATAAGGGAGATGTTGAATAAAAAGCCCTTAAAAAATCTCGAGACCTTAAAACAGTGACTCAGAAAACTACAAAACATGATAACAACCTTGCGGCTTCTACTTCATTGTCGAATAGTCCAAGATATACATACCTGCAACCAAGCATTGTAACCTTATAGACAAAGAAACTAACCCTAGTCGTATCTTCCATCAAATAACCATTTCCTAAGTATGCTATAAAAACAGGTTTCTCGAACAAGAACTCCCAATACCTAATACTACTTTTTATTATTCCTCCATCAACAATTAAATTTAACAAAAGAATATAGAAGAAAATAGCAGATTTAGTGAAGAGATCCTTACTTTTTCCCAAGAAGTTGGCCCATGCGAGCCTCCCAACGACCACATTTGTGTAGGGTTACTCCTCTGTATTTCGAACTCCCTCGTGAGAATCCGGTGCTCTGACGACGAAGAATGTGAATAAATTCCTCTTTCGACAGATCCTTCACCTGCCAATTCAATTGTAACACAGTAAAACCTGTCAATAACACATTTTAAGAAAATCACAAAAATAAATAAAATTACATGATTAATGTTATAGTTTGTTCACCTGAGACATATCATCTTCATAATCAGCTAGGGTAAAGTTAATGTCGGCACCAACCCCCCGGAACTTAATTGCTGCCCGATCATAGGCCCTGAAAAATTACAACGACGGTAACTTATTAACATTTCAATCTTAATTATAGATACAAGATTATAACAATGAAATGTAAAATTTTACCTAGCTGCAGCATGAGCAGTGTCAAATCCACCTAAAATTACACAAACAGCAAATTAAATCTCCATTAATATCTGGAAATTGGGGATATTGCAATTTAATTAGCTGGAAATCAATGAAGTTCTTACCTAAATACACTTGTTTCCCACAGTCCCTGAATTAAGACGAACAGATAATTTCCATTAGAGGGAAAAAATGACCATTCAAAAAATGAACAGACAAGAAATTAATTGATCCAAATACCAATTTCCACAAACCCAATTTCTGCAATTAAGGTTTTCTCCATCCCCACACACATAATTGGACAATCAAATCAAAATCAGAAAGTAAAAAAACAGAAAAACAAGACCCGAAAATCGCCTAAAATTCATACATACCAGATATGAGATTCCCATCGTCCAGTCCGGCGATAAAAGGTAACACCCCTATATTCGGAGCTCCTTGACCTGGGTCCCCGCCGGCTCTTCTTCGGCGGCTGCTGCTGCGGCAATGTTTTCTGTTGAACAAATGGTGTCACCTCCGGTACTCCTTCCGGAACCGACAGATTCAACCACTGGGTCTTCACTAATGAAGTCGCCGAAGTCGGAGACGATCTCAAACCCATCTCTCCATAATCACCGGCGCTCGGAAACAGCTGCCTAGTAATAAGCGCCGGGGACTCACTCTTGCTGTCTTCATTGAAGACATCGAAAGTGAAGGTCGGGAGCTGGTTAGTGTGGGTAGATACAGAGTCATCGTCGCCGGCGTTGACTACGGAGGAAATGGAAGTGCCGGAGTAGTCCGATTGATCTCCCGGAAGCTTCTGGGTGGTGGTGACAACAGCCTCACAATCAATGTTAAGATCCAACATCTTTCTTTGTAATTCCGAATTGGGTGTTTGTAAAATGCGTTTGTTCAGATTAGAAAGCTGAATTTACAGACACCCAGTTGAGATAAATTTGCAGAGATAGCTTTAACAGTGATGAGTGATGAGAGAGAGAGAGATGGATCAACCGATCTAGACACAGGAATTCCGGGTGAGAGAGGAGGTTGTCGTTAACTGTAGAGTGTAACGGACGGGGAGAGGAGAATTAAGAAGAAAATGTTAGAGAAATTAAGAAGGAGATGGTGAGAAAGAAAGAATCAGATGATCATCACTTGCTTCATTCTCTCACTATGTGTGTGTGAGAGAGAGAGAGAGAAAGGGAAAGGGGAATTGGGAGAAGAAATGTGTATGTATATATAATAGAGATATATATAGAGAGAGAAAGAGAGAGGTTTTGTTTGTTAGGTTCCATGGTGGTGAGGAAGAGAGAGAGAGAGTTTTGTTGTTATTGTTTTGACGATGGAAATGAAGAAGGCTGGAAACATGTGCTTTTTTTGTGCGTGACTGTGTGTTTTAAGAGAGGGTAAAACCTAATGGGAATTCTAACTCAAATTAGCTCAAATTAGTATTTGGGAGTGTGAGACGGTGTCACGCATGCGATGTATTTAGATCTCGACGAGGAAGGAAACAGGCATGCCCCGCCCTACCTACAGGAGGCAAAAAATATACTCTCTCAACGAGATCCGTCTCACATAAATTTTGATCTTATTATTAAATTCAGTCATTCATTATTATAAAACGAGGATAGTTAATTAACTTATAAGTGTCGCAATTTGATTAGTTTATGACAGCTCGACTTATATAAGAGCATTATAATAGAAGTTTAATTTTTCATTTTTTTAATAAGAGAGCTATTGATTTTTTAATCATTCTAGATTTTTTTTTTTTGTTTTTTTTTTTTTAAAAAGTGGTCATCTTTAAGGAGCATGTCTTTCTAAAAATAGCTATTTTTAAATGAAATTTTCATTATTTTTCACCAATTTTCTAAGCTAAGTAAGAAGCCTTATCATAGTTAGGAATTAATTAAGCTTCTAGTAATTAACGTAACAATGATGTGTTATTGAGGACATTAAAAATGGTTCTCAAAAGAGAGCTCTAACCATTATGGGTGGACACTTACTCTGGGACGGAGTATGTCTTATAATAAAATTTATCATGTATATATACTCCCTCCGTCTTTTTAGTCGGTTCACTTTTGGTTAACGGGAGTAAACTTTGACCAAACATTTAATGTCAATCTAATCATCCTAATGAAATTCTAAAAATTGTAATTGATAAATAATCATTTAATTTATCAATAATAATTTTTAAAATTTCATTATCGTTGTTAGATTGACATTAAATGTTTGGTCAAAGTTTACTCATGTTGACAAAAAATGAACAGACTAAAAAGACAGAGGGAGCATATATATATTTTTTAATACAAAAAAACGTGTTTTACACTTATATTAGTGTAAAACGCGTTTTCAAACAGAAGAGTGACATTTTCGTAAATAAGCGGAACATTGTTACAAGGTGCAATGACATTTTTGCAAATAACTGAAACTTAGAAAAACTCACCACTAAGAGTGTAAATGGTTCGATTTGACCATTTCAAATACCAAACCACTAGTCATCGGTTTGGAAAAAATTCAGACCGAATCGAACACAAAAAGTTCAGACCAAACCAAACCAAACCAAACTGTGGATCAGTAATATGGTTCAAACCGTAGTGTAGAATGCGGTTTAGATTCAAACAACCATTCAGATCGAGATTTATACCACTTTCAGTATAATCCTACTATATAATAATAGGGCAACGCTAGGCATACAAAAGAAGTTTACAAAACGAAAGATACAAGATGTGGTGGTGACATTTTATTGGCTACATCGATAAGGTCCGACACTTTCAAATTAAAACCACAAACACAATTATGACACCTCATTTTGTAAGCCACATTTTGTAGCCATCTTTTATAACTTTATTATTCCCCATAATAATATGCATTAGTGTTAAGTAATGTAAGTTTATTATTAAAATAAAGTCATGTGAGTTTTTTTTTTTTGAAAGAAAAATAAAGTCATGTGAGTTGAGAAATGAGACATGGAAACAACCAAATAACTAATTTCGTAAATATGTTTCAGTTCTCAAAGGGTAATTCCAGGGTTCACTCTATTTTTTAACCTTGAGTCGATTTTTTTTTTTTTTCTGTTTTTTCCCCAGTATTAAAGAAATATGAACACTTACATAAGATAAATACTCCTTTTGTTCCAAAATGATCTTCTCATTAGACTATTCGATCTTTTTAAGAATGTGAACACTTGCTTCACCAACCATGTTTTGTTTATACACTTTTAAGCTTAAATTGTAAAAATGAGAATAATTTTTTGGGACAACGAGAATTGGCAAACATGAATATCATTATGGGACGGAGGGAAAAAAAATCCGTTATTCTATGCCAATTTGATTGAAAAACATAAAACCAACCTTTTATGTGGAATCTTCCTTTAATTAAAACCCTAATTACTTTTCTATCTTTTGCTTTGTTGCTAATATATTCCTAATTGAATGGCCAGCTGGAACCTTAAACCTAGTTTCTCCACAATTAGACCCTGATTAATCGATTTTTAATATTATATTTGTATTCAATCAAAAAGTAGGGTAATTAAAAAAGATTTTTGTTCACCAGAATAATAATTAATTAAAATACTTAGTATAAATGCACGAGAAAATTTGGGGGGAAAACTAGTTTCTCCATAAGTTATAAAAAGTCCAGTTTTTATAGGGGGTTAAGGTTTAGGATTTAGGGTGTAGGGTTAAAAGGTTACGTGTTAAAAAGTGAACTTTTTATAACTTATGAAGGAACTAGTTTCACCCGAAACCGACTCTAAATCCACATTGAGCAGACACCATATCTTCATTGGGTAGGAGTTTACACGTGGCTGTGTATAATTGGTTATAAACAGCCCAAAATGGACGGAGATATCCTGAGGCCTGCGGACGTTGACTATACTATAAATGGTGTGTTAAGTGTAGTAATGCTTTTGCTTTTCAGGACCAAGCTGTCAATTTAGAAAAAATGGTGGGGTCCACCTGAAGAATTGGATCGACGGCCAGGGTTGTTTCTATTTTAATTTGTTTTTCTTGCATTATTAAAGTTGTTGTTTGTAGAATAAAATTAAAATTATAGTACAACAAGTTGATATTTTCTTGGAGTACTACGTAGTACAGAAGCACGAGAGAGAGAGGGATAGGTGGAGTATATAATAAGGTCAATATATTGCTATTAGTGGTATACTTTTATCCAATTAGGTCAAGTAAACAAGGCAAGTATATCAAAGCAGACAAGGGATATAATTATCATATACTCCATTCGTCTCATCTTAATTTTTTTTTTTTAAAAAGTTGACATAAGAATTAAGATGGAAATATTTATATTATAAAATATAGATAGTAGGGTAGAGTGTTGTGAGTATAGAAAGTGGGTAGGAGAGAGAAAGTGGGATAGAGAATACTTAGTGGATAGTTGTTGTGTGTATGACATGTAGGGCCCACTAAATAAAAAGTATAAAAACTTTCATTTTTTTGGATTTTGAAGTTTAAAATGGGACACCCAAAAGGGAAATTTTTGAAGTTTAAAATGGGACGGAGGGAGTATTTCCTCTGTTCTGTTCCAGCTCATTTGATATTTATTTTTATTTTAATTCGTTTAAGTTCATTTAATACTTTCCAAAATAGCTTACTTTTTATAATTTTATAATATTTACTTTACCACACTAGTTATTCTCTTTTCATTAACCACAACTCAATTTATTCAACAAACGCTATTATTTACCCCACGCATTCCCTTTTTTCATTTTTTACCACACATTTTCCTTATTTTACTATTTTTCCTCAGTTATTGTGCCCACTTCTTAGGTTTCAAGTGAGGTGGGACGGAAGGAGTATTCTATTTATTTTTTTTCGTAACAACTTGCGCTATTTTTTTTTAATTTTTTATTATATTGTATCTTTTTTTTTTAAAAAATAAATTGTTAAAAATTGCTACATTTTATATGAAAGTTTTATAATATTTTTAATCAATGAGAATTACTAGTCACATTAACTAAGCCTCACTACTAATTTTCATCTTGATATCTATAGTCACAACATACTTCAATATATTTTTCATCAATTTTCGTGCATACTGATATTGACAAAGACTCACGTGAGAACAAGGGGATCCGTCTCATGGGTGAGACGGGTCGGATCCTTGCCCATGACCCGTTCCATGAACAAGTTCCAAGGCCCATGGGGCATAACCCGCCACGTGGCACCCTTTCATAGGGATTTTTTTTTTTTTTTTGCTGCTGCTCCAGGACCCATGGGCGACCCTGCCACGTGGCAGTCTCTCATAGGCCCAATTTTTTTTTTTCAATTTTTTTTTTATATTTTCATTTTTGGTTTTTTCGGTTTTTGAAAAGTAATAGTACTATAACTAAAAGTAACAAACGTGTTACTTATATGTAATAGTTTGTATACAGAAAAGTAATACATATATACAGAAAAGTAACAGTGTTTTTTTCTATGTTTTTTTTTCGTTTGCCAAAAGTAATACTTATTTACAACTAAAATGTAACGAACGTGTTACTTATATGTAATAGTGTTTATACATAATTTGTAATACATATGTATAGAAAAGTAATATTATATCTATATGTTTTCATAAGTTACAATGGGGTTCAATTTATCATGATACATGTAAAAGTATTACATTATCTATAGAAATCTGTTACAATTTTCATCTATCAAAGTGTTACATTTACTTGTATAAACAATTACATTCATATACATAAGTTATTATTTTTCAAATGTTACTTTTTCCTAAAAAATAAAATCAAAATACACAATATTTTACATTTTTGCAAAAGCACTATTATATTTCAGTATAAATTATAATTACATTTAGATATTGTTTGGGTTACATGTAATTATAGTTAGTATTACATTTGAAAAAAATGGGTAAAAACGAGCTTATGTTTTTTTAAAACAGGTATTACGTTTACTTATGAACAATGTTACTTAATATGTATACAGTCATTACTTTAAGAGATGGTAACTATTACTTTTGGTAAATCACTGAAAAGCCGAAAAAAAGATATAAAAACTGAATAAAAACTGGATTTTTTTTCTGCCACGTGGTGGGTCATGCCCATGGGTCAGGATCCGACCCGTCCCACCCATGAGACGGATCCCCTTGTTCTCATGGGAGACCACCTCACTGATATTTTTTTTTTAATTTCAAATGGAATGGAAGATTAAGTAATCTTAACAATAAAATAAATAAATAATCAGTATAATCAGATTAAACATACTTCCTCTTTCTCATAAAAAAGTACTACTACTTCCGTCCCAGAGTAAGTATCCACATTTCATTTTTAGTCTGTCCCAGAGTAAGTGTCTACTTCCTAAAATGGAAAAAAAATCTTTACTATTCATCCCACTCATTCTCTCTCATACTTTACTTTTACACTCACAACACCAATCGATTCACTATTTCCTACCCCACTTTCTCTCTCCTACCTCACTTTTTATACTCACAACGCTTGCACCACTTACACTTTTTCTTACACCACTTTCACTTTTTCTTAATCCCGTGCAAATGGAAGGGTGGGCACTTACTCTGGGATAGAGGGAGTATTTGTTTTCTTATTTTGGGTATCCTTACTTATTTATTACTGTGTGTGAAAATCTCTATAAAAACTTATTTTACACTCGTTTTAATGTAAAACTTGTTTTTATCCCTTAATGTAAAACAAAATCTCTTAATGTAAAACAGGTTTTACACATCTCTTAGTGTAACATAAGTTTTTTCAAAAGACTGACTCTTAATGTGTCTCACTTTTCATATTCACAACAATATCAACTTACTTCTCTATGCCGCTTTCTCTCTCCTAGTTATTCATAATACTTACTCCCTCCGTTCCACTCGAAATATGATTCTCTTTCCCGACACGAGGATTAAGAAAAAAATGTTAGTGGAGTATGTATTGTGAGTAGACGTGTCCATTACCGGTTAACCGGCGGTTAGCCGGTTATAACCGGCGGTTGAGAAGACGCCGGAGGTCTAACCGTAACCGCCCCGGCTAACCGGCCCTAACGGTTAAGGTTAGGCGGTTAACCGGTTAAACCGGTTAAGCCGGTTAAACCGTCTGCCTTTTCCATTTTTTTTTTTTTTTTTTAACTGAAAAATGTCAAAAAAGTGACTGAAATCTGAAAATTTAACTGGAAAAAGTCAAAAAACTGACTGGAAACTGGAAATTTAACAGAAAAATGTCAAAAAACTGACTGGAAAGTGGAATTAACTGACTGAAAACTAACAAACTAACTGGAATTGTTTAAAAACTAACTGGAAATTCGAAATTTAGGTGTGTCAGCCGGTTCAACCGCCGGTTATAACCGCCGGTTTGACCGGTTACTCAACCGACGGTTATAACCGCCGGTTGGCCGGTTCCCCTAAACCTTAACCTTAACCGGACCGGCCATATACGGTTCACGTCCGAAACGGTTGGCCGATTAGCCGGTTGGCCGGTTTTGACCGGTTAGAAAACCGCCGGTTAGCCGGTTCCGGTTGATTTTTGGACACGTCTAATTGTGAGTATGAAAAATGAGGTAGGAGAGAGAAAGTGGAGTAGAGTGTAATAAGTGAAAAGTTGTTGTGAATGTGAAAGTGAGTCTTACCAGATAAAACATTTCCATTTTAAAGTTATCCCATTTCAAGTGAGACACCCACAATAACAAATTGTCTTAATTCGAGTGGAATGGAGGGAGTACTTCTTTAATATTATTTTTATATATAATGCGTATTTTATTATAAAAATGGAAGGAATAGTATTTACTCCCTCTGTCCCAAACTAGTTGCTACGTTTGAGCGTTTCATACTAATTGATACTCCATCCGTCCCGGTTTAAAGTTCTTAGTTTGACTTTGCACGCTTATTAAGAAATCAAGTGAAAAACTAAGAAAAATGGGTCAACAAAAGTAGGGAGATGATATAATTATGATATAGCTCAAGGAAGAAAGAGGAAGCCGCCCAGATCCATAGATCCGCCCGGACCCAAGGAGCAGCCCGACCGGACCAAGCTTGGTGCGACCGTGCAAGGTTCAAGACGCGGCCGTGCAGAAATTGGGTAAAATAAGGCAGAAGTCGGCGTGTTTGGCACGACTGTGCTGGAAGAGGAGCACGACCGTGCCCGTCCTGAACAACTTGGCGTTATTGATTTTCCTTTCGTTTTTGATAAGTATTTTGGGTATTTTTGGTAAACTTTCAGGAATCATTTTTAGAATAGGGTTTTATTATTTCCTAGCCTTTAAATACTGTTTTCATTCTTGTATTGAACACGTTTTGTCCTTGATATTTTATAAAGTTTGCTTTGTGCATCTTTGTGGTTTTAAACCAATGAAACCTTAAATTGGTTTTGTTGAAGGTTGATTCCTTCGGAAGGTGAATTCCCTCGTTATTTCGAGAGCTTCATCATCTTGGTGTTGTTCTTGCCAAATCCTAATTCGTGGATTCGAATTGGGTCAATTAATTCGTTGATTCGATTAATTGTTATCCGGTTACTATTTTATTTTATTCCGCTGCAACCTATTACACCAGTTGGTATCAGAAAAAGGACGATCCAAGGAGGAAGATGACCAACGATCAAGGAGTCAACAACGCAAATCAGGCGAATCTTGGTGAATTGACTGCGGCATTCGATCGGTTCAGTAATGCTTTGGAGCAACGAAAGGCCGATCGGGTTGAACGCGAAGAGCAACGCGAAGCAGAACGAACCGCGCGTGAGGAACAAAGCGAAGCAGCACAGGCTGAACGAGATAGGTTATTGACAGGGGCTTTACTGGCTTTGCAGGAAGGTATTGGAAATCTTGGGCAGAGAGCAGAACACCGGGATGAACGTGTCGATCATGGGGCTCCCAACCGTCGTGGTCAACCAGCCGGCAGAAAGCAGCATAACTTGGGTGGAGGAGGTAATTTTAATTATGAACACAACCCTAGAATTAAGGCTGATTTGCCATTTTTTTCTGGTGAATTGGATATGGTTGAATTTACTGATTGGCTTGAGGAAGTAGAAAAATATTTTGCTTTAATGAATATTCCTGCTGAACGACAAGTTCCTTATGTTGCTTATAAATTGAGGGGTGGTGCATCTGCTTGGTGGAGGCAGTTACGCCTTCAAAATATTCGTAACAATAGACCCATGATTACTGAATGGCCTATGATGAAACAAGCTCTAAGACAACGATTTTTACCTGCTAATGTTGAACAACAAATGTATCGTCAATTTTTGGACTGTCATCAGGGTAATAAATCTGTTCGTGAGTACACGCATTAGTTTCACTTTTGGTATGCCCGTAACGATTTAAACGAGCCAGATGCCCAATTAACTACTAGATATATTTCTGGGCTTCAAATTGATATTCAAAAATAGGTTGAGTTGACACAGGCTCACTTTTTGGATGAGGCCATTGATCGGGCTTCGACAGTGAGCGTCAACTTGCTGTTTCTGGGAGCTCAGTTGCTAGTTCTTCTGTTGGTACTTCTGTAATGGCTAAAGGGACGACACATGGTATGGGTTCTAAGTCCGTTGAAGCAGAGCAGACATCTCCTGCTGTTCCGGTTAAAAAGACAGTTACTCCTGCTACTGGTGGTCAACAGAAGGATAAGCCTTATGCCAAGAATTATGGAACAAAGTGTTTTAAATGTGGGCAAACAGGGCATATTTCTAGTGGTTGCACTCTTCACAAGAATATTAATGTGGTGGCTCTCGAAGTTGATGATGATGATGATAATGAGGGCGAGGAGGTTTTATACGATTCTAATGTGGAAGATGAGGACGGAGACGAATATCACGCGTGTATGGTTCGTAAGTTACCTACTCCCTCGGTGAAGGTTGATCCTGCACGACATAATATCTTTCGTACCAAGGGTAATGTCAATGATATGGCGGTTCGCATTATTATTGATAGTGGAAGCAGTGAGAACTTGGTGGCACGGGGATTGGTAAATAAGCTAAAGCTTGAGGTGCGTAAACATCCATCTCCGTATGTTGTTGGTTAGATCAATGCTACTGGCTCGGTGAAGGTAACACATCAATGTATCATTCCTTTTTCGATTGGCAAATATACGGATGTGATTACATGTGACGTTGTGGATTTGAGTGCTTGTCAGTTATTGCTTGGTATGCCGTGGCATTTTGATGTTAGTTCCATGCATTGTGGGCGTACTAATGTGATCCGTTTCGTTAAGCATGGACGTCGGTTTGTTTTGTACCCATTGACGGACAAGGAGGGTGGTGGGTGCAAAGGCAACGGAAAACATCTTAGCTCTCTTTGTATTTCTAAACATTTTGTTTCAGGTTCCTTGCCTACGAAGGGGATAAAAGGGAACATACAGCGATTGATCGACGATGGGATGTCCGAGCATACCGTTACAATTTCCATGCCTCAAGCAAAATTGGTACATGATTCAGGGACGAATCGTTTTAAAGAGGGGGTGTATGATGTAGCTCAAGGAAGAAATAGGAAGCCGCCCAGATCCATAGATCCGCACGGACCCAAGGATCAGCCCGACCGGACCAAGCTTGGAGCGACCGTGCAAGGTTCAAGACTCGACCGTGCAGAAATTGGGGGAAAATAAGGCAGAAGTCAGCGTGTTTGGCACGGCCATCCTGGAAGAGGAGCACGACCGTGCCCGTCCTGAACAACTCGGCGTTATTGTTTTTCCTTTTGTTTTTTATAAGTATTTTGGGTATTTTTGGTAAACTTTTAGGAGTCCTTTTTAGAATCGAGTTTTATTATTTCCTAGCCTTTAAATACTCTTTCATTCTTGTATTGAACACGTTTTGTCTTTGATATTTTATAAAGTTTGCTTTGTGCATCTTTGTGGTTTTAAACCATTGAAACCTTAATTGGTTTTGTTGAAGGTGGATTCCTTCATTATTTCGAGAGCTTCATCATCTTGGTGTTGTTCTTGCCAAACCTTAATTCGTGGATTCGAATTGGGTCAATTAATTCGTTGATTCGATTAATTGTTATCCGGTTACTATTTTATTTTATTCCGCTGCAACCTATTACATCAAATTATGGGCAATGCTAAGCTTACAAAAGAAGTTTAC
The DNA here is from genome assembly GCA_026119855.1 of Campanula takesimana. Classification (NCBI taxonomy): domain Eukaryota; kingdom Viridiplantae; phylum Streptophyta; class Magnoliopsida; order Asterales; family Campanulaceae; genus Campanula; species Campanula takesimana. The sequence goes on along the minus strand of JAOWBW010000686.1, from coordinate 218,699 downwards.
AAAATGAAGGATACAAGATGTGGTGGCGATATTTCATTGGTTACATCGATAGTGGACCCGACACACTCTAATTAAAAACACCAACACAATTATGACACCTCATTTTGTAAGCCACATTTTATAGCTTTATTATTTCCCTATAATTATACTAAACACTATTCATAAAACAAATGTGTGAAAAAAAAGTTAGGTAAGTAAGTATTGATTTTGATTTGTAATAAATGAACTTTTTGAGGGCAGATTCTCCAAAGTACTCTTCATATTTTTCCATTTATAGAATAAAAAAACTAAGAACCTTAAAATGGGACAGACTAAAAAGGAAAGTAAGAACCTTAAACTGAGACGGAGGGAGTAATTCTTTAAAATATTCAATTTTGTCTCTCATACCCACTTACAACAACTATCCACTAATGTATTTTATGTCCCATGCTCACTCACAACACTTACTTTTCCAACTGTTTTTCTTAATTTCCGTACATTTACATACTCCATCCGTCCCAATTTAAACTTTAAAAAACTTTTGGGTTTAAGAATTATGAAAATTGTGATGTGTTGTGAGTGTAGATGGTTTGGTAGGAGAGAGAAAGTGGGATATAGAATAGTTAGTGGGTAATTGTTGTGAATATGACATGTGGAGCCCACAAATAAAAAAATATAAAAAACTTTCTTTTTTAAGTTTTGAAGTTTAAAATGAGACAATCAAAGTAAAAAAATTTGTAGTTTAAAATGAGACGGAAGAAGATATACTCCCCCCGTCCCATTTGAAACTTCACCTTTTACCCAATTGGGTGTCCCGTTAAAAGTTTCATCATTTCCTAAAATGGCAAAATATGTAGGCCCCACTTGTCATGCCCACTCACTTCTTCCTCTCACATACTTAAATTGTAGGCCCCACTTGTCATACCCACTAACTTCTTCCCTCTCACAATCCTTCTTACACTCATAATTTTCCTTAATATGTGAGTCATAACCAAATTTGTGAAGCTTTAAATGAGACAGAGGGAGTATAATCGCGATACGTTTGAGACGGTTTCTGACGGAGGCAGTAAAAGCTACCAAATAATAAGGTGGTACTCCCCCTGTCTCTAAATGAGTGTCCATTTTCAAGAAATTTTTGTCCTAAAATGAGTGTCTTTTTTGAACATAACTTTGTCCCTAAATGTTTTTTTTTGGAAAAAAAATTCACCGGTCTCTTTATACGTGCAAAACTAAATGTTTGGAAAGGGGAATATAGGATTATATATGAATCTTTGCCACCAAATTATACAAAAAGTTGAGATTTTCAAATGTCTTTAAAATAAAATTTGGAGACTCATTTAGGGACAGATGTAGTAGCATTTACTCCCTCCGTTTCGCAAAACATGTCGTTTTAGGTGTTCAATTTTGTTCCAAAATATTTGACACTTTTCAATTATCTAGGAACTTTTGCCATTACTTACCAATTGTATCCTTATTTAATAATTGACACACCATTTGTAAATGCATTTAATTACCTAGGTAAATGAATTGTTATAGGGATGTTTGAGTCTTTTTTACATGTAATAATTGATTTTCTTAGTTTAAGTGAAAAAAATTAAGACGTCGAGTATTACGAAACAGAGGGTTACTCGTAGTAATCAGTAATCGGCCACGAGTTTTAGATGGTGGAATAAAACCGGCCTCTAATGTCTCCAAGAGTCAAACACACGGTTTGCCGCACAAGTACACGCTAGTTAGGTCCCTCAATCAATACATTCATACTACTACTACCTTTGTCTCAATCAAAATAGACAAAAACTTAAGTGAAGTGAGAACATGAGTGAAGTGAGAACATGGAAAACCCGTCTCATAGTAATGGTAGAGATGGGTTTTTTTTTTACCCGCCCGACCCGACTTACGAACCGACTCCATGACTCATGGGGTGACCCTGCTATGTGGCAGACTCTCATAGTTTTTTTTTTTAAAATTATATTATTATTTTTTTTTTGTTTTTTTCGGTTTGTCAAAAGTAATAGTTACTACTCCCTCCGTACCATTAAAATGGGCACAGTTTGACTTTTTTGGTTAACTGAATCAATCATTAACCATCATTTTATGAATATCTAAATATTTCTATGAAATTCTAAAAATTGTTATTATTTCACTATTAGAAATACTATCATTAACAATTTTTAGAATTGTCTAGAGATATCTAGATATTCATAAAATTATGGTCAAAGATTGACCTAATTGGCCAAAAAAGTCAAAGTGTGCCCATTGTTATGAGACGGAGGGAGTATAACTTAATGTAATGACTGTATACATATAAAATAACATTGTTCATAAGTAAAAGTAATACATGTAAAAGTATTACATTATCTATAGAAATCATGATACATGTAAAAGTATTCCACGGTTCGGCTTGTGGTTCAGCTTGATACGGTTCAGTTCGGCTTGGAAGGGCCAGACCGTATGGTTTATCACTTTTCTAAACCGAGCTAAGCCACATATGTTTAAAAACCGAGCTAAACCGCTCGACTTGGTTCGGTTCCAAACCACGGTTTGAGCCGTACCATTCCCACCCCTACTTGGTGTAACTCTGATTCTTTACACTATCATATTCATGCTTTGAAAAATTTAAGTGAGAACCGCAAATTGGAATTCAATATTTAAATTGTTAAGAAAATTGGTTAATAAACTCATTTTCCAGTCATCATTATTTTCTCTTTCGTCCCCGTACTATCTCTCTTACTTTCTATTTCATCCAACTCATTTTGCGAGCAATATTTTATAACATTATTTTGTGTTTTTTTTATTAATTCATAATGCCACGAAAACTACAACTAAGCATATAAATAGGCTAATTCAAATTTCCCTAGTGGGATTTGAACTCGTTACCTCCGTATGAGAAGCTAACATCGGATACTGCTTGAGCCAGAGCTTTTTGGTAACATTATTTTGTGGAATTAGCATTGCTCTTATTTAGTTACTCTCATATCTCCTTTCATATCACAATGTACAAGTTTACAAGTATGAGAAAAATTGGTATACAATATGATATTACACAATTCATATTGGATTATCTATGTAAAATAATACGGTACTAAATAAATGTAAGCGGTCCTAAGAAGTTATTTAAGATTGAAATTGCCATTGTTTGATGAAGAAATTACACAGATAGAAGCTAACAAGTATGATGAAACAAACCATAACTTTGCTTAATAAATTATGGAGGACATGCATGGTGGCATGTAAGATTTTTTTTCATATTAAAATAAAATAAAATTTGTGATTAAATTCGATACCATTGTTTTTTTTTTGTTTTTTTTGTTTTTTGCTAGGAAGGGTGAATAAAATTTATATATTCATATCATAAACTAATACTCACTCCGTCTCAAAACACCTTGCACTTATTTCTTTTTTGGGTGTCCCATCGGTAAGTCCCCTTTTCTAAAATGTTCAAAATTTATTGATTTTTTATTCTCTCTACCCCACTTGTCATACTCACACACTTACTTTTGGGCCTCACTTTTAAATTTTACTCAACTTATCATACTCACAACCTCTTTCCCACTCACAATACTTTTGATTATATATACTCATTCCTTAATTCCCGTGCATCCTCAAAAGTGTGTAAAATGTTTTGAGACGGAGGGAGTTTACAGTCATCTATCAATAGGTTGCAGTCTCTGTCTTACCTTGCAAATGATTTTTTTTTTTTTTTTTTTTTTTTTTTTGCAGGTTAACGAAATGATAACTTTAAACATTGACAAGACAGACTAATTATTTATAAGCGGTTAAAAAATCTCTAGTGTTGAAAGTCTATTGGCGTGATACATTTTTTTTTTTTTTAATAATTACTCATTAGAAATATTCTAAAGGGAGTAGTATATGTGTAGATAACTTAAAGAACAAACATGTGACAAACAAGACATCTTGAAATTTTCTTGGTGCTACAAAATAAATATATAGTGAAAGTCTATTAGGGTGATACAAAATATTTTATATACGAACATCTCATTGAAAATTACGCATTAGAAACAGTTCTAAGAAAAATATACGTGTATGCAAAGTAAAGAACACTCATGAGAATCAAGGTTCTAAAAAGCGCTAGGCGGTCGCTAGACGCCGCAGCAACGCCTATCGCCTAGGCAGGGTCTAGACGGAACTTAGTCGGGGCCGAGAATTTCAAAATAGTTATAACATCCTAAGCGAGACTTAGGCGTTTCATGAACGCCTAGCGCCTAGACGGACGTTTTTTAGAACACTGATGAGAATGCATCAAACGTGTTCTACTTTGTGCCATTTAATGTAGTGAGAAGTGTTGAATTAGAAATTAAGGAGTAAATTTAGCAACATTAATTAGAATAACGAGATAAAAATTAATATCAGAACAAAATTTAAAGAATGAAAAAAATAAATTTAGTCAAAAAAATCTCGAATTAAAGTTTGAAGGGAAGAAGAAGAAGCATAAAGTTATTATGTATTTCATTTTTGACAAACAACAAAATCACATTCATTTACGATAAGAAAAGAGATGACACTCCAAAAAAATCGAAGACTCACCTCAAATATAAGTAGGTGTTTCATCTTTTAAACTATAACAATGACATTTCCGATCGAAATCTTGATACGTTCGGATTCTACGCAAAGTAAAAATTGGAATCTGCCTCCACCCAAAATTTTCCCATTTCGGAGGTTGTTAGAGAAAAATAAACTAAGAACGATGGTAAAAGAAATAATCAAACACAAAACAAGAATTTATGTGGTTCACCAACTTAGCTACGTCCACGGGCGGAGGGAGAATATATTACTATTTAATGGCAATTACAACATACAATCTCTTTAATCTAGTTGTACGAATTATTTAGGCAAATAATTTCGTCAAACTAAATTCTAAGATCTCTACTTGTAACTCTCAAAGATGACCGACCAAAAAATATGCTATGGGGGAGGGTTGCATTTATAGTCATAAATACCTAAACCCTTAAAGAAGAAGAAATCCCATTCCTTGTGTACAAAGTATTTGAAATCCTATTTCTTGTGTACAAAATAATTCTATTCTCATTAGGAAACGTCTTTCATAATTCTTAAAACAATTCTTTATACCAATAAGAAACATAATTACCAATAAACCTTAATCCTTGTACAAAAAAGATTTTCATATTGATTCGAAGTCATATTCCCAACAGAGGTGCTAAGCACTTGACATTTAGCAAATTCAGATTGGCAAGTACACACCCATCGGACATCTTTGTGCCATAACAAATGACTCACATAGTCAATTTTGAGTGTTCCTTTAAAAAAGTTTTATTTTTCTAAGATAGAAATTTATATTACTTATTAATACTTGGGATTCATTTGTCATACTACAACAACTTTCTACTTACTATTCACTTTCTCTATTCTTTTGCTTATAACACCTACTTTTAAAATAATTTTTCTGTTCCTAAAATGAAATGTGTGGTTTGTTATGTGGCAAAGGTAATATAGCTTATTTTTACAATCAATTTTAAGACCCAAAATTTAATTCTGAACATGGCATCTATTTTTCTGCTCTATTAAATTAATAGCTCGATATCGATATTTAATCAAAATTTGGTTAATATTATTTTTAAAAAATTAAACGAAATGATTTGTTTTATTTTATCTTTTTAGAAGGTGAGAGTATAATACATCAGAATCGTCCCTGTGCATCTCCTGCACATGATGATTTTAATGAATGTAGTTTTCTATTAATTTTCTCACCCAATGAGGACAAAATGAACTCGATTTTTTATTCACGTTCATAATTTTATTTCTAAAATTATGATTTTGTTCATTTTCATAATTACTTGGTCCTATTACTCTTTGCTATTTTAAATTAAAAATACATTATTACTTATCCAAACATCAATTTCTTTATAGAAAGTTGCTACAATAAAAAACTAAAAAGTGTGGGTCAAAATACTATAATTAAATTAGTAAACCTACCATCTTAAAATGATCCGGGTCTGATTTAAATTAAGGAACTTTTGGAAGATTATTCTTAATTAGCATTCCTAGTAATTTCACTAAAATATAGAGTCATATTAAAATATAAAAATTGATACTAATAATTCTATTAAAAAAATACTCCCCCTGTCCCAGAAAGATAGTCTCATTTTGATTTTTTATGGTCAACAGAAATGAACTTTGACCAACCATTGGTGACGAGCTAATCATTCTAGTGAAATTCTAAATTTATACCAATGTTTGGTCAAAGTTTATTTTTGTTGACTATAAAAGTCAAAATGAGACTATCTTTGAGGGGAATATTATACTTAATTACCGATATGCTTAGCCTGCACCAAACTCGTTCTAATTAATTATCACTCGACCCCAAGATCATTGACTCCACACTTAACGTTGACGCCTCTACGCAAACATCTACTAACGTAATCCTCTAAATAATACAAAACATACCGATAATACAAATATGAAATACCTATTCTCATTTCAAATTTATCATTGATCTAGAACGAATTAAATTCGAGGAAGTCTTGTGTGTGAGACGGATCTCGACGAGAGAAGAAATGAGCTTGCCCTTCCTCGCCTATAGCGGGAAAACCATTTACTCTTTCAACGAGATCCGTCTCACGTGTGAGACCGTCTCACATAAGTTTTTGTCAGTTAAATTCTTTTTTTTTTAAAAAAAAATGATGTTTTCAATTTTTCATCATTATTACGAACGAACTTTGAACAATAAATATAAATTGAAATAATTACGCTAGTGAAAATTTAATGCTTATAATTAACACACCATCAACATTATAAATAGTAGATCGTTTTTATAGAGTTGCATTTCAGTCGAATGACTTTGAAATATGGGATGAACTTCCTCCTACTGTGGTGTTCATTAGGGATGGCCAATGCCGGTCCCGGTTTCGGTTCGGCTTTTATGTGAACCTTAATCGGTCCTTGGTTACACCGGTTCCGGGCGTCACAATCCGGTTCCGGTACGGTTCCACGGTATATTTTTTAAATTGTTTTATCATACAATAATGAATAAACAACTTAAAAATTATTTCATAAGTGGTTCTTTTTTTTTTAAAAAAAAAAGCTAAATCAACATTATATTGAAAAACAAACATAGAAAAAAAATAAAATAAATGATGGCATATAAAAGAAAAAAAGGACGGTACCCTTTAAATTTAATTAATTAAAGGAAAATTTACATTGAGGGGGACAACCAAATTTTTATTATTTTCATTCATTGAATTTGGCTAAAAAAATCAGTCTAAACACAACTTTTCTTGTCAACCTTCCATTAGTAACGATTAATTCTGATGAAACTGTTAGAAATCTAACGATTTTGATGGTTTTTTAACGGTTTTACTGACGATTTAGACGGTTCCGGTTCACGGTTTGGTTGGGCGGTTCGGAACCGCCGGTTCACGGTTTTTTGGGGGTTGAACCTTAACCGGCCCTTATCCAAAACGGTTCCGGTTCCCACGGTTCCGGTTTTCGTGGCGGTTACGGTTTTTTCGGTTCCGGGCCGGTTCTACAGTTCTGGTCCGGTTTGGCCATCCCTAGTGTCCATCTCCTTGTTTATTGACAATGCTAGTAAGTTATTTTTCCAAAAATAAATAAAAATACTATCAATAAATGTCAAGGATTAGAGAAAGAGATAGTCGGAGCCAATCATACATGAGAGAGATAATTGATATGAGAGACTCAAATATTATTGATGCTAGTGATACATATTTATAGGGTTACAAAGAGTATTCTATAGTCCTAATCTAATTAGGAAAACTAATACAAAAAGGAAACTAATGTTCTAAAATAATCTAGCTTGGTTTACAAAATACAATCTCTATGTTTAATAGAGTATTCCTTAATATGCCCTTGCAAGATGGACGGCCGATAGGAGAGTCCAATCTTGAAAGTAATGAGATGAAGCGGGTTGATGTGATCCCGGTCTTGTATGATGTTGCATTGATGTTGACTTTACGTCCCAACCACGTCACAATGACGATTTTATGCTGGAATGACGTTTCTTTGAACATTTCATCGACTACGTCGCAAGACGATTTTATGTCTCAACGAAGTTGCTACTATGGCAGAGGTTTTTTTGGTCGCTACTAAGGCGAAGTTGATGCTACAAAGGCAAAAATAAAAATAAAAATTGAGTGCTACTAAGGCAAAGTTTTGGCTCTTTTACGTCGCTAGAAAAATAAAAATAAAAATTGAGTGCTACTAAGGCAAAGTTTTGGCATTTTTACGTCGCTAGACGGACTTTGGCACTTTTACGTCGTGAGGCGGTCTTTGGCACTTTTACGTCGCTAGACGTTCTTTGGCACGTTTACGTCGCTAGACGGTCTTTGGCACGTTTACGTCGCTAATGTTTGGGTCTTGGTGATTGTGGCGTAGCTTGGGGTATTGAAAAAAAAATGATAAACGTAGGGAAAGTCGTTTGGTTTGGAAAAAAAATAGGGGCAAGGTCGAACGACCAGGTTGGCAGGATGAAAAAAAATTGAGGGCAGTAGGGAGACCGGGGGGTTGAGGATGTTTCTTGTGTTTGGTTGGAAGCAAAATCCATGAAGGAAAACCAATCATAGGAGAGGATTAAGAGGTGGTTTGGGTTACAAAAAAAAATGGTGGGGAATATAATCGTTGAATAGGTGGGCTGGGAATGAATTTTGCCGTCAACAAATTTCGGAAGTAAGTTAGGGTGAGGTTTGGAGATTGATTTGAGGAAGAAGGTTGGAAGGGATTTGGTTTTCAACAAAATGAGGGATAATTCAGATCTTTTGGATTTGGGTAAAAAAAAATTGAGTTTGAAGATGGGTGCGGTTTGGGTTGAAGCCGAGGTGCAGTTTGGTCCGGGTTGAAGCCGGGGCGCGGTTTGGGTTGAAGCAGCTTAAGGTTTACCGCGGTGGTTTGTATGGTGGTTGGTGGAGAAGTTCCATCATGGATCATAGCTCTGATACCTTGTCAAGGATTAGAGAAAGAGATAGTCGGAGCCAATCATACATGAGAGAGATAATTGATATGAGAGACTCAAATATTATTGATGCTAGTGATACATATTTATAGGGTTACAAAGAGTATTCTATAGTCCTAATCTAATTAGGAAAACTAATGCAAAAAAGGAAACTAATGTTCTAGAATAATCTAGCTTGGTTTACAAAATACAATCTCTATGTTTAATAGAGTATTCCTTAATAATAAATAATTCAATTGTATTAAGATAATTAATTTAAATTAATTATTACTCAAAGTTTATTTATAATTATAAAAAAGTTAAAAATATTATTTTGAGACTTTTTTTTTGTCATAAATTTATTTTTGTGAGACTACAAATTTGTCACATTATAGGCTTGAATGCAATAAAAACCACAAAGATTGAGCTACAAAAGAAAAGGCAAATTTTGCTAGCCGAATAAGTTGGACTGTTGGAGTACTAAATTTGACATAGTTCACAACGTAAGACAATACGCAAAACACAAGGCAAGTTTACTTTGTTTTACCCAACATATTTGTACAGCTAATCTTTTGTTCTGCGTGAATTAATTATAAATTAACCGTTTTTTTAGTACTAATACTAAAGTTGGACAACTGTCTAGTCTATGTATGTACTAGAATATGATAACTAGGTTTCGCATATACTCTCTCCGTCTCAAAATGATCGTCACATTTGACTATTCAAACTTTTTAAGGATATGAACACTTGCTTCACTAGTCTTGTTTTGTTTGTGCACTTTTGAACCTAAATTGTAGAAATGTGAAGAACTTTTTGGGACAATGAAAAATGATAAATAGGAAGATCATTTTGGGACGGAGAGAGTATTAAGTTTGGGTTATGTCAATTTTTTATGGGAATAACTAAAATGTACTTGCCTAAGTGTTTACAAACTGCTCCATTTGTTCTGGAAAGTTTGTCAAATTTTGATTTTTTATGGTTAATATAAATTTACTTTGACCAAACATAAATTTCGATCTAATTATTTTAGTGAAATTCTAAAAATTGTTAGCAATAAATCACTTAGTGATTTATCAATAGCTATGAAAGGAATAACCCGACTCGATACACATGGGCTCGCGGTCCAGTCCATCAAGGCCCAACCGAGCTGGTCCAGTCCATCTGACCCCATGCTCAGTTCCGTGTCGTCCAACGACTAACCTGAGAACGGTCCTTGGGAACCAAGCAAAGGTCATATCCCAACTATTTTTCGTCCCCCTTTGAACGAGCTCGGCTCGGGCTAATCGAGCTGAACTGTTAGAGATCATGACCACGATAAAGAGCCCCTCACTCATCCTCATGAGCACACCTCAACTCACAGGTCAGACCTCGGTATATGCCTACTCGGCTAACTGAGCTGATACTTGGGACAATACTAGTCACGAATATGAGAGTTGTAGGCCTGGCCCAATCCATCACGAAGGCCCGCCAACAGCTTCTAGAACTGTTGCCCTAGTACGGATGTGGTGACTCACACATTTGGATAGATCCAAATCCCTAGATTCAAGGAATCAAATCTAGGTGACAAGACTACTATTTTGTGGTATAAATAGGCACCTCAGCTTCAGTAAAGAGGTTAATCTCTCTAGCCCAGCTCTCTTTCCTTTCCCATCTTATTTTCTCATAAACAGACTGACTTATTTTCACGCCGGAGGGCCTTCGCCGGTGAAGCTCCGGCTGAGTTAACGTTGTTCTTCTTTTCAGGCTAAACAAGGCGCATCAGATATCCAATCCTGGATCCGGCACATTGATTGCATTTAAGGCACGATCAAGCTATTTTAGAATTCCATGGTGATCATTAGATTGTAACCAATGATTGGTCAAAGTTCATTTGTGTTGATCATAAAAAAACAAAATGAGACAAACTTTTTAAAACACAACCGAGGGAGTAAATAATGTCGGTACATTACCTTAGATCATAACAATATTAGATTTGACTAGATTCATCAATCTTACACATAAGCAAGAATATGTTCAACCTTAAATTACATACAAATATAAAACTTCATTCCTAGTAACAAACGTGTAAACCATAGGATTTCGTTGTAAACCGAATCTTTCATTTTCTTTCTTCACCATTAATTATGAACAAAATATCTTTATTATTATTATTATTATTAATATTATTATAACAAATAAAAGATGTACAAATGTCCACAAGTTTAAATTATTAATAATACTACGTATTATTAAAAGAGCTTGTGCAGTATGATGGGGGAGTTTTGTAAGGAATATAGTATGTGTACATGTAGAAAAACATCATGTATGATGTCAGTCCCTTGTCTAAGGTTCCTAAAATAGTACATTAATGCCAACTACCCATGATATCAACTAAATATCAAGTGGAGGCCATAAAATATTATCCCATATGAAAAAGAGTAGCAACTCAACTATAAGTGTGTAGTGCAAGTTGACTAGTGTTAGTGATTTACAACAGAAAGAACAAATACAGAATAATAAATTGAACAATAAACTGGAAATACAGAAAGTAAAATTCGATTGTCGTTTGCACGAGCCCAGTTGGTTACTGTCTCCTTAAGACTTATTCGTCCCCTCACCACTTGTGTTTGAGTTTTGTCGGGACGCTAGCCTCCCAGGATAGAACGTGCGGACCGGGGGCACTTTGCACCTAAGTTTCCCGGCGAACTGAATTGCGCTTGGACAGAATCACCACTATTAAACAATGCAAGGAGGCCAAGGAAATCGCAGAACAATATGCAGCAAAAGAAAGATGGAGGAAGATTGTTTTTTTTTTCAGTGTATTTCATCCAGTTTGTGAACACTCCTTTTTATAGCTGCACAAAGCCAAGAATCCGAAACTGAAATCTGCCATTAAACTCGAAATTAAAACTCTGTTTTAATTTGAATCTTTCAGTTTTTATTTGCTGCGCTTAATCTCGAAATTAAGACTGCAATTAACCCATTGATACTTGGCAGTTACAATGTTAGAAATCAAAAACTGCTCATTATTTTTGATTCACAAACCAAAAAATTTACCAAAAGGTGGGTTGGTCCGACTAGGCCATTTCGGTGCTACATTCGTGTCCGCAGGACGCGCCCATGCACGAGTACGCACCTCGCAAGCCAAATTTGGGATTTGATTTGCACCCCCCCCCTGCGCGCGAGAGAGAGCCTCTATGCTACTTAGTCTTGAACATTACTCTAGTGTCCAAGTCTTTATACTAGCAAAAGGTTCATTTCCCTTCCAATGTGGGATATCCACATTTTCACTTTCCAACCCACTTACTTTGAGCATTCATATCTCATTCATCCAATAACCATTTTGGATAAATTAATACTTGATTTCATTCTTCTCATGGAGTAGAACACAAAACCATAATCAATTTTGTCGTTGGACAAAATTACCCTTATGGAAATTCCGCATAATTTCCTTCAAAACCACACTATTTCCCAACAATCCCCCACATGAAGGAAATTCATGAGGATAGGTGATAAAGTCCGGCAGTCGAAAACCTGCATAGGATAGGTAGGGTCTGCCCTTTGAACCTTCCCTTGCAAGATATATTTACTCTACTCGCTAATCAGTAGACACGATGTCCTTGAACTGCTAGCTTTTAATGTAGCCGATCATATACTTTGCACAGGTATCGCCCTAACACAATTCAGCTCTCATAGCTGTGTCCATTATGGCCCTGGAGCACAATGCCTGGTTCTGTGAGAAGGTCTAAGAATTAAGCCTCACATAATTCTTCTCAAAGCGGCCCACACTTCTTTCTCACATAGGTGATTCTTTTAAGTAACCCATTTTACTTCACATAAGAATCATTAAAAGCCAACGGCTTAACCTCATTCCTCTCGGGATGTCACTTTTAAGGAATGGGTATGGGGTAACCCCCACAGTGACGCTACAAGTCTTTTAACAGTTAGGTTGTCCCTTTTGAACCTAGATCTTGGGATCTCAAGTCAACTAGGTTGGGTTTTCCGCTGTGTTTAACTTATCAAGAGGCTTTAATCCCATTCCCAATGTCAACTTTGCAACCGCTTCTTTACTTAACCCTTTGGTTAGCGGATCCGCCAAATTATCTTTTGACTTTACATAGTCAATAGATATGGTACCAGTTGCAATTAGTTGCTTAATGGTATTATGTCGTCGACGTATATGTCTAGACTTACCATTATACATATGATTTTGTGCCCTACCAATCGCAGATTGGCTATCGCAATGTATACAAATTGCTGGCACAGGTTTATCCCAATTTGGAATATCTTCTAGAAATTGGCGTAGCCATTCGGCTTCCTCACCACATTTATCTAATGCTATGAACTCAGATTCCATGGTTGATCTAGCTATAACAGTTTGCTTAGAAGATTTACATGATATAGCTGCACCTGCCAATGTGAATACATATCCGCTCGTAGACCTTGAGTCTTTGATATCTGATATCCAATTAGCATCACTATATCCTTCTATCACCGCTGGATGTCTATAGTAGTGTAGTCCAAAATCACGAGTATATCTTAAGTACCTTAGTACTCTTACTATACCCTTCCATTGATTTGTTCCAGGATTACTAGTATACCGGCTCAGTTTGCTCACAGCATAAGCAATATCCGGCCGAGTACAACTCATCAAGTACATTAGACTTCCAATAATTCTTGAATACTCTAATTGAGACACCGGATCTTCTCTATTCTTTGAAAGATGAAGATTTTGGTCAAACGGAGTACTCGCAATTCCATTGTCATCCTTACTAAATTTCTCAAGAATTTTATCCACATAATGAGTTTGACTTAATACAAGTCCATTGGATATTCTAGAAATTTTAACTCCAAGGATTACGTCCGCAACGCCCAAATCCTTCATGTCAAATTTTGAATTCAACATGTCTTTGGTGGATTTAATCATCTTATCATTACTCCCAATGATAAGCATGTCGTCTACATAAAGACACAAAATGACATAGCCATTTTCCGTGGTTTTAGTATAGACACATTTGTCACATTCATTTATTTTAAATCCACTTTGCATCATGGCGTTATCAAATTTTGATGCCATTGTTTTGGTGCTTGTTTTAAGCCATATAATGACTTTACTAACTTGCACACCTTGTTCTCTTGTCCATGTGCAACAAACCCCTCGGGTTGTTCCATGTAAATTTCTTCTTCTAAATCTCCATTTAGAAAAGCCGTTTTTACATCCATTTGATGTATTTCAAGATTTCTCAAAGCGGCAATTGCAAGTACAACTCTTATTGATGTTATTCTTGTGACGGGAGAATATGTATCAAAATAGTCTAGGCCTTCTTTTTGTCTATAACCTTTAATTACAAGACGGGCCTTATACTTGTCAATTGTTCCGTCCGCTTTCATTTTTCTTTTGAAAATCCACTTATATCCTAGTGGTTTACTTCCCGGAGGAAGATCCACTAATTCCCAAGTGTGATTTTGCAAAATGGAATCAATTTCACTTTTAATTGCTTCCTTCCACAAAGGTCCTTCCGAAGAGCTAATAGCTTCTTTATAACTTTGTGGTTCACTTTCTACCATATAGGTTAGAAATTCCGGACCAAAGGATTTTTCAACCCTAGCTCTTTTGCTCCGTCGAGGTTCCACCTCTTCTTCTTCTTCTTGTACATGTTCTTCTTCTATTGACTCTATGACCCTAGTCGATGAGCTTGCCTCATTTCTTGATTTACACGGGAATATATTCTCAAAGAAAGACACGTTTATTGATTCCATTATAGTATTCTTGTGTATATCTTCAATTTTTGAATCATACACAAGAAATCTATAAGCACTACTATTATGTGCATACCCTATAAATATGCAATCAATAGTTTTCGGCCCAATTTTCACTTTTTTAGGTGGAGGTACGGCTACCTTTGCAAGACACCCCCACACTCGCAAGTGTTTGTAACTTGGCACTCTTCCATGCCATAGTTCATAAGGGGTTTTGTCTTGTTTCTTTCGGGGTATCCTATTTAACACGTAGTTAGCCGACAACACGGCTTCTCCCCACATGTTATCCGGTAATCCCGAACTTATTAACATGGCATTCATCATTTCTTTTAATGTCCGATTTTTCCTTTCGGCAACACCGTTTTGTTGGGGTGTATAAGGTGCGGAGGTTGTATGTTTAATTCCATTTTGTGCACAAATTGCTTCAAATGGAAATTCATATTCACCTCCCCTATCACTTCTTAGCACCTTAATTTTCCGGTTTAATTGATTCTCAACTTCATTTTTATAGAGAGTAAACTTCTCTATAGCTTCATCTTTACTTTTGAGAAGATACACATAACAAAATTTTGTGCCATCATCTACAAAAGTCATAAAGTACTTATTGCCTCCACGTGATTGTGTTGATTTAAAATCACATAAATCCGTATGAACCAATTCAAGTGGTTCACTATGTCTTTCAATTGAATGGAATGACCTTCTTGTTAATTTTGCTTCTACACAAGTTTCACACTTTTGTTTACAATCAACTTTAAATTTTGGAATAAAATTTAAATTTGTTAAACGACGTATAGAATCAAAATTAACATGTCCAAGTCTAGCATGCCATAAATTAGATGACTCAAGCAAGTAAACGGAAGAGATATTCATTTCATTAGCTTTTGGCTTAACCACCATTACACTTAGCTTGAACAAGCCATCATTGACATAGCCTTTTCCTACAAACATTCCACTCTTAGACAAAGTAACTACATTGGATTCAAACACAATACGAAAACCATGCTTAATTAAAAGCGATCCGGACACCAAATTCTTCCGGATATCGGGCACATAAAGCACATTGTTGAGAGTTAGCTCCTTCCCGGATGTCATCTTCAAAACCACCTTCCCTTCACCTTTGATTTCAGAAGTGGCCGAATTCCCCATAAATAGCTTCTCGCCATTTTCCTTAGCAACAAGAGTACTAAACATGTCTTTGTTGGAGCACACATGTCTAGTAGCACCGGTGTCAATCCACCACTGATTTGGGTTTGAACCCACCAAATTCACCTCGGAAATCACAGCCGCGAGGTGCATCTCGGACACGTCCTTAGCAATGCCTTCCACCAAATTAGCTTCACGAGCCTTCTTGGGCGCCTTGCAAGCATATGACTTGTGGCCTTCACCACCACAGTTGTAACAAGTTCCAAGGAACTTCTTCTTGGAAACACCACCCTTAGGTCCCAAGTTGGACGGTTTGGACACAACCTTCCCTTTCCCCTTGCCATGGCTTTTTCCTTTGGAGCTTTGACCGTGCTCCACAACGTTAGCCTTAGCAACACCGGAGACAAACTTTTTCTCGGCATTTCTATTGCCTTCTTCAATACTCAATCGAAGAATGATCCCCTCAACATCCATTTCCTTTCGCTTATGCTTAAGGTAGTTCTTGAAATCATTCCAAGAAGGAGGCAATTTTTCAATGATAGTAGCCACTTGAAAGCTTTCACTTATGACCATACCCTCGGCTTGAATTTCGTGCAAAATAGTTTGAAACTCATCAAGCTGAGACTTCACACTCTTGCTGTCCACCATCTTAAAATCAAGAAAACGGGCAACAATAAATTTCTTTATTCCCGCATCCTCAATTTTATACTTGTGGTCCAAAGACCCCCACAATTCCTTAGCAGATTTCTTGTCATTGAATACATTATACAAAGAATCTGAAAGCGAATTCAGGACATGGTTTTTGCACAAATAGTCCCCGTGTTTCCATGCTTCAACCGCAGCCAAAGTGGTAACATCAGTTTCATTCTCACTAACCTTTGGCATATCCTCTTTCAGATACTTAGCCAAATTCAAGGTAGTAAGATAGAAAAGCATCTTTTGTTGCCAACGCTTGAAATCATTGCCAACAAACTTCTCGGGTCTTTCAGCATGAGGGGTTGTTATGTGAACTGTTGTGGGATTAGTCAAATTAGCCGAGTCACTTCCACTCCCAGTTTGGGTTCCAGTTTCGGGTCCTTTTCCAGTTTGGGTTTCCTTTCCAGCAGTGTTTCCAGCAATGATGGTATCAGTCGTCATCTGAAACACAACAACCAGTTAGTACCTTAAGTATAACCAGTTCAAACGAAATCTGTAATGAGTTCCCTCTGCTGGGAAAATAAGTCTTAAGATTGTTAGTGATTTACAACAGAAAGAACAAATACAGAATAATAAATTGAACAATAAACTGGAAATACAGAAAGTAAAATTCGATTGTCGTTTGCACGAGCCCAGTTGGTTACTGTCTCCTTAAGACTTATTCGTCCCCTCACCACTTGTGCTTGAGTTTTGTCGGGACGCTAGCCTCCCAGGATAGAACGTGCGGACCGGGGGCACTTTGCACCTAAGTTTCCCGGCGAACTGAATTGCGCTTGGACAGAATCACCACTATTAAACAATGCAAGGAGGCCAAGGAAATCGCAGAACAATATGCAGCAAAAGAAAGATGGAGGAAGATTGTTTTTTTTTCAGTGTATTTCATCCAGTTTGTGAACACTCCTTTTTATAGCTGCACAAAGCCAAGAATCCGAAACTGAAATCTGCCATTAAACTCGAAATTAAAACTCTGTTTTAATTTGAATCTTTCAGTTTTTATTTGCTGCACTTAATCTCGAAATTAAGACTGCAATTAACCCATTGATACTTGGCAGTTACAATGTTAGAAATCAAAAACTGCTCATTATTTTTGATTCACAAACCAAAAAATTTACCAAAAGGTGGGTTGGTCCGACTAGGCCATTTCGGTGCTACATTCGTGTCCGCAGGACGCGCCCATGCACGAGTACGCACCTCGCAAGCCAAATTTGGGATTTGATTTGCACCCCCCCCTGCGCGCGAGAGAGAGCCTCTATGCTACTTAGTCTTGAACATTACTCTAGTGTCCAAGTCTTTATATTAGCAAAAGGTTCATTTCCCTTCCAATGTGGGATATCCACATTTTCACTTTCCAACCCACTTACTTTGAGCATTCATATCTCATTCATCCAATAACCATTTTGGACAAATTAATACTTGATTTCATTCTTCTCATGGAGTAGAACACAAAACCATAATCAATTTTGTCGTTGGACAAAATTACCCTTATGGAAATTCCGCATAATTTCCTTCAAAACCACACTATTTCCCAACAACTAGAGGCAACAAGGATTTTATATATATACTCACTCCGTCCCACTTGAATTATGATTTTTTGGTTAGATTAAAGAAAAAGTATTAGTAGAGTAGGTAATGTGAGTTTGAAAAGTGAAATAGGAGAGAGAAAGTGGGGTAGAGAATAATGAGTGGCAAGTTGTTGTGAGTGTGAACGTGGGTCCCATTAAATAAAACTGTTAGAGACAATTATCCTACATCGGGAATTAACTAGCTAAGCATTAACTATATAAAGATCTTAAGATACTCCTCCCATTGCCAATTGATTTTGGGATGGAACCTCAGACTTTATCATGATATCAGAGCTGACCCAAGTCCGGCTACACGTGAGGGGGCGTGTTAGAGACAATTATCCCACATCGGGAATTAACTAGCCAAACATTGACTATATAAAGATCCTAGGCTACTCCTCCCATTTGCCAATTGGTTTTGGGATGGAACCTCAGACTTTATAAAAAACACTTCCATTCTAATTTCAAAAATAGTAAAATGTTATAAAAGAAAAAAGGGTCGAATGATTACCTAAACTTAGGGAATGCAACAGGTCGGGTTCGGGGTGGGTTTCATCAAAACCGAACCTGACCCTAACCTTAAGGGGGGGGGGGGGGGGGGGGTGACCCGAACCCGAACCGGCCCGAAGAGAGCGGAACCCGAACCCGAACGCGACCCGAAGTGTATCAATATCTATTTTTTTCCACCTCATATTTGCTAGGGCCTAATCTATGATTAAGCCTAAATTTGAACCAGTTATACAGCCGTCTTAAATCATCAAACTTAACCATAATCAACTATAAAATTAAAATGCACAACACTTATAATAAGATTACCTAGCATAATATGTTAACTTTGTGCATAAGGGTGCGGGTCGGATCACGACGGGTCAACATCAAAACCCGAACCCGACCCTAATCTGCTCGGGTCATGAAAATTACAACCCGAACCCTATTTTTTCGGGGCGGATCACATTCGGGTTCGGATCGGGTTCGGGAAAATTGTCATCCCTACCTAAACTCCTTAACAATTGGCTTCACCACTGAACAACTCATTTGCAGTGTGTGAATGTTATTTCTAATCTCTGAAAATTTGGTGGAATTGTTACACTTTATAATCCTCCCTCCGTCCCATAATGATCTTCCTGTTTGACTATTCAAATTTTTAAGGATATGAACACTTGCGTCACTAGTCATGTTTTGTTTATGCACTTTTAAGCCTAAATTGTAGAAATGGGGAAGAACTTTTTGGAACAATGAAAAATGGCAAACAAGGAAGATCATTTCGGGTCGGAAGGATATAGTGTAACATAACAAGTTAGCCTAGCCACATAAGGGAGTGCTTACCATGACGGTCCCACACCTTCCCCAAATTAGGGACTAATTTATTATGGTTAATTGTTATTTACACATAAATTAAATGTCACACAATGCCAGCTTGATTATATAGTGTGACATTCCAGTTGTATAATTCCCTACTATGGTTTAAAAGATTTAATAAACGTTTTTTTTTTTAAATGTGCCCTTAAGTCAAATGATAAGAGTTAATTATGGAAAACAAAAACATTTTCGAAGTGAGTAACAATATTTTCGATTGTCTATCATATTAAATAGATGTCCATTTTTACATTAAAAAAAACCTCTAAATAAAGGAAAATCTTTCAATAATGTTAATCTTTATTGAAAATTATCATTTATATTTAAGTTTATGAGTTAATTTGTTCCAAAAAGAGTGTAACTTAATATAATGTAGTGAAAATTTGGAGGTTTTTTTTACACTCGTTTTAGTGTAAAACCTGATTTCATCATTTATTGTAAAACAAAGGGTGTCACCCTAATGTGTAGTAGTATCCAAATACCAAATCTAGAATGAAAAAAATAAAAAAAGAATGTTGTAACGCAGCGAAAGACAAATAATATACAACAGAAAGTAAAATAACACATAGATTTACGTGATTCTCTATCGCGAGATAGCTACGGGTAGAGGGATAACAAATTCATTACAATGAAGATTAAGTACATAATACAGTCTATTATATTTGTAGCAGATACCTAAATCACTAAGTTAGTAGACATAATACACAAAGAGGCACAAAACAAGAACAAAACGATAGAAGACAAAATAGAAGCCTCAGAATATTTATACTCCGATCCCGTAGCCATAGAGTTTTCTAAATGCGGTCGCATGCATGTGCCCTACCCGCGCGCATAGGGCGCCTAAAGCCCTATGCGGCCGTATGGCTCCACCCGAAAATCTTCTTCCAACTGCTATAAACCGAGTTGCAGATTGTTGACGAACGGACAGATTTTGTGCTTAATTGCATGTACCAATTACACTGTTCTTAAAGTGATTATTGCCCCCACTATTATACTGCAGGGATTATGACAATACACTTCTAGGATTCAATTACAGCACCAAGAAAATTGCAGACAACATTTCTGAAATTTTCTTCTTAAGAATTTATGGAAGTTGTAGAATTGATTTGTGAGAGAGAGATATACAGAAAATAGAAGGAATGATTGTGAGAAAAAACGTAATTTGCTTTGAACCATATATTCAGCCCAAATACATTTAAGAAAATACAGTTAGGTTTTAAATAAACTGAATTAACGAAAAGTCATGTTGTTTACAAATCAGTAATTAATTAAAATAAAAATAAAAACGTAATTAATAGTTTAATTACGATTTTAAAATATCCATATATTCAGCCCAAATACATTTGAATTTCCCTCCAGAGCTTTTTCCAAATATTTGAAAGTACTTCATGTTACCCACTTTATGAAGTGAAGTATCTTTCTATGTTCATTCAATATGGGATAAATTTCCACTATTTATACTCTTTCTTTCTCTCTTACATTATTATCTATAATGTCCAACACCAACTACAACAGTAATTAAAAGAAGTATGATTGCTTGTTTTTTAGTTGAATATCTCAATCTTCTAGTATTTTGATAGTATTAATTTACTAAAGAGCATTAGTTTGAAATCGCATATAAATATAATTTCAGATATTAAAATAAAAATCGATACTGTAAAATACAGCTGAACAATTGATTTAAGTGCTCACTTCATCTTAAAATAAAAGATTAGAGCCGTCCAATTTATTTTGTTTTTTTTTTTTTTGTTGCCATAACTAATTTTTGGTATACAACACAAGGGGAGGGGATTTGAACCCTCGACCTTTCCGTAGGAAAGCGAAGGATCATGCCAACTGAGCCAAAGCCCATCGGTAGAGCCGTCCAATTTGTTATAAAACATCACTTTCTTTAGTTATTGTTTCTTTTTTTGCTTTGCTATTATGCCGAATTGCCGGCTGCTGCCCACACAAAAGGTCAAAAAAATAGGAGAAAGGTTGGTCTTAGTCTAAGATTGGTTCATTTTCATTTTTTTTTTTTTTTTTACAATGTCCACGCTAAAAGGAGACGAGGAGAGGGATCGAACCCTAACACTTACCGAGGGTGAAACTTGGCTTTACTACTGAGCCACTCATTTGAAGACCTATTTCATTTTTACTTGAATTAACTATGTTTAATTATTTTATATATTGCCACCAATTTTTGAGTTATACTCCCTCCGTCCCAGCTCACTTGAGACTTTTTGACCAAAATTGGTCAACTTAAGGTCGGCTTGACTAACACTTTATAGAAATATTTATGTTCCAAAAAAAATTCAAAAAATTGTTATTGAGAGGATTTTTAATGGTGATCATTTTATATTTTTTTAATTTTTATTCGGATCATAAATATTTCTATAAAGTGTTGGTCAAACCGACCTTAAGTTGACTAATTTTGGTCAAAAAGTCTCAAGTGAGCTGGGACGGAGGGAGTATGTAACATGAAATAAAATCGCGGTCAAATAAATTTAAGAGCATTTCAGAATTTGCATTGAACCTCAGCCTCTTAATCTCAAGAAAATGTCCAATTTTGATTTATGATCAAATTGATTGAACTTTAACCCTATGTTTTTATTTTATATGAAAATGTCCCATTTTAAAAATGTCCCACCTATTTCATTTTTTTTTAATGAAAATTCATTTATCTAATTATAACTCTATGTTTTTAATGTTGGTCTCTTGTAAAACGCGTTTTACCAAGTGATTAGGAAAAACGTGTTTTGCAAAAAACGGCGCGATTTGCTGAAAAAAACTTCAAATGACAATTTGAGGGCTTAAACGACGTCTTTTGACGATTTTAAACACAAAATCAGGGGAAAAGCCCGTTGACTTCTGTTTCTCTTCAAATTTCCTTTTAAAAAAAAACTCATCTGGATATCACTTTCAAAGGTTCTGGCTATCCGATTCAAAGGTTCTGGCTATCTGTCTCAAAGGTTCTTTTCAGCTTTAAAGGTTCTTTCAAAATGGTATCTGGCTATCAAAAACACTAGAACTGACACTAAAAAATACACTCTCATTTGCACTAAAAAATTATATTTTTTATTTTTATTTTTTTATTTTTTTTCTCACTTTGACAATAAAAAAAATAATATCCAGCAACCTTTATTATTTCTATACAGAACCTATTAACTTGATACCCAGAGGGTTTGGGTTTGTTGGCAATGACTTTGTTCAAATATCATTAAAATCATATCGAGAGGGCTCTATTATTGATGACCAGAACCTTTTGAGGTTGATATTCAGAATTTTACTTGGCCAAGATTTTCTTAAAATGTGCTTGAAACTCATATCCAGATGACTTTATATATATATATCCAGAACAATTTGATGTTGATATCCAGAAGGTTTGTTGGCCATGACCTTCTTCAAATGTGTTTAAAAAATTACATCCAGAATTCTTTATATTGATATCCATAACCGTTTGAGAAGTTCCGATTATTTACAAAAATGTCACATCACGTTTTTTAAAGAAGTTCCGCATATTTACAAAAATGCCACCGCGCTTTTTTAAAACACGTTTTTTCTGGGCGTCTTGTAAAACGCGTTTTACCCAAGATTTTGGCATGTTTTTATTAATAGTAGAGAAAATTGCACATAAAATCGCTAAACTCTTCACTTTTTATGTTATGATCACTTAGCGCATTTTTTTTTTGTTCAACCCATCAAACTCTTTATTTTTACATCCATAGTCACTATCACTAACTCCATTAATTTTTTCCCATTAAATGGTCACATGCTATGCATGTAACCAATTTTTAGGGGTATTTTAGACAATCCAGACTAAAAATAATGTAGGGTTTAATTTTAACTTAAGAAACTACAGGGTTTAAATTAAAAAAAAAAAAACTCCCTTTGTCCCGAAATAGATGTCATAGTTGACAAGACAATGTCTTTAAGCTTTTAGTTATATTTTCTTGATTGCCTCAATTTATTGATATAGGTAGAGTGACACCCACTATGATATTGCAATGTTTGTGCCTATTAGAATGAATCATATAGGAAGATCATCAAACCTCATACCCTATTTTTAGTAAAACGACATTTGTTTTGGGACAAACGAATATGAAAAGTATGACATTTATCCGAGAACAGAGGGAGTAATAAGTAATACACTTGATGCCTCCCCTCCTATTAGGATATCCCTTTCTCTTTCCCCATATCGCCCTTTTTCCAGGCGACATTCCGCCTCTCCACACCACCTCTGTCATCCCTGCTCCCCTTTGCCCAAACACCCAGTTTGCCTATGGCATCTCGATTACTCAACTTTCTTTGCCAATTTCGAGCATTTCTCTCTCAATCTGCCTTCCCCTTCTTCCTACTCCAACGATCGAGCACTCTCCCATTTCCATTCAGCCAGCCTTTTTCTCCGGTAAGTCCCCATCACTTCCCTCCTCTTTCTATCTTCTTCACACGCCTCCATCCCCCGCCCCTTTTATCCCTCATCTGACATCAACGTCCGCCCAACTTTACCCGCCTCCCCAGCTTGCGCGTGGTGTATTAAAAAAAACTTCCAATAACTTTAAAATTAAATATTTTGAAATTTTGAAGGGAACTTTTTTTTCGAAAACACCGTTGTGTTCGTCTCGACAAGAAAAATCAAACTGGATAGGCCATTTTATGGTTTTAAATGGGAAAATACAGATTTATGCCCATGTACTTAAGTCAAGAATGCAGATATGCCCTTATACAACCATATTAGCCCTCGTACTTATAAAAAAAGGTGTGGAGATTAGGACTCCGTTATCTTTCCATCCAAAATCTAACGAAATGGCTGACTGAGATACTTAGTTGGCTAGGAAAAGTTTATACATGGAAACAAAATGCCTAAGTGGAATTTGATGAGTATGATAGGCTTAAAACTACGTCGTCTGGCACTTAATAGGGCTAAACTACGTCGTTTTAAAATAAAAAGTACACTTCTTCTTCTTCCTCCCTCGCACAACCACCCACCCCCTTCTTCCTCCACTATCGCCATTCCATCATTGTCTACTACCGTCCTCCGCCACTATAACCACCAAACTCACCACCACCACCACAACCACCAAACTTAACACAACCACCAAATTCACAATAGAAGTTGAACACAATCTCCCGAGAATCAAAATGTGATTAAGCAAAATCGAAGCCCTAAATTCCATGACACAACCTAATAAATTTACAGTCAACATTCGATGACTTCCGTAAAGGAATTGAATAAGAGAGCTCAAGCTTGGAGAGTGGTGTCGAAGGACTATAAGTCAACGTCGGCTTGGTAGGCGGCGACGTAAGAATTTACCTCCTTCACGAAATGTGGGTTGATGTTGAAATTGATGTGGGAAAATGATGTTTTTGCACCACTCTTTTAAAGAAGCCCAACAATTTGATTTGTACCTTGTGTGTGCGTGCGTTGGGTGATTTGTGAGGATCGGATTTTATGGTGGAAAAAATGGCCTTTGGGTAGGTGTAATGGGGGGAGATGAGAGGTAAGTGTACTGGGGGGGGGGGGAGATGAGAGGTGTATTTGAGTTTTTTTTTTTTTTTAAATGAGGGTAAATTAGTCAATTTACTGTGAAAATATTTCACATTCTACCCCTTTATTTATGAGGGGTGTTACTTGTAAATAATTATTTTAATTTTATTATATTAAGTATCAAAACGACGTAGTTTAGAGCCCACCATACTTAACAAATTTCACTTGGACACCTAATCAGCCATTTTTTCCCAACTAAGCATCTCAGTCAGCCATTCCGTTAGTTTTGGATGGAAAGATGACGGAGTCCTAATATCACACATTTTTCCTAAGTACGAGGGCTAATATGACAATTAACTTGTATAAGGGCATATTTGCATCCTTGACTTAAGTACATGGACATATTTCTATATTTTCCCAGTTTTAAATTATCTTTACAAAATCATATTTTTTAACAAACAAAAAACTGAATTATTCGTCGCCTGAAATGTAACATTTTTTTTAAAAATAAATAATGTAACAGTAGAATCTTGAAAAAGTAAATATTTTATTATAAAATGGAGTAGTAGTTTTGCAGAAAATTTTAAATAGTTTGATAGTTTTTTTATTATTTAGAGAAAGTAATAATTAAAATTTAACAGACTATATATATGAGTATAATTTGTTATACAGATGAATGTAATAGTTTTTATAGAGTAAATATTAACTTTTTTTTTCTTTAAATTAAATAATTAATAGAGTAAAAATTCATTTATATAATCAGTTGCATTTCAATTGTTACTTTCTCTAAAGAATACAATCAAATTATTTCAATTTTTTTTGCATGCAAAACTACTATGTTACATTACAGAATTTCAAAAAAAAATACATTACAGAATTTCAGTTGTTACATTCAACCTTGTAATTGATAAATTATTAAGTTTTTTTTACCAATAAACACTTATATTTCTCTACAAAATACAATCATTAAGTGCTTTACCAATGATTACTTTTGGTCAAATTTACTTGAACTCTGACTAACATTATCAATAACTATATTTCAATTTTTATGGAAATAACTATAATTTAGCATAAAATATTAATTAATATTCAATTTAAAAAGAATATCAAATTACTCACCCTTCCAATGGAAATTGTTGAACTCATTGATTGTGATATTGTGAAATGTAATGTAGGTGAGACTTGAGAGAAGCGATGATAAAATTTTGGAGGAAACTAGTTCCTCCATAAGTTATAAAAAAGTCATGTTTTTAAATGGGTTAAGTTTTAGGGTTTGTGGCTTCAAGTTTAGGGTTTAAGGGTTAAAAAACAAAAAACATGATTTTTTATAACTTATGGAGGAACTAGTTTCCCCCAAAACCTACTCTAAAAGTATATTTGATATTTTATTTATTAAACTGTAGTAATAATTATATACTCATTTTGATAACTTTACAAAAAATAATAAAAGTATAACGAGTTAAACACCTATTTGGTCCTTAACCTATTGATTTGTTTTCCTTTTGATCCTTAACCTATTTTGGTTTTCTTTTTGGTCCTTGATGTACCTAGGTGCAGGATAACCAAAATAGGTCAAGGACCACTTTGTCCTGCAAATAGGTACATCAAGGACCAAAAGGAAAACTAAAATAGGTTAAGGACCACTTTATCCTGCACCTAGGTACATCAAGGACCAAAAGGAAAACCAAAATAGGTTAAGGATCGAAAGGAAAACAAATCAATAAGTTAAGGACCAAATAGGTGTTTAACTCTTTATACTTTTGTTATTTTTTGTAAAGTTATCAACTTGCAATTCGGTTACCGGAGTACTAGTATTAATTATATGTTCTTACAACTTGAGAAAGAGAAACCTTAATGGAGACAGGGTGGGTGGGAACGGCCATTGACAATTGAACACCTTACCTTAGCATAGCAAACAAAATATCCATTCACGAAATAATACAAAACTGATTTGATTGGTTGAATAAATATGGACCGTTCGCTCATAGATAATGTTCCCATTATTTATTTATGTGGAAAAAGTCAAAACAGAAAATACGAATCAAGGAAAAGGTTATGCAAGTACAACAACAATATCAAACAACCATTCCTCTTAGAGTAAAAACCTTCTACCTTAAAACATTTCCTACCTTCTTCTTCTCTTCTTCACCATTCTATCTTTCTTTCATTTTTTATTTTTACACAAGTGGTGGTAGTGGGGCCCACAACATAACTTTTGTATTATTATCTTTATTTTGTGCAAAATTTCTATATATTAAACAAAAGAAAGAATAGTCACTCACTTGGGTATGGAAATCTTTGTGGTGAAAATTTTCTACAACTTGTTGTGTAACTAGTTGTCGTCTTGTCGAGGCTAACTCACATCAAATACGCACTTGGTTGGGTAGGTGAAGAGAGATCCAACTTTAAACCACCCAAATTGTGAAACTTTAATTTATCACGAAATCACTTTATTTTTTTATTTTATTTTTTGAGATATGACACGTAGTTTTTAAAATTTAACTAGAGTATAAAAAAAGAAGAGGTCCAATAATTAGGAATTACTCTGTCCATTTCAGAGTAAGAGTCTTACTTTGATTATGCACGCTTATTAAAAATAATATAAGATGGGTAATTATATTAAGTGGGATGAGGATATAATTGTTTAAAACATTATTCTAAATACAACTGGGTAAAAGTAGGTGATCGAGCCAAAAAGGTGATCAACGCGCCGGATCCACGGTTGGATATTTGGTATGCTTTTGTTTAGCCTGAAAAAAAAAGAACAAACATGAACTAAGTCGGGGCTTCACCGGCGAAGGCCCTCCGGTGTGAGAATAAGTCAGTCGATCTTTGGTATAAGAATGAAGCGAAAGAGAGAGAGCTAGGAGAGAGAAGTTAACCTGCCAAAATGAGGTTGAGGTGTCTATTTATACCACAAGTTTTGTGCCTCGTCACCTAGATTTCATTCTTTAAAATCTAGGGATTTGGATCTATCCTTATGAGTGAGTCATCTTGTCCGTACTAGGGCAGCATTTCTAGAAGCTGGGGTAGGAGCGTTAGTGGTGTTAGGAAAATTCTACAAAAAAGAACTCAAATTACAGAATAATTGATAAATAAATAAATTTGAGAATGAATAAACAGAAACTAGACTGATTGTTTTGTGCTGAGCCGTGTGTTGAACACACTGTCCTTAAGACTTATTCGCCCCCTCACCGAGAGTGCTTGAGGTTGTCGTCGGACGCTAGTCTCCCAGGATAACTCGCACGAACCGGATGCTTTTCTGCACTAAGAGACTCCGGCGAATTGAATTCAGTGCCTGGACAGTATCACCACGAGTATGCAATGTAGGAGGCCAAAGGAGGAATGAACAAAATGCAACAACAGAGGGGCTGTGGAGATTACTGGAAAATTTATTTGTTTTGTATTTTTCGTGTGTGTGAATACACTGGTTTGATGCTCTATTTATACTAGTCCATGAGCACTTCAATAGCCAAAATTAATTAAAAAAAAAAAAGGATAAGCCTAATCCTTTGTTTAATTACTTGAGATAAAAAGAAGATAAAGATTGGCTCTTCATTTGTATTCCATACAGATGGGATGAATCTGTTTTTAACTGGTTTGAACAAAAAATTGACTGTTAAAGTCAAAAATAAAAGCAAAAGGTGAGCTAGCGCGGACAAGCCAAATAGGTGCTACATTCGTGTCCGCAGGACGCGCACACACATGAGTTCGGACCTCGCAAGCCAAATTGGGTCCATGATTTGCACCCCCCCTGCGCGCGAGAGAGAGCCTCTATGCCCTACAAGCTTGAACACTACTAAAGTGCCCAAGCCTTTATACTAGCTTCCTTTCACCTTTCTTTCCAATGTGGGATAAAACACAATATCCCCAATTCAACCCACCAACTTCAAGCCTTTGTATCTCATTCATCCCAACTCCAAATTGGACAAATGAATACATTATCTCAATGTTCTCATGGAGTAGAACACAAACCCATAAACAACTTTGTCATTCGACAAATTATTTCTCAATTAATCAATACACACAATTAAGGAAAATACTCATTTCCTTCACATGTTTTCCAACAATTCCCCACATGAAGGAAATGATGAGGATTTGGTGATAAAGTCCAACAGTTGAAAACCTGCATAGGATAGGTATGGGATTGCCCTTTGAACCTTCACTTGTAGACGTATACTTATTCTACTCGCTAATCAGTAGACGCGATGTCCTTGAACTGCCAGCTTTTTGTGTAGCCAGTCATATACGTTACACAGGTATCTCCCTAACACAATTCAATTCTCATAGTTGTGTCCATTTGTGGCCGTGGAACACAATGCCTGGTTCTGTGAGAGGGTCTAAGAATTGAGCCTCACACAATTCTCCTCGAAGCGGCCCCACTTCTCTCTCACATAGGTGATTCTTCTAAGTAACCCGGTTTACTCCATAAGAATCATTAAAAGCCATAGGCTTAACCTTATTCATCTCGGGATGTCACTTTTAGGAATGGGTATGGGGTTGATCCCCACAGTGACGCTACAAGTCTTTTAACGGTTAGGTGGTCCCTTTTGAACCTAGATCTTGGGATCTCCAGTCAGCTAGGTTGGGTTTTCCGCCGTGGTTAACTTCTCAAGAGGCTTTAAACCCATTCCCATTATCGATCTCACAACAACCTCTCTATTTAACCATTTGGTTAACGGATCCGTTTTATCATTTGACTTGACATAGTCAAATTAGTAGAGGGTAGTTCTAATGGTTTTATGTCTTCGACTTTCATGTCAAGACTTACCATTATACATATTGCTTTGTGCCTTACCAATTGAAGATTGACTGTCACAATGTATACAGATTGGTGGCACTTGCTTTGTCCATCTTGGAATATCTTCTAAGAAATGGCGTAGCCGTTCCGCTTTTTCCCCACATTTGTCCAAAGCTATAAACTCAGATTCCATCGTGGATCTGGCTATAACCATCTGTTTAGAAGATTTACATGATATAGCTGCACCTGCTAATGTGAATACAAATCCACTTGTAGACCTTGAGTCTTGGATATTTGATATCCATGTAGCATTACTATATCCTTCAGATATCGATAGATGTCTAGTGTAGAGTAATCCTTAATCTCGATTGTATCTCAAGTACCTTAGTACTCTCACTATACATTTAGGATTACTAGTGCACCAATTCACTAGACTTCCAATAATTCTCGAGTGTTCAACTTGAAAAAAAAAACATCAGCTTTATTTTTCAATAGATGTTGACTCATGAATATTAGGTTCGAGCCATTGCAAAATTATCCTTGCTAATTTCTCAAGAATTATCCATTAGATTTCTTAGAAAATTTCACTTCAAGGATAACATCTGCTAAACCCATATCTCTTGATTTTTCCAAAACTTTTAAGAACTATATCATAACTTGCTTAATGCAAATTCAGGAGTTCTTCTTGAAGTTTTAAATCCAACGGTCAAATTAGCAAACTTCTTTCAAGTTCAACATATATTCGATAGATTTAATCAACACTATGACATTTCCATTCATGTCATTTTTGATTAATCCACTTTCTTTCATGGTAAAATCAAGCTTTGATGTCATTATTTTGTGCTTGTTTCAAGTCATCTAGTGACTTTACTAACTTGCACACTTTACTTTGATCTATTTCATTCAAAGTATCACTTTAATCCATTTCACTCAAAGTGTCACTTTGATCTATTTCACTCAAAGTATCATTTGTTCATTTTTCATGAACTTGACATCAGTACATGATTTCCATTTATTTCAATATATGACAACCCAATGAAAACTCATTTCTTATATACTCCACCATCTTGTACGCAAATATCTATTTTATTGATGTTGGACTTTCTACTTTGCGAACCACCCCCACATTCACAAGTGTACGTAGGCCTACGTTTCCATACTTCATATGGAATTCTTGGGGTAACCTATTCAATAGGTATTTAATTTCCCAAAGTAGACTCACTCCCCACATTTTGGGTTAGTCCTAAATATAACAATAGTGTTATTAGTTCTTTCATCAACACCAATTGATATTAGTTTACAAGGTGGATATTGTGTACAAACACATGTTATATACACACTATAAGCATTAGTGTTTCATCCTCATTATCTCATTTTAAAGTTGGTTTCCAACTTCTCCATTCAATGAGACAATACTTATTACATATAACAATAAGATTGTTATCATTACCATGTGTTTGAACAATCTATCACTATACTTAATTTGTGATGATATAGTTCAACACACATTTCACATCTTATTGAATCCCTTTTTGAATGTGATCCAACTAAAGAGACTTGTTCTCATTATTGATCACTAAATCAACCCATCGGTTGATACAATTTTTATTTCATTTATTCAAATCATGAAGATTATCCTAAATGACACCCACTGTTGTCAAGAAAGATATGAATGACTTAATTTTGGCGTTTTAAACAAGTTTGTCTTTCGCACAAATTCGACTTTTTAGACAAATTTTGACTTTCCAAGTAAATTTGACCTACTTTGTCTTTGCCATAAGCATTTTGGTATGATCTACCACATTTGCTTTTGCTATAAGAAGTGTTAACAACTTCTTCTCTGAAACTCTATTCTCTTTCCAACACAAAGATGAATAGCAAGCATCTCAACATTTATTTCAATTCATTTACTTTTGAGGTGCTTCTTGAAACTTTCAAAGTGAAAAATAATTTCTCAATTTGTCACTTGAAAATTTCACTTAACACCATCCATTCGGCATGGATTTCATGAAAGACAATTTCAACTCTTCCATTTGACTTTTTACGGTCTATGGAGTCTAATATTTAAAATGGGAAACGGCTTACAATTAATCATTGTACCCGCATTCTCAATTTTATTGTTATAGTCGAAAGACTCCCACAATTCTTTTGCTATTCCTTTTCTCTCTAAACACTATAAAGAGAATCAGAGAGCTCATTAAGAACATAGTTCTTGCAAATGAATTCCCCATGCTTCCATGATGAAGGCAAAAGAAATCCATATGCTTCAACCGCATTTATGGCTTAAAACATCCATCTCATTTCCACCAAACTTTGTAGGATCTTCATTAAGAACCTCATTAAATTCAGGTGGTCAAATAAAACATCTTTTGTTGCCAACATATAGGTCGAGGCCAACAAAATTTTTCTAACTTCTCACTAACGTGAGTCAAGTACAAGGAACAACAACATTCCTTAAAATTTGTCTCCACAAAGGAGTCGTTCCTAATACTTTGGCTTTAATTTAAAACCAAATTATTACTTTGTTGTTACAACTATAACTCTCTTCCTCATTTCGAGAATTTTCTACAAAATAAATTGTTAATTCAATAGGAGAATTCACACAATTTATTTATTGTAACAACTATTATAAACCTCATGATTTCTTAATAAAATTTTAATTAGAGGTCAACTATTCCAAACTTTAAAGGTCTCTTCTTGAAGTACCTCAGAATTAGAGAAAATTAAATTCTCATTCACAAAATGCACAAATTATTTTAGAAGCCCTTCATCTAAATTTTTGTGTCATTACCCATCATCTATAACAATAGGATTTAACAACTTCCTTCAAGAAGTTCTATTGTTTCTATCTTTATGACTTTTTGTTACTATTAACAATAATAGGCTTTAACAACTTCTTTCAAGAAGCCTTATTATGTTAATCTTTTGTAACCTTTGTCACTATTGACCATAATAGGTTTTAACAACTTCTTTCAAGAAGCCCTATTATTTTTGTCAATGTAACGTTAAAGACTTAATCTTTCAACGTTCTTAGTTCCAACGAACATTCTAATCTCTTCAATATGATTCATACGAACCATAATAGATGTCTCATGTGATGTATAACCACTTCATGAGGCATAGCCATCATTGTTTCATAGTTGATGTCATGAACATCAAATTAAAGCAAACTGTTACAAAAAAAATCTGCTATTCTGCGAATTTTTTATCTCCTTCTCTGGATGTCAGAATCCAATCGTCACCATTCAGATTTTTCTTCTATGAGTCCTGAACAAGCACAAAAAATTTCAGACCGATCAAACAGTTAACGAAGCGGGAAATTTCAGTTTACCACAGCTGGTCATGAAAAAACAGTGCTGGAAATTTGCTTCTTTTCCACCGTTTTTCCGTCCCTTTCCAATATTTTCTCCAATAGCCACCTTGCCACAAGAATATTGTAATCTGCAATCCTTTCTCACAAATGAAATTAGTATGTTGTTCTGTAATCCGTTCCCTCTTGCAGAAGGAATAAGTCTTAAGATTGTTAGGAAAATTCTACAAAAAAGAACTCGAATTACAGAATAATTGATAAATAAATAAATTTGAGAATGAATAAACAGAAACTAGACTGATTGTTTTGTGCTGAGGCGTGTGTTGAACACACTGTCCTTAAGACTTATTCGCCCCCTCACCGAGAGTGCTTGAGGTTGTCGTCAGACGCTAGTCTCCCAGGATAACTCGCACGAACCGGATGCTTCTCTGCACTAAGAGACTCCAGCGAATTGAATTCAGTGCCTGGACAGTATCACCACGAGTATGCAATGTAGGAGGCCAAAGGAGGAATGAACAAAATGCAACAACAGAGGGGCTGTGAAGATTGCTGGAAAATTTATTTGTTTTTGTATTTTTCGTGTGTGTGAATACACTGGTTTGATGCTCTATTTATACTAGTCCATGAGCACTTCAATAGCCAAAATTAATTAAAAAAAAAGGATAAACCTAATCCTTTGTTTAATTACTTGAGATAAAAAGAAGATAAAGCTTGGCTCTTCATTTTGTATTCCATACAGATGGGATGAATCTGTTTTTAACTGTTTTTGAACAAAAAATTGACTGTTAAAGTCAAAATAAAAGGTGAGCTAGCGCGTCGTGTCCGCAGGACGCGCATGAGTTCAGACCTCGCAAGCCAAATTGGGTCCATGATTTGCAACCCCCCCCCCCCGCGCGCGCGAGAGAGAGCCTCTATGCCCTACAAGCTTGAACACTACTAAAGTGCCCAAGCCTTTATACTAGCTTCCTTTCACCTTTCTTTCCAATGTGGGATAAAACACAATATCCCCAATTCAACCCACCAACTTCAAGCCTTTGTATCTCATTCATCCCAACTCCAAATTGGACAAATGAATACATTATCTCAATGTTCTCATGGAGTAGAACACAAACCCATAAACAACTTTGTCATTCGACAAATTATTTCTCAATTAATCAATACACACAATTAAGGAAAATACTCATTTCCTTCACATGTTTTCCAACAAGTGGGCCTTTGTGGCGGATTGGGCTAGGCCTCTCATCTCCATACTCATAGCGGATATTGTCCAAGTTCCTCAGTATATCTCGTTTACGCCGAGTAGACGTACACCGAGGTCCAACCTGCAAAGGGGAACGTGCTTGTGAGGACAAGTTAAGGGGCCTCGGTCTTCATAATCGTGATGGACACTGTCAAGGTCTAACAGTTCAGCTCGTTGGTGATGAGCCAACATGAGTCAAGGACGGCTTGGAGTGATCGCGGGAATAATTGAAAACGACTTAGTGCATGGTCGGCTCCCAGATGACTTTTTTTTTTTTACATTTTTTTTAGCATGGATATGTGTGGACGTTAAATAGATGAAAATAGTTAAAGTGAAACTATTGTTCTTAAACAAATGAAGTATAAAAGTGATTATTTTATCTTAACTGAATTTACCGATAACAAACTTTTCACTTTGTCATTTTGGGCGTGTCATTGGAAACTCCCACTTACCCAAAAAGGAAAACATTTCCTCCAATTTCTCTCTCCTTCCACTCACAACAATTATCCACTGAATATTCTCCACTTCACTTTATTTCTCATTCCTCTCACACCACTTACTTTTCCTTAATTTCCGTTTTTAACATTTTATGAAAAGTTTGTTATGAGACGGAAGGAGTAGTTCTTATCCTCGCTCCAAACTTCGGTGTTTGATAGATCACGACCAAGACTAATTAATTTAGCTAAGGTAAAATTGAGGATTGCAAATATTATCTATTTTCTTTGTTATTACAAATGCAATTTGGAAGAATGAAAATGTATGATCACGTTAAATACATGAAAATAATTAAACTTATCACGTTTCCTTTAATATTGTGTGTTTCTCTGATTTCGAAAACAGCCTTACAACGTTTAAGGATAAGATTCATGATTCCATGACACTAAAAGGATCTTTAAAACTTATTTATTTATGAGTATGTTATCAGGGAAACTAGTTTTTTTTTTAAAAAAAAAAAATTACAGAAAGTCATCTACTTTTTTTCTACTTGCAAGCATATGGTGAACATTTTGAAACAATTTGAAAAAACAAGACTTTTTATAATTTAGTTTCTCCCAAAATTTTTGTGCTTATTAAATGATAATGAAAAAAGAAGAAAAATCTCATTGATTTGCAATAATTTTGCTTTACAAATAATCCATTGCCATTGATAATAATTATTCTTTTTTTTTTCTCCCCCTTTTTTCATTGGTGGGTTGTTGCCTTATTTTAACTATATCATGATTAACTACATGACCATAGTAAATTGGAACTATTAATTTTGTGTCCAACAGTATATTTATTCTGGACAAAATAAAAACAATTTTATTTTTGAATAAAATATAAATATTTATGTAACACCCCTAACTTTCCATACATTTAATGAACATTTAATGGCACTAAAATCCTTAATTAACCATAATTGAAGTGGAGTCCATAAATCAAACCCTCATTACATCACAAACAGTCATCAATGCGGAAGCAAATAAAACGAAGTAAACTTGTCTTGGTGGAAATCATTCCAACCATAATAGTACTTACAACTCAAGAATTTAAAACAATAGATGTTCTTAATTTCAAATAAAGTCTTCAAACACTGCTTCCCTTGCGGTTACTCTCCTCCTCCACCTACCTTGATCCTGAAAAGAAAATTTATAGAATAGGGGTGTTACAGTTGGTATCAGAGCAATGGATTTAGGTCTTATGGGAGGTCCTAGGAGTTGAGACTGATTGAAGACTTAGTGCTTAACGATGATTGGGATCTACTTGGAAGTTTAAATAGAATTACCTCACTCTAGGTAAGATACTAAGAGTGATGATGAAAATACGTCCAAAGAAAGGAAGCCTGCTTATTCATAACTACATTGTCACGACCCGAAATCTAGGCTCTATTTTATTAGTAATAAATAATTATTATTTAATTATTTACTTATTTATTTATTTAAATTATTATTTAATTTAAATAATTATGTGTGCAATTTATGTGTTATAATAATTATGCCTAGCATTTTATTTGGGTCATTTGTGCTAGTGTAATATTGTTGGGTCTTAATTGTTAGTAGGGAGTGTGTAAGTATTTGTGTGTAGTGTGAGAGAGGGGGCCTAAGTGTAAGTTTTTGAAATTATTCCCCTACTCCCCTCTCCTCCCTCACTCCTCATTCATCATTTCCCAGAAAATCTCTCTCTCTCTCCATTGATTGGGTAAGTTTTTCTTTCTCTCTTCTCTATCATTTCCTTCTTCTTCCTCTATAATCTCTCATTTCTTAAAACATGAACCTTGTTTAGATCGTCGATAGGATAGCGTAGAACCAAAAAGAATTGAATTCCGTCAACTTTGAGATTTATCAAGTAAGTTACTTTTTCCCCCATTTTGATGCTAAATTGTTCATATCATGTTTATATGATGTTTAATGTGTTATATTTGAAGTTTGTTGAGTTTAGAATTTATTTGAAATTTATTTGAGTTTTTGGTAAAAATGGTGAATTGATGAATGTTGGATTTGATTCTTGGTTTTGGTTAATAAATGGTGTTGTTAGGCCCCTTGTTGGCTAGTATGGTTTGGGTACTTGAGGAACTTGTTGGTTGTGTTGATTGTGAGTATTTGTGTGTTTTGGTATGAAAAATGGAAGAACCCATCTTGGTTTCCCGATTTCCAGAAATTCAGATTATTGGGCGACCGCCCAAAATTGCCTGGGCGAACCGCACAACATTCTGAAAGCTTTTGGTCGTGTTTGAGGGTCTTTTTGGGCGACCGCACAGTCCCTGGTGGGCGGCCGCACAGTCCTCTGAAGTTTTCATTTTGTTGGTTTGTGTGATTGAAGAATGCGTTTTGCATCCAAATCTTGGGTGTCCTCCTAATTGACCTTAGTGAACATTGTAGTGCACTCTAATGATAGAATTGAGTCCTTTGTGATCAAGTTTGTGTTTGAAATTAATTAAGTGTTAATTGAGATTGTTGTAACACTTTATTGATTGGGTTTGATTCTTTTGTGAATAAATACGATATGAATTGATTAAGTATTCATTTGGAATGTGGTTCATCTTGATGTGCGGTTTGCATTGGTTTACCTTTGTGGTGATTTAATTGGATTGGTTCCCTACTTTGGAACCTTAAGTTGTTCATTCATGCTAAATTATTATACTTAGCATTTATTTGGAAGCCCAGCTGGCATATTTTGTGCATCGGGCGATGGGAAAGATTATAATGGCAAAGCCAAGTCCATTATAATGTTGACCATTGTTTTGCCCCCTTCTTTACCCCTTTTCCCAGATTGTGCCTTGGAAAGGATAAGTTAGCGTTCCTACGTGAATGTATCTAGCTACCGGGCATGACTTTGTGTCATGGTCCTTGTCCTTTGTGACACTTTTATGGTTATTGGTTCCGGTACCAGGGTTTTCTCTTCGGCTTTCATGCTATTATGAAGATGATGATTTGTTGATTATTGAAGCTGCGCAGCGATCCTTTATTTGGATGTTCCGGTTGGAAAACCTTGGCTATATCCTGTTTATGTGTTTTATTTCCGCTGCTATCTGTTATGTGATAAATGCTATGTGCTATGTGCTATTTATTATTTTATTGCTTCTTGCATCATAGCATGTCATGTAGTTGCATTAGTAACTTATTGAGATTTATCTCACCCCCTTTTCTTTTATCTTTGTTTTTTCCTTAACCCCCCCCCAGGTGCTAAGGATTAGTCCTCGCTGATCACGAGAAAGAGGACGTCGAGTGTGGATCCATTCTTTTGGGGAAGGTTGTCATAGGTTGGTTTACATTATGTAAATGTGTAACCATTTTGGGATAGTTGTACCAAACAATGACGTCACTAAGAATTGTATATTTGTATTTGTTGGGCATAAACTTGTGGAAGTTATGTTAGTTGTAATTGGTTTTTATCAAACTTGGTTTTGTAAAACTTTGGATCATCACCTTTTGGTATCTAATGGAATTTTTAACTTCGGTATTCTCAGTTTTGGTTTTAGAGTCGACGTCCAGATCGCGGTCTCGGCCCCGCGGGGTCCGGGGTCGCGACAGTTGGTATCAGAGCCATGGCTTAGCTCTATGTATAAGTATAGGGGATTAGTATGACCTAGGTGGGTAGTATGTGTGCGGAGTGGTTAACGGTGATGTTTTATGCAGGTACTTGGTTACAATGGTTCGTAGAAGGAGTGGTGAAGGTAGTACCGGTAATGCAAATCAGAATGACACAAGGGAAGAAGCACGTGCCATGTTTCAAGGCATGTTCGAGGCGGCCATGAAGGCCATACATGATCAGGTCCGAGGGTAGTAGAACAAGCACCACCCCGCTATGATTGGAGCAATTTCTGAAGTTGGAAACCGGTTGAATTCAATGGGAACCCGATGTAAGGAAGGTGAGTTGTGGATTGAGTCGATGGAGAAGATTTATGATGTATTTGGGCGTTCGGATGAGGACAAGGTCCGGTTCGCGGCTTACAAGCTTGTGGGAGCCGCCGAGCATTGGTGGAAAGGTATTAAAGCTACTTGGGATGATACTCACACGGTTTATGTGTGGGAGTTGTTTGTGCGCAAATTCAAGGAGCATTTCATTCCGGTTGTTGATCAAAATCGAAAGGAGA